>JARHVA010004674.1:522500-642500 GCA_037957365.1 Torreya grandis
GAGTTATCTTCTCTCAATACAGGTCACAACAAACAACTCAAACACAGAGCTATTATTCACCTTAACCAGTCAGTATCAATACTACCAGTACAACTGAGTATGCAATGTACTCCAAGTAGATCTCACCTAATCTTGCTCCTTGATGTGTTGCTATCACCTTTGATCTTACTACCCCATAGATCTCCTTTGATCTCGCACACACACATACAGATCAACTGACCTTACTTACCCATGTAGATCTCCCACCTGATCTTGTACAACCTGCAGATCAACCTGATCTTACATACTTGGAAGAACCCTTGTGATTCCACCATCAGAAGAAATCTTGTGGTTCTACACTTTACAATACAGCCCCATGGGTCTATTATATAGATCCCATGCCAAACAATAATTAGAAATATAACTCAAGACTAAAATTAGTCTTTAACATGCAAAAAATTGGTTCGTTAACTAATTGTTCATCAACTAGTAGTTATAGAACCACATAGGTGACCAACATCAGTCCCTGTCTGTCTAGAGATAATCGATGTCAGCCGATCCCTGACTGATGTCAATTTTCCTGATCGATGCCAGTGACTATGACACTCAGCAACCCTCCATGTTTGCATCTGGGTGAAGCTTTTAGCTCCACAACCTAACAATCTCCCACTTGGAGATAAATAGCTGGACCTGTACCTGTACCTGTACATCTTTCTAATCTATTTCCTAGCTTGTATCCCTCTTCAAGATCAATCCTGAAGACCAACCACCACACACCCTATGGTGCTACACCTATGACTAAATTTATCCATTCTAAGCTTACCTTCTTCCGCCATTTCTATACTCCCACTCAATCAGAAACCCTTGAGAGTGCCTTGTAATCAAACACACTTAACAAATCTAAAACTACCTATTAGTGAACCTCGCTCTGAGAACCTTCAACCTCACTCTGATACCACTTGATAGGATCTAAGAAGCACAATTGATTACCATGTACAAGCAACTAAATGTGAAATTTAACTAGAAGTAATAAGTAACTAAAAATTCAAAAATAACACAGAATATGAGAGACAATACCCAATTGTATTAATACTCTTCCAGAAAAGAAATTACAATGAAGAGATGCCACACTCTTCCACACCTTTTAGGCTTCCCACACCAAGTGTACAATAATTCACCTTCAAGAATTCACTCTCTCAATTATGGTCCCAACAAACAACTCAAACACAGAGCTATTGTTCACCTCAACCAGTCAGTATCAGTACTACTAGTACAACCGAGCACGCAATGTACTCCAAGTAGATCTCACCTGATCTTGATCCTTAATGTGTTGCTATCACCTTTGATCTTGCTACCCCATAGATATCCTTTGACCTCACACAGACACCTAAAAATAAATTGACCTTACTTACCCATGTAGATCTCCCACCTGATCTTGCACAACCTACAGATCAACCTAATCTTACATACCTAGAAGAACCCTTGTGATTCCACCATCAAAAGAACTCTTCTAGTTCTACACTTTACAATACAGCCCCATGAGTCTATTATATAGATCCCTTGCCAAAAAATAATTATAAACACAACTCAAGACTAAAATTAGTCTTTAACATGCAAACAACTAGTTTGTTAACTAACATTCATCAACTAGCAGTTCTAGAATTGCACAGGCGACCGACATCGGTCCCTATCTATCTGGAGATGACTGACGTTGGTTGATCCCTGACCGATGTCAGTAGCTTCCTATCCACCCCTGACCGATGTCAATTTTTCTGACTGACGCTAGTGACTGTGACACTCAGCAACCCTCCATGTTTGTATATGGGTGAAGCTTTTAGCTCCACAACCTAACACTTTCACTGTCAAATCTATCATGTGTATGTGAATTTGCAATGCCAATGCCCTCATGCCTCTAGAGGTATTGGTACACCTAATGGGCCATCTAGTCCAAGGATGGCCTATGATGGTAAGGGGAATGGCCAACCTACTTATATAGGAACTAGAAATATTTAGTCAGATAGTGCTACAAAAGGGAAAGATCACCTAAATTCTTCAAGTCTAGGGCAAGGCCCATCTAGCTCTAATGGTCTTGATATGGAGGGTTTTATCCTAGTTTGATGCTGAGCTAAGGGATGTGGTCAGAAGCACCCGCATCTAGACTGGCAAGTGGACTCAGGGTTCAATCATTTTGAGGCTCTTGATAGTATGGCCATTGAGGAAGGAGTTCCTGTAGTAGATTAGTGTGGGGTTCCTAATTTTGAGGAGAGGGGACCTATTCTTGATGGCTCCCAGGATATGGTTGTTTAGCAATTCCCAAAGACCTCTCTTGGCCCTAAGTCTAGTGCCCTGGTAGTTCCTCCAGCTTCATAGGATAAGGATGTCCTTTGGGAAGATTTGGTTAAAGATGGGGGTGCATTTAGTAAAGAAAAGGGATCTTCTCCTACTTTGGGCCTAATACAAATATAGTTTAAGAAAGTATCCTTTACTACCCCCTCCAAAGTTGGGCATAAGAAGGACCAGGACAAAATTAAACTTACAAGTGATTTACTGGTAAAGTCAGGGGTTGTTAAAACCCTGGATGAACATTTCCCTCACTCTACTCAATGATAGTTCTGTCATGGAATGTGAGGAGGTTGAATAGCATCCCCAAACAAAAAGATATGCACAAATTGGTGATGGAACATTCTCTAGATATTTTTTGTATTCAAGAAACCAAGATTTCTGTGGACTCCTTGCTTACTTGTGCTCCTAATATTTGGTTCCTAGGCCAATGTCAATGTGTTGGTGCCTTGGGGAGCTCTAGTGGCCTTGCCATGTGTTGGGACCCAAGGAAAGTTATGCCACTTAATTGGATGTCTTGTCTCTTAGCTCTCTCAATGGTGGCTTCCTCTCTTAAAACTGGTGAGTTGATTCTTGTTAATATGATGTATGCTCCTACTGATTTCCCTAGCCAGCTCAAGCTCTGGGAGCATATTCAATTTTTCAGAAGCTACCACCCCTTCCTACCTTGGATTGTTGCTAGGGATTTCAACTTGGTTCTTAGTTTGGAGGAGAAGAGGGGTGGATTGACACAGTTGGGGCCCTCTACTGAGCTTCTTCAACAAAATATTGACCTTTTACATCTCTCTAATGTTAAACCTCTTAATGGCCTCTTTACCTAGAATAATAGACGTGGGAATGCTACTATCTCTAAATGCCTAGAAAAGTTCCTAGTGTCCTATTTTTAGCTCTCTATCTCTATTCTCTCTCATATGAAATTCTTGACTGGAGAGGTTCTGACCACTGGCTGATCAGGCTCTCTACTAGTCTTATTGTTGTTCCCAAACAACCCCCATTCAAGTCTCAATTTATGTGGCTGCGTGACTCCTCTCTCCATGACTTGATGGCCCACTAGTGGAGACAGGGAGGTCTTGCTTATGGCACCATGATGTATTCCTTCTCCAGAAAACTATAGTATGTTAAGAGGAAACTAAAATATTGGAACAAGAATTGTTTTAGCAATCTACACGCTATGAAGAAGAACACGCAAGATTGTTTAGACATCATTACCAGGCAGATTCATGATGTTGGGTTGATGGAAGCTCTTTGCATTGCTAAATCCCAAGCTACTATAGATTTAGCTAAGTGGGAACTTTGTGAGGAAATTTAATGGAAACAGAAGGCATGCATAGATTGGCTCCAAGAGGGAGACAAGAATACCGCTTTCTTCCATAATTCTGTGTAGGCTCGATAGAATAGGAATTTCATCTCCTCTCTCATCACCTCGGATGGGACACACTTGACCTCCTCTCAAGCTATTTCTAGGGAAGCTATTAGGTTTTACTCTACTCTCTTTTCTAATAATCTACCCCTAGCTGAGTTGGCAAAAAATATAGTTCTATCTTACATTCCCTCTATTGTGACACTGAGAATGAATGACTCTCTTATGCGACCAGTTGGTATGGAAGAATTAGAGGGAGTGGTCTTCAGCTTGTGAAAAGGCAAAGCCCCAGGGCCTGATGGTTTCCCTGCTAAATTCTTTTAGGACTTTTGGGATATTATTAATCATGATCTTATGGATGTGGTGCAGGAATCTTATTCCAATAAAGAGATGCTCTGGGCTTTAAATGCCACTTTTCTTTCCCTTATTCTGAAGAAGGAATAGGCTAATCAACTAGATTTATTTAGGCCCATTGCTCTCTGCAATGTGGCCTACAAAATCATTACTAAGCTCCTTGTGGAGAGGCTCAAAGTTTGTCTTCCCATGGTGATCTCTAAGGAACAAGGGGGTTTTATAGCTGGCAAACAAATTTTGGATAGGGTGGTTATTTCTTATGAAGCTATTCACTCTATGAGTACTTCCTAAGAATGTGCCATGTTAATTAAGCTTGATATGGTGAAGGCCTATGACAGAGTCAATTGGGTTTTTTTTCACAAAGTTCTTCTGGCTTTTGGCTTCAATCAGAGCTAGGTTCGATGGGTTCTAAGTTGTGTTACCAATCCCTCCTTCTCGGTCCTTATTAATGGTGAAATCTCAAAGCTATTTGGCATGTCTAGAGGTCTTTGCCAAGGATATCTGCTCTCTCCTTATCTATTTATCATTCTAGCTGAGGGACTTGGGTGACTCATCAAATCTCATGTCTTTCAAAACATGCTTTAGGGATGGTAATGGGGGAATGGATTACCTGCTCTGACCCACCTCCAGTTTGTTGATGATACAACCCTTGCTAGGAGAGCTCAGACTCAGGAAACTGAAGCTTTTAGGCTCACCCTTAATACTTATCTGGCTACTTCTAGGCAAAAAATTAATGATCATAAGTCCTCTATTTTTTTCTTTAATACTCCTAAGTCTATCCAGAGGAGGATTGCTACTATCCTGAGGTTTCAGATTCATTCTCTCCCCCTGACTTACTTGGGGGTTCTTATTATTGTGGGAAGGTAGCCTAGGCTTTTCTGGTAGAATATGCTTGAAAAACTAAGACAAAAGGTGAATCACTGGTCTCATAGGTGGCTCTCTACTACTGGCAGGGTGATTCTTTTGCAATCTGTGATTGAAGCCCTTCCCATATATCAGAGTATGGTTCAGGCTGCCCCAATGTATTTTCTTAAGGAATTTGATGCTCTTTCTCACCAATTCCTTTGGAGTGGTAACCTGTAAAGTACCAAATGGAGCCTTATTAACTGGGATATTATTTGCTAGCCAAAAAAGGAAGGAGGCCCTAGCCTGCACTCTATTATCTTGTGCAATCAAGCTCTCACTACCAAACTTTATTGGTGTTGGTGCTCCAGTCAATCTCACCTTTGGGCCCAAATACTATCTTACAAGTATTACCCTGGTGTTGATCCTTCTGGCATTCCCAAGCTACCTTTGGAGGGAAGAGGCTCTATGGTGTGGAATACCCTCAAGCATGGAGCTCATCTTGTGAAATGCAGTCTCTTCTAGATCTGCAACAGTGGCATTGGAGCCCTCTTTTGGAGTGACTCCTATGATGTATCACCCCCTCTAATATCCTCACATCCACATTTGCAGTCCCTGTGTGATTCTCTCCTTTCTGCTGGGTGGAGTATGGTGGCTCATTATAAAGAGGCCTTTAACCTGGGCATGACAGTTGGTTATCAATGGAAGAATTCCTCTGATTGGCCATCGGGTGGTGTTCTAGAGGATTAGCTAGAGCTAGCTTAGATTTTGGCCTCTACAGGTTGCAACTCTTTCCAAGAACGTGATGTCTTTGCTTGGGGAGGTGCCCCTTCTGGGAAGTATTATGTTTCCTTTGGGTACCTTGCATTGACAAAGCAACTTTTTGGAGAAGTGGAGATCTCTTGGTGGAAGAAAGCTTGGAACTATTTTTCATGGCCTAAGTGTAATTTTTTCCTCTAGATTCTAGTTTATAACAAGTGTCTTACTTGGGACAACCTCTATAAATGAGGATTCTAGGGGCCTTTCATATGTCTTTTATGCTGTAGTAATGAAGAGACTATTTCTCACCTTTTCTTCCAGTGCCCTTTTGCAAAATAGATTTGGCACCTTTTGTGGAGTGTGTGGGGTTACACATGCTAGCATGTTTCCTCTCTATCTAAATTCTGGGAGTGATTAGGCCACCCTCCTACTAAGACCTCTTTTCTTTAGGTTGCTTGGTTCACTGGCCCCTCACTTATCTTATGGCAGATATGGCTGGAGGGGAATAGGAGGATCTTTCAAGATGCGACCCTTGAGCTCAAGCTCCTATGGGGGAAAATTATTAATTCTTTACATGAGACCCTTCAATCTAAATGTGATACTACTGGTGATCTAGACCCTATGGCCTTTGCCCCTCCCAGTGGTGCTCCCCTTGCTCCCCACATGTGCCCAGTAAAAGGCACTAGGTAGCACCCATAGCTTGTCAATCAAGCTACGCATTAAATGCCCCTTGTGGCTAGAGTCCTTAAGGTCAACACCGATGGTTCTTCTCAGGGGAATCTTGGAGCAGCCATCATTGGGGGCATTGGGTGAGATAGTTTGGGTGATATTAAGTTTGTCTTCTCAATCTACAAAGGCTGCCATAATAACAATCTCATGGAAGCTTAGGCTATCTTGGTTGTAATGTAACAGTGTTGCCAATAGGGCTGGCACAGAATTATTTTCAAGATGAACTCACAGGTGATGTTCAATTTATTAAATAAGTGGAATTTTGGTACTATGGATTGGTACTTGGCTTCAGTTTCTCAATAGATCCTCCAGTTATGTACCTCCTTGGATTCTATGTCTTTTACGCATATTCCCCGTGATTGGAATGGTGTAGCTGATTGCTTGGCCAAATGGGCCTCTGAGCATAGACCATCTTGGAACATTTTTGATCATATGATGCTTCCTCCAAATCTTTCTTAGAAGCTGGCTCAACTTGTTGACCAGGATAAAGCAATGTAATTCTCCTTGTTTCTTGTTTCATTTTCAATAAATTTTTAACCCTTTTTAGTTTTAAAAAAAACATTATAATTACCAATGGTATCATCAACTTCAAAGCCATCAAATACCATGTAAAATGCAATGATTAAAATCCTATTGACTTCATATGATAATCATGCTTTATCAAATGTTTTAAAATTAAATTTATTGACCATGCAATAATCTTTATGCCTTGCCTAAAGTCTTAGATCACAAAACATGAAATAATATTTATGCCAAAACTAAACAATACACCTTATTAATATTTTTAAAACCATGATTTCAAACTTACCATTATATAATGCCAAGGTTAGATATTCAATATTTTAAAATATTATTAATGCCTAAGGATAAACAACTTTGTCAATAACACAAAAAATACTTTTTATTATAATAATGGATCTAGCCAACTCCAACATGTCTTTAAGTTTATTTTCATACCTTCTACCAAACAATTTATTTTTATAAAAACTACATTAATTACTCTACATAACTTGATATTATTAGGATAAAAATAGATATAACTAGAATTAATTACTAACATTTCTTAGATAGTAGATTATGACTTTGCAACATAGAAATATAAATCAAGGATTTAAATGCATAAGTTATGGTAACTAAAAATATAAAGTAAACTAAGTAAACATTCCATTTTACCTCAATGAACATTTGTCATTCATTTTTTTAGTCACATGGTACATAAATGTAGTCAATGGAGTATGATCAGAGTATAAGAATATCAATCTCATAAATGAAAACATGCTATTAGGTTAGGTAATATTCAAACATAATAATTAATCACATCTAATATGAATAAAACACATTAATAACCAAGAACATGTTACAAGTAGTATTACCAACTAGAATTAGCAAAAATTTCTACTCTATGTGGTGTGTGTTGGGTTTCACATTTCTATTCTCTCTTTCCTCATAGGTCTCCTTTTTCACCATATTCTCTGAGGATACCCTCCCTCAATCATAGTTAGGAGGGTGGAATCCATCCTACATCCACCTCAGTAAAAATAAATAATGGTTATACCATAGTAACAAAATATATTGCTTAATCATGATTAAAATGTATCATACATAATATAACTAACTAATAGTTAATAATAATGATCATGAACAATAAAAATCATCCATAATCAACATATAACTATTTATAGTTATTTAACACATCAAGTAAACCAATGACTAATGATAGAATTAGTAATAATAAGTCTAGAGGAAAATGAAGATGTAGAAAGGAATCTTCAAGGTGTGGTAAATGTATAATGTGTCTTGAAAAATATGTACCATATGCATGCATAGTATAATAAAAAAGTGTATCATACTCTTGTGGTAAGTTTGTACTTGGTATATTTTATATTTGTGATTTATTCTTTTACTTGTTCTCATTTGTAGTTTATTTGTTTCACAAGATGTACCTTTGAATGATTTGAATCAATATTTCTAGTATAACATAAGCCTTGATGGTAATTCTTATCATATGTGGAAATAGGATGAGTAATGCCTTGGGAATGTTTTCCCAATCTTTGACCATTGTAACCAAAGTTTTGATATTATTTCATTCCAAATCCATACTATTTGAAAAATTGCATATCATTATTAAGATGTAACTTTGTATCCTTTTCTTGATCTAATGTTTCTTTTTTATCTTTTTCTTGATTTATGTTTGATGTTTGAAACTATGTTTTCTTTGAATATTCTTTTGGATTATTTGGTATATCTTTTGTGAAATTTAGGACATTGGAAAATTGTATATCATGTGACACTCATCTACCTTTAATGATATAGAATTTTAATCTTGAGGTGTATGTGGAAAAGGTGCCTCCTTTTGTTTTTTAGGCTCTTTTGGTACCTATTTTTGTTCATTGGACATATTTGTTTGTGAATAAGTATGTATACTATGAGTGGGATTTTGGATTAATGTATTCATTATATGTCACCACTAAAAATTATACTTGGTATTTTTTGATTCAAATCCACACTAAAATTTTTATGATGATTTGGATCTCCTTATGGGATGTAGAGGATGTAATATGATCACTTTTTTTTAAAGTGTATCTCTTAAGATTTCACTTGGACTCTTGGTATCCTTTTGGTGATTTTTAGAATGACATGTTTTAGATGTATTATATTTTACATTTTCATTTGTATATGAAGCCTCATTTGGCATAAAATTGGTATATGAGGATGTAAACACAATATTAACACTACCATGTGTTGGATTTTTGGCACATGGAATCTAATTTTCAAATAATATTATCTTTGAATTGAAATATTGATTTTTATTTTGTAACTATTTTATTTTTTGGATCATAAGGATCATTTGATATTTTATGGATTTACAAGAATAAACCCTAGGTACCTCATTTTGAATATTTATTCATACACTATCTACCTTACACATTGAAGGAGTGATATCCTAGACCTAGTTAGAGAGATGATAGCTATCACCTTCCTCAGTGGTAAGAGTAAGAGGTTAAATATTATTGCTATAATATTGGGAAAGATAGGTTTTAATTTTATATCAATTATGATCATTCTCTAATTTAATTATTTTAAAGTGATTAGATTTTAAATCCCTTATAGATCGAACTCATTTAATAAGGAAACTAATGTGGAAAAACATAGCAACTATAAGGCATTATACCATGAAATAATTTATGTAGATGTCCATAGTAAACATTATTTAAATATTATAGAAATCAAGTATGAACAACAAAAAAAATTAGAAAATCTAATTGACATAGGGTTTGGTGTTTAAATATTGAGTTCACCAAATGTTTAACCCTAAATTAGATGTGAATCCTCTTGTGTAGATAGGGTTAAGGATATAGAAATGATAGGGTAAATGGGTGAATATAAAATATATAGTAGGCCAATTAAATGTTAAACTTCGATATACCATATAATTAATTTATTAAATTAAGATAAGATATTAATGAAATGTACAACTATGCTAAATATATAAATGAAAAATAATAGATTACTTAGATGGATCTAATGCTAATTATGATTTATATATAGAATATGTTTAAAGTAGGGAATAATATGATTCTAGAGTAATTTTTATATTTTATATCTAGTGGTTTTATTTATGTGAACAATTGTACTAGGTTGGAACAACTATATAAACACTACTATCTAGGTTAAATGCTAGTGTCATGTATGAAATATCAAATGAAACAATATGCAACCACCTAAATGCTTATATATTTAAATTTTCCTTCACTCTTGTGATTTTAGATTTGGATGATGGACTATGATTCCTTATGAAATGGAAAAAGCCTAGCTTTCCATCTTCAATGTGACCTTGGGAAAAAATGTGTTAGTGGGAAGATGGTATTGATATAACCCACAATGACCCCTTTAATAAAGGTCACTACTTAAATATTTGATAACATATAAGAGTGACTCAAACTCATATATTTATCCCCTATGTGTTTGATTCTATGTGAATCATGCAATGTGTGTAAATTAAGTACAATAGTGACCTAACTTGTAACTTGGCATATAAGACCTTATGACTAATATTTTAGTAATTTAAATATATAGATGTGTTGTACCTATTAATGGTGTATAAATAGGGAAGATTTTTTCAATTTAATGCTTGATAGAGGTATTTTGACAAGTTTTTTAGTCTCTTTGGTTTGATTTATAGGTGAGGAATGAATGAGGGTTGATATTATATTTATGTTAATCCTATCAGGAGATAAATCACAATAAATCATTAAGGATGACCATTGGGATGAATTTAATTTGAATATTAGATGAATTTAGGGAACTTAACACTTAAATTAGGGTAAGACAATAATGTCAACACTACTATCTCAAATGTTAATGTTAAGGGAAAACAAGAATGGGTACAGGCTCATAATTTTTATACATGTAAGATAAGTACATTTTAGGAATTATAGTAAAGATAATATGTTTGTGTCATAAATATAATAGTTTTAAAAATAAGATATAGTCCAAGGTAAATAAGATAGAGTATATGTGAAGCTTACAAAATCAAACATAGTGTAGAACTTAGAGGAACAACCAAGGTCTGAGTTTACCAAGCATACAAGACTGAGGTGCTACATAATCACAAAATATCATTTATATAAAGACACTCTAAAAACTCCTCACAAAGATTATATGGAATATAGAAATTTATATCCTTTTATTTATAAGGTGTTTCACCAAATTTAGTTAGATATGAAAAGTATGGTGAAGAAATATGATATTGATGTAGTAAAATGGGACATCACTAGGGTAAAAAGGGACATACATGTTATGAATAATAAAATGGAAATTATTAATGGGTATTTGACCTATCTAATGGATTATCTTATATAAAGTAATCCTAAACTACTCAACTTGGGCTCTCCCAATCATAAAAATCGCAAATCTAATATCATTTTGAAGCATATGATGCCAAACATGGAAGTATAAATGTTTAATGGTAAGGATCCACTCACTTGAATCAATCAAGTATAAAATGTATTTAATATACATCAAGCTCCATGTGGACAAAATGTGTTCATTACATCTATGTATCAATAACCTAATCATTTCATTTGGTATAGGTCGTTGTGTGCTTAAAATTAATATTAGGGCCTTTGTGTTACTTAGTTGGTGTTTATTAAGGAGATAAAAATTTATTATCACAACAATCTCTAAGATAAATAATTTAGTTAGTTACAAAAAATTTGAAAATAAGGATTGTAAAGGATTATATTTAGTAGTTATAGAATCTATCCTTATGCATGCATTAAATTAATGAGGACAACATGACTAAAATTTTATTGGTGGGATCAATTATAGAATCTAGCTTGAGGTTCAGAAGTTTATACCTACTTAAATATATTAATCTATACCACTAGTTCAAAAGGTAGAGGAAAATTTTGTGGTCAAACAAAGAGATTTCACTAATGTCTAAGATAGTAGTTCCAAAACACAATCATTTTCTCAACCTAAGATATTGACCCTTTAGTAAATTGAAGAGAAGCATACAAAAGGCTTTTGTTTCAACTATGACAACAAGTGTATCAATAGACATAAATGTTTTTAAAATAAGTTGTTCTACATTAAAGGTTCTAATGAATATGAATAATATAATGAGGCATTAGGTGATGGTATGGAAGAGCCAAATGAGGAATATGAATAATCTCACCTTATGTATTACTGCTCATAAAATTATTAAGGTGGTAGATTTCTTCAATAAATAGAATTTGAAAATGTTGATTGAGTAAGGGAGTATACCCAACTTAAAAAGTAGTAAGTTGGTTACTCTTTTATCATGTTTGATTTACCCACATCCATAATTTTAGGTAATAATTGTAAATAGTAGCACAATCAACTATTCTATAAAATGACATAGTATTAATCTTGTTATGAGAGACTAAATGTTATATTATTATATGTTTGATATTGCCATTGGTGGGCCTAACATTATTTTGGGAGTATAATTGCTCAAAAATTTGGGAACTATATAATATATATATATATATATATAAAGAACTATTCATGCAATTTCATTAAGAAAAAGGACATTTGAACTTTGTGTATTACAATAAAAATATCCACAATTGGTTAGTTTGCATCAGATGAAAAAGATTATTAAAAAATGGTTTTAAGGATTTTTAGAAATATGATTTTCCATATAATTTCAACCAAAAATGTGTCTACACATCCTAACTTATAGATTATTCTTAATGACCACCCATCTATTTTTGGTGATATGCCAAAAGGACTAACACTAAGAAGAGAACATGATCATGCCATAATACTACTTCTTTGTATCACACCACCAAACATTATATCACATAGGTATCTATATGCCTAGAAGAGTGAAATTGAAAATATGGTATAGGAGATGTTGAAGACAAGTATTATCAGACATAGCCAAAGTGAATATTAGCTTTGGTGTTCATAGTGCACAAGAAGGATGCCACTTGGAGGATGTGCCTAGACTACAAATAACTCAAAAAGTACAACATCAAATATAAGTTCCTTATTCTAGTAAGTAATGATTTTTTATATGAAATACATGGTGTTGTTTATTTTACAAAAGTATATCTTCATTCTAGGTATCATGAAATTCAGATCAAAGATGAGGATATCCCTAAAAAATTTAGAAATCATAAAATCCATTATTAGTTCATGGTCATGCATATTTGTATCACAAATGAACCATATACATTTTATAGGTTGATGAATACTATTTTTAGTCATTGTTTTAGGAAGTTTGTGTTGGTTTTTTTGTATGACATCCTAATATATAGTAAAACTTGGGAATAATATTTGAAGCTTGTGAAATAGGTATTATTAGTTATGAAACAACATTATATTTATGCCAAACCATCAAAATGTGATTTTGGATCCAATAGGTGGAGTAATTGGGTCAAAGTGTTTCACATTAAGGATTCAAATTTGACCCTAATAAAACTAAATATATGATGGAGTGGAAAGTGCTAAAGACTCTCAATAACCTTTGTGGTTTTTAGGATAATAGGTTACTATCATAGATTTGTAAAAATTATTGTAGCATAGGATATCTAGTCATAACCTTGTTGAATAAATAATCTTTCCATTGGAATGAAATAACTAAAAATAAATTTGAGAATCTAAAAGAGGCTATGTGCACCACTCTAGTTTTGGCTACCCCTAATTTTTATAAACCCTTTTTTTTTGAACGTGATGCATCAAGATATGTCATGGAGTGGTACTTATATATTAAGGAAGACCCATTACATATTAGAGTTATAAAATCAAGGGAAAAGATAGACTTAAGCCAATCTATGAGAAAGAGATGATAGATGTTCTTCATGAAGTCAAGAAATGGAGACCTTATCTGATGGCTAAAAACTCTAACTTAAATATTGATCATGATAGTCTAAAATATTTTATAGAAAAAATATTTACATCATAATAAAAAGAAAAATAGGTGAGTAAAATACTAGGATATGAATTTTAAATATTATATATTAAAGGAAAATATAATGTGGTAGAGAAGATGAACTATCTAGAAGGGATTAATAATTTTAGGCATTGTTATACATAATGACAATTTGGCAATAAAATTGTTTAGAAGAGGTAAGATCTGACTATGATAATAAAAGGGATACACAAGTTTTGATTCAAAATATTTATCATGCTTTTGGTGTTTATTAAAAATTTGAGTGGAAATGAAACTCATCATGGTATAAATATAGATTATACCTATGTAATAATTTTATCCTCAAACACAATATCCTTTAGGAGATTCATGAATCTCCACTAGGGTCCACATAGGATTTTTTAAAACCTATCATATAATAAATTAAGATTTATTTTAATATGGAATCAGAAGGTATATACACAAATTTTTTGTATAATTTATGGTGTGTCAATAGAACAAAGGTGAACTAATTAAAACCCTAGGCCTTTTTTAGCCTTTATCCATCCCTGTATAAAGGTAGCAGGAGGTTTTCATGGATTTCATTAAAGGGTTACTCAGGTTTTAAGGTAAAAATGTTGTCATGGTAGTTTTAGATAGGCTCACAAAACATGATCATTATTTTATTTATTATAACAATTTGTATTTAGTACAATATTTATTTCTTTTCTCATTTTAGTTTAAAAGCTGAATGGTACTCCTAAGATCATTGTAAGTGATAATGATCCAATATTTACCAATATATTTTGGATTGATTTATTCACATTTTTTTGGTACTTAGTTGTCTCATAAATCATAATATCATCCTCAATAATATGTACAAATAGAGGTGGTCAAAAAATTTGTATAAGGGTATATATAGTGTTTCACATTAGATAAATATGAATTATTGGTTAATTGGATGCCATTAATAGAATGGTGGTATAACACTTATTTCCATACCTCTTTAAAAAGTTCTCCATTTGTGGCACTTTATTGTTATCATCCCCCATCCATCACTTCATCCTTGAAGGTGAAACCTAAGGTTAAATTTGTTGAAAAACACATTCAAAATTAAAATGAGGTATTAGTTAGTCTGAGAGATAATTTATCAATAGGACATAATTGAATAAATAAGCAAGTAGATGAACATTATTGTGAGAGAAAATTTAGGATAGGTGATTAGATATTTTCTCACTTTCAACCATATAACTAAATTTATCTAAACAAAAATAAAAAGGATACAAATTTGTATCCTATGTATTATTGACCTTATCAGATCCTATCTAAAATTGATTGTGTGGCATACAAACTAGAAATACCACAATCCACTTTCATACATCTTGTATTTAATGTATATTATAAAAATAAGGTAATTGTATTGAGTGTTTCTACCCATATTGAGTTACCAAAATTGGATGAATAAGGTAGACACATTATATAACTTGATAAAACCATTCACACACTCATAAAAAGCCTATGAAAAAGAGATATTAAGGTTTATTTTATTTATGTTAGGTCTTACCGATAATATATATGTAACCATGATTATATATTGTGTCTTAGTTAAGTCTTGAGCTTCATTTCGATATGTTATCTTATTCTTATTGAAGACATGTGTATTAATAAAAATATTTGGTTTTGTTTTGTGGAATGAATGGTACTAAATCATGAAGATGCAACATGGGAGGATGAAGATTTCCTATAGAAACCTCCAGAGATGATTCAACATTGAGGGGAGCATTTTTTTAACAGAGGCATGTTATGACATTAACCTATATAATTTATAAGGATATGCATGGATGAATTATGACTCAAATAACTTTCATATTATCTAAACCAAAATAAAAAGGATAAAAATTTATAGCCTAAGTATTATTTCCCTTATCAAATCCTATATAAAATTGGTAGTGTGGCATGCAAATTGGAACTATCACAATCTACTTTCATACATCTTGAATTTAATGTATATTATCAAAATAAGTTAATTAGATAGAGTGTTTCTACCCATAGTGAGTTAATAAAATTGGATGAATAAGGTAGACATGTTCTATAGCTCGATAAAACCATTCACACACACACAAAAAGGCTATGAACAAGAGGATTAAGGTTTATTTTAGTGATGTGTGGTCTTGATAATAAGATATATGTAATAATGATTATGGATTGTATCCTACATAAGTTTTGAGATTAATTCCCATATGTTATCTTATTCTCATTGAATATGTATGTATTAATAAAAAATATTTGTTTGTGTTTTGTGGCATGTGTAGTACTGAATCATGAAGATGAAACATGGGAGGATGAAGCTTTCCTATAGAAACCTCTAGAGTTAATTCAACATTGAGGGAAACATTTTTTTAAGGGGGGTATGCTATTGTATTAACCTATAGCATTTATAGGGATAAGAATGTCTAACTTATGGCTTACATACCTTTCATATTATCTTGGCACATTTATCTATGTTCATATTAAGGTTTACTTATGGAAGAACCATGAATAATTAGAGTATATATAAGAAATAGTGGTTAGTATTTGATCATCATATTGTTAATTATTCTCTTATTGTATTATTTTTTAGGTTTACCCCTTGAAGTGGCCTAGTAATATTTATCAATAATTTTATTCTTTCATCAATTATTGATGTTGATCTGCTTATTACACTCTTAAATTTTTGATATATTAATCCATTGTTGTGAAATATATAATTATTTAATTAATTAAATACTTTGAAGATGGGATAAATCCCACCTCAAATTTCACCATTTTTTCATTATTAGTGTTTTCACTTGGATTTACACCCTTTGAGGAGATGTCTCATCTCTCCTCATCCAAGTGGCATAATTGAAACACCTCTAGACTATGGGTAGCCTAAGAATGAGGTGAATTTTTAGATAGGTATAGCTCCATTAATGTACCAATTGTAGACCACTACTACACATATTATTGTGAGGAAAAAGGGAGAGAGACCTGTTGTTTCCAAAATCAGCTACGCTCATTTTTGGAACAACCCCTATGAAACTTGTCTGTTTCATGTATTTCACTCTAAGTTCATCTTTCGAGGCAAGTTTTTCTTTTTCTCACGTTTTCTCAACTGGCATCATTCAAAGTTTGTGATGTTCCCTTTTTGTGTTTTCCCAAAACTATGAAAATCATTATGATCTTGATGCGATCAGATGACAAAATTTTCATTTCTCAGAGTTAGTTGTTTTCTTAAGTTTGCATGCAGAGGTGACAATTTATACCACCACTGCATGTTGTTTTGAGTTTCCCATGCAAAGGTGGAATTTTTTGCCACCCTTGGATCCATCATGCATGAGCGGTGAATTTTGTTGCCCTTGCATATTTTGTTTCACTCCATGTGGGAATGGCAATTTTTGTTGCCCCTACATCCCTTCTTCCAACCACACATGTAGAGGTGGCAAATTTTGCCACCCCTGCATGGTCTCAATTTTCATGTGCAACATTTATGGCCATGTGCATTGAGTGGTTAGGGGTGATTTTTTCCCCATTTAACCCCTTTCTTCCTCATTTCAATCTATTTATTCTTTGTTTCTCCTCCTCCCTGTGCCTGAGCAATCTAGCGAGCAAGTGCAGTTGAGTTTTCATCAGATTTGAGCTTTGTTTTGTGATTATCAGGTAAGGTTTTTGCATTTATTTTCTTCTTGTTTTGTTTTTATTTTGTTTTTTACTTTTTCTTCTCTTCTCCTAGTTGTTTCTCCTTTTCTCCTTTCTTGTTAGGTATTCTTGTGCTTTTCTTCTTTTTTCTCCCACCGATGAGGTGATCCAAATAGACTCCACCCTCTTCCTCATTCTTCACCCATTAGATGTTCAACTAGTGTTAGGGTAGAAAAATAAACCACCCTTATATATCTCTACCTTGATTCCTTCCCCATGTAAGGGTAGAAAAAATTACCACCCTAACACAGTTCTTCCCTTCCTGACGGCCATTCCAACACATGTAATGGCAGTGAATTTTGCCACCCGTACATGTGGCCGATCGACCAGCTTAAAGATGGAAAAAATTTCCACCCTTATGGACCCCTTGTAAAATCATTTAAGGGCATAAATTTTAACCTCCCTTACATGAAAACTTTAAACCCTTCCTAGCCAGGTGCAAGGGCAATAATTTTCACCACCCTTACATGAAACATCTGACCTTCCACATGCATAGGTGGCAAATTTTGCTGTCCATACAAACCTTTCTAATCTAACATGCACATGTGGAAATTTTTACTACCTATACATAAAGACAGTGCTCAACATATAAGGGAAGCAATTTTTGCCACCCATGCATACCTTTTCCCCATTTTTACTAACTCTGGGAATTTTTTTTTTCCTATTTTTTGAGCCCACTTCCCTTTCATTCTCTGACCTGCCCACACCTCAGTCCTTTCAAGCACATTTCCTTGTTCATGATCACCCAATGTGCAATTTTCCTAGATTGCCAATATTTCCCCTAATTGTATGATCATGACTCTTATCACAGTTTCTCCTCAAGATCCTTCTTCATCAACATACTTTTGACAAAGGCTCATCCTGATGACTGAAGTTTCTCCAAAGAAGTTGAAGATGATGAAGTACTAGTATCAAGGTGTTTTCCCAATCACCTCAGTCACTTCTAATGTTGATGGCGTTAGGGATATAGAGATTTGGGACATAGATATGGCCAAGTTCATAGAGAGAACCAAGGTGAACAATCCAAGCTCTGAAATGAAGAGGATAATTGAGAGCAATATCCATCTGGTCTCCTCTTTTCTTGTGGCAACACATCACATAGAGTTCATCCTCCAGTGTGCCTAATTCTACAAGAAAGATACCAGAGCTGTGTCAGATGCTAGTGGTAACATAGTAATTTGACTAGACCCTGAGTTAATCAATAAAGTTTTTATGTGCCCTCCTGCTACTGAAGTGTTGAAGATCAACTTTGTTGAAGAAAAAAAATATATGATAAAGATCTTGAGAAGGAAAAAAAGGTGATCAATAATAGATGGCTTAAAAATCCCAGAGCCAACTTGCCCAGATGGCCATAGAACTTTCCAAGGAGTGACTTTATAGAAGAAGTTGGTGACTTGATTACTCTTCTCAGCAGAGTATGAGGTTTACCCTCTTTTTCTCAATTTCATGAATGGATGTATCCTTCATCAAAATAATCCTCTAGGGCAAACAAGTCATTTTCTAGGGTGAACAAATTAGTAATACTCTACATGAACAATTGACAAAGGTGTCTACTACCTCAAAGTTTTATATGACTTCATACCTGGTATACATTGCAACTTCAATGAGAACCTTTCTAGGTTTGACATCAAAGGGAGATAGGAAAACCACCCTTGTATATAAATATTACCCTTAGCTAACATTGAAGGGATCAATCCATCACTTTAGGAATTTAAATGATGTTTTCTTTACAGTATTTTTGTGTTTCTTCAACCCCTAATTAGAATAAAAGAGAGTGTCAGATGAAGCTTGGACCGTTGTGAATGACTTTGACTATATGTTCTTATAATTCCCTTCTTTTTGTTATCTACGGGTTGGCTTTTTCCAAGGCTATCCCTATATGCTCCTAAGATTTCCCTCAGATAAATTAATCCTAATGGATCTATGTAGGCAAATTATTATTGTACACAATAAGTAGATGGAACTTAAGAAATCTAGTTTCAGTTTCCCTATTGAAATTAGCAAGTACTTAGTCTTGATCACTGCAAAAGCTAAGGCAACTAAAATTGAAATGAAACTTGTGACCATGAAGCTTTTCAAAAGAAGGCCCAAGTTTGATTACATAGGTGTCAAAGACATGATCAAGAGGAAGACTCAATTCCATGAACCCATGATCAAAGATGTCTAGATAGACTTGAGGACAATGGAAGATATTAGGAAGATGGACTACAATAGACTATCTCTAGAACAAATAGAATATCTAGGGCTCATTGATATCCCTACAAATCTAATAGATGATGGGGACCTGATCAATACTAGATATCACATTGAACAAGTTGCTAAAGCTCCTCTTCCTCTAATCTAATGGTCTTAGAAAGAGTTGACCTCCTTAAGGTTGAGATTCGAACCAATATTGGCAAACACTAATGATTGGTTGGCGAATAAGGGAATCGCCTTAAAAGATTTAATCATGGGATTAGAGGTTGAATTTCAAGAAGAGACAAGGAGGAGAGAAAAAATAGGATGAAGAATAAAGGTGATGTTCCTTCTCCTTCTAGGCCCCATAAGCTTAGGATCATTTTTATATCAAAGAAATCAAAAGTTACAGAGAAAGAGCCAAAGTCAACAGATATTGGAGTTGAGAAACAAAGCACCAAAGAGTCAGTGGCACAAAAAATGGAAATTGATGATAGGCCTATAGGTTAATAGGGAATGAAAGCCCAATCTCTGTAAGAAGGTGTGTAGCCAGACACATGAATTTTTTCTTCTCCACCCCACTCACCTGTTGCAACTCCTTCACCTATTTCTCCCATCAGTATTCCCTCTTCTAGAGTTGCTTCTCCTAAAATTATTTTTGGTGACCCTCAAGGCATTTCTAGAGATGTTCTTCATTCATCATGATCCATCCCCAATATATCATCTCCTTCTTTTAACATCAGAGATAGTTCCACCTTCGACCATTCAGTAGCAAGTGTGATTTTAACTGATTCTACACCCATTATGCCCATCGTTCCTACCAGTAGTGCAGGTGCTACCCCAATGACACCAACTATAGGGACTATTGCTAATGTAAGTGCTTGTACTCTCCCACCTTGGTTTTCAACTTTCACACCCAAAAGTAAAAAGTAAGCCATCTCTCCAGATGACTTTGACTTCAATAAAATAGTACCAGTGAAAGCTAAGACCCCTAAGAAGCCAAAAATCCTTTAAAAAATGATTGGAGATAAGGGGCACAAATTTTTGGGGATATTTGAACCCCCAAAAGATGAAACTTTTGAAAATTTTGATATGAGCATCTACTCCATCTCTCGAGTTGAGTTAGGAAAAATAACTCATGAGAGTGCCAAGAGTGATTTTCAATCCATGATGGATATTATGGTTCAAAATTTTGAAAGAAAAAGAGAAATGAAAGATCATTACAAAGCAGTGGTGGAATAATTGACCATAGTGATCAAAAGATTCACTTTTGCTCCAAAAGTGGTGACTCCAGAGGCTTTCTCTGTAGATGATCCCATAATTCAGAAAGATGAAAAGACTTATCTAAAGGGGAAAGTACTTGAAGACTACCGAGATAAGATGCATGCACAGGGGATTTCCTTGTTCATAGAGTTGTCTAAGAAGATGGGTAAAATGAGGAAAGTAAGAATAGAATTAGATGACCTTATCAATACCATTTCTCAAGAGGTCAAAAGCATAGATAGATATCTTAGCAAATGGATAGAGATAAAGGAGCTAAAAATACATACCCTAGTATCAATCGGTGTCATTGTTGATAGAGATTCTTATGTTGAAACTAAATAATCATTGATATATAGGATTTGGGTACTTAAAGAATTGATCAGTGACCTTGAATCTTCCAAGGACACTAGTGAACAAAGTGATATCAGTCTACTGCACAAATTGAAAGAGTTTCCTTGAAAACTTACCTCTCAAGATAACCAATTCATTTTAGTAGAGGAAATGATTTAGGAGTTTGAGAGTATGATCCGAAAGGAATTCGAGGAGAAAACATTCTCAATGGCTTCTATGGACAATATCTTAGATAATTAATTAACTCTGGACAATATAAGAACTAGGTTAACTAGTCATGCCACGCCAATCACAATAGTAAGAGATGCTACAGTCAGAACTAAGGTGATCTTCAAAAATACTATTGCACCAGATAGTATTAGAATACAGGCATCTATCGCCACGTATGATGCTCATCTAAAGAAAGCTAGTGACAAAAGTTGAATTGTTCTTTTATAATTTCTTCTCCATTCTTCTCATGGAATTTGTAATTGACTTGGGACATTTTCACATGTACTTTTGTTATCTGTAATTACATGTAAAAATCTAGAAAAGTCCCAAAGTCAACAGAGACTCATCTTTGACTAGATTTTAATATTTAAGTCTTTTTCCAATTTTGAAGGCTTTTCCCTATATATATAGAGGGAGCCACTTTTGTAAAAAGGTCTCTGGATAATTGAGAGCAAAAACTCTACCAAAATTGAGATGCATCATAAGACTTTGATCTCAGCTTGTAAATCATTTTTTCTTAAATGAATGAGAAGTAAGTTATTTTCAAACTTTGTGTTGAAATAATTTTTGTTACTTAGGGGATTGTTCTTATGTTCTCTTTCCTAATAATATCTCATCTATTTGATTAAATAAGCAAAGTCTGTGTGGAAATTATCTGAAGGATATTAGAAAGACTTTAAACTGCTTCTATCCTTTGTGATTTCATATTCTATTGTAGTTTTAGGTGAAGACTTTGAGTTACACTTCACTCTACTATTACGTATGCTTCAAATCAGTAAGGGGAGAAATGAAAGACTTTTTGATTTTGTGAGTATCTCATAGATCTACTTACTACCAGAGAATATTTTTTGCTATTTATTGAATATCATTTCTGAAAGAAGAGATGTTTTCAGTTATCAACTAGGATTTTTCTTTTGCCTTGTAAACATCATCTCTAAAAAAGAGAGATATATGGTGTAATCTTACCCTCAAGTCTATTTTTAGTTCATATTAATATATAAGTAGTTTATAGGGAACATCCCCTTGATGAGAGGAGAGATTTATCTCACTATCTTGTGGTAAACCCACACTTTTTTCCATATAAATCTCCTTGTATTGTGGTTGATATACCCATTTTGTCATCAATTAGCTAATGAAAAAATATTCACCCAACAAGATCTAAAAATAAACTATCCTAAAGGAGGTGATGCACCAAATTTATTTATGACTACTAACTAATTTCATGTCACACATGATACCAAGAGACTAACTAAACATCCACTTCTCCAATCTAAATCTTCTCACATCAATATTTCATTATGAGGTTGTGATGAATGTTTAGGCTAGGAGGACTAGACAAGAGGCCTAGAATGGAACTATTTGAATATAATAACTCACTCAACCTTGACATATCATAAAAAACTTCACATGACTTACAAGAAGAAGATTTCAAGTGAAAAATAGGTGTGAGAATGAGACAACAATGCTAAGGAAAGAATAGTCATCACATAAGAAAGATCAATAATTCAAGTGAACACACTATAAATAGTCATGGAAGAGGTAAAAATTAGTATTCTTTATTTATCCATGGTATGTAAATGAGCAAGGCTTCACCATACTCAGGTGGAACATAGTTTTCAAAGGATAAAATGGCTACTTCTTATAGAACTTGAGAGAGAGAGAGAGGAGAAGAAAGAAGTCAAGAGGTCACAAGGACACTTGTCAAGATGATAAAATGAGTTTATTTTACATGAGAATGGAATGTGAAACTGGTCATGAAAGGTTAGGAATCACAAGTGTCATCCCAAGTCATGAAACCCTTGAAATGTGGCATAGGATTTCTTATTTTACACAAGAAAATTGCCTTCATCATTCAACCCTATTTGAACATCTTAAAACTAAATATGGATAGGTTTGATTATTATAATAAGAGGGAATGTTTTCATACATGCTTATTCATGCATTGGTTTCATTCCTTGTCATTTAAAATCTTATAGAAGTGAGCCATCACTGCTACAGTCAAAGAAACTCCTCTTTCACACTCCTTACACACTTCACCTCAAAATTTAATTTAGTTTCACATGAAAATACATAAAATTAATTGAGTGATACTTTCATATAAACTTCATGGCCTTAAATTCATTAGGTACACCTTAAAATTAGTTTACTTAAAGATTTTCACCCTTCTCACTACCATGTTCACTATGCTAGTTCTGTTTGGCTGAGATAAAATACCTAGTAACCACAATTAGCAATTTTTATAATGAAATAAATGGAAATTAAGAGTTATATTAAGTCTAAATATTCCTTCCAAAGTCTATTTCATCTCTTTAAACCTCTTAGAACTCATATAATGCATAAAATAGTAAAACTAACCAATTTTGTACCTAGTCCATATAGATGGGTCAACATAAAATTTGATGGGGGGAACCCTAAAGACTATTATGAAACCTCCAATCAATTTCATTATCATTTTGGTCTAGTAGAGTATATTTCCATCCTTGTTTTCCTAATTGGGTATTTATTTAGGGTTTGGTAGGGTTTTAGCCTCATTCTATTCTTAAGATTTGCTCATGAAGGCTGGATGTTAGAATTTTAAAAAAATTAAAAAAATGTGATCTTCAAGGCCCCTTCAAAAAACTCCAAACTTATTATACCCCCATGCATATCCTTCAAGGAGATGTAAGCACTTCAATCTAGCCTATCGATCTCTTTTCTTCATTTCTTATAGGCCTGAGATGGTCTTAAGCTAAAAATGGATTTCTTTTTGACTTATCTACATAAAAATAGCTTAGACACATCTATTATGACATCATAAACATGTCTTAGTGTATTTTAATCCACTCCTAAATTTGGAAGTGACATTGGTCTCCTACTTAGTGTTTAGGCCTATACACTACTTAATATACTTGACTTCAACTTTGGTGTTTTAGACCATTTTATTGGGTTATATCCTCTTGAATAAGGATTATAATTTTTGTTTTAGATTTAATAAAAATTATCACACCTCCTATAAGGGATCCTTTATCTCCTGGTTCATCAGTTAACCCTAGTTACCAAAACCTACCAGTTTGTGGATAAAGGGAAGTACCCTCTATTTGAGACAAAATAGAGGGTACTTCCCCTATTATCTAAAAAAAATCTAATGTTTTATGGGATTATTAATGTTTTAAATACTCTATAGACCAAAATTCATCCCTTGGTCTTATGATTTGGCCTTTTTAAATCTTTAAAACCCAAGAAAGACCTTGGTGAAATGGATTGTATGTATGGTTTCCTCCAATGGAGTTTGTGTTTCTTGTTTAGAGTCCTTTATTTAATTTTTATCTACCTTGAGAGTGAAATAATACAATTATTATTTTTATTAATGTGTTATAACTTTCATTCATCCCTCTAACCTCTCACATATCCCTTATACTCTTTGTCTGGTCAAGATTGTGTGTAACTTCTGATTGTGTCTCTATTTTAGAGGGACACTTGTAGATGTCTATGAATGGATTATACTTATAAATAGTGAATAGGACATATTGATATATTATAACATCATTTTTAGTGTTTTTTAACCTATTCATTCCATATTTTATTTAATTCCATTTCAAGAATCTTAACCCTTTTGCTCTCTGCCCCTCATAGTCAACTATAATTGACTTTGTGGGGTCCTATAGGTGCCTTTTATTAATGAAAATTGTGTCATGAAATACATGGATAATATATTTTATGTTAATAATCAATTTATGGGATTTTAAATTAATTTTGCTATTGAAACTTCATGTGTAATATTGGGTCATAAACTGTATACGTCTATAGTAAGTTGTAGGTGATTGTTTTCAAGTGAAAGGACCCCTATAGGTGGATATGAGATTTAAAATATAGTATTATAATATATTTAAATGATAATCTAGATAAAAATAATAATCCTTTCAACTATTTTAAACTATACAAATCATGGAAACATGATCTAGTCTTGCAACCTTGGGGTAGGCTTTGAAGGAGGCAATATGGTTGTAGGTGTTGGTTAGCCTTGGAGGACATTTCAACTTTAAAGTTACTAATAATATTACACTTAAGGCCTTATGTAACCTTGTTAATAATCATATGCCCCTTTAAACCTCTTAGAAATTCCATTATATTTCATACTCTTCAATGTGAACACCTTCTCAAGTGTGAGCATTAGGCTAGCTATAGGTGATTGAGCCTAAGCCATTTATATAGCTTGTCTCATCATTAGTGAATGCAACATACTCTTTCGTGTATGCCTTTATACTTATCCTACCAATATTATTTCTTCTTAGTGTAATAATACATTCTAACCTAGTTTAAAGATCAACTCCACTCACTAGACCAAAAATGTTGTTGACTCATCTTGTTGTAGACAACAATATGGGATTTCAGTGTTCAAAAGACAACTTGAGGGCTCTTGAAAACCAATCTCCTCAACTTAACAACCTCTCTTATTTTAAAAATCAAGAGACATTTGTGGGATCCTAAAAATTAATGTATTTATAGGTCCTATAAACCAATGCAACTCTATATACTCTAACCACATGATATGACTCCAAATAAGGATTCACCATTTTCCAATTTCCCAATCAAGCATTTTTATTTCTCTATTAACACCACCTATAAGTGGCCATTTTCATGTACAGGAAGTAAATGTGAGTTTAGGTAGTGTGTATTATTTTTATCATTTACTAAGTTTTAGTTTATCTCAAAGATTTAAAATATATTTTTTACATTATCAAGGACCTTCCATAGCTCAAAAACTTCTTTCCAACATGATTTTTTCCATGAGATCACCTATATTTGTGTATTAACGGTAGGAGATTGTGTATAAGTATTATATTGATTATAAAAATCATTATTATAACAAGTGAAAGGATTTATTTATTTTTATTACCATGAGAATGTATTAAACCTTTCAATACCATATTAGTAACTCCATGTACATGATTTAGAACCTTGCATAACTCACCTAGCTAACTGTGTATGATAGTCTTTGAGCAAACTAGTTGTTTGGTGCTTATGACTACAACTTATTGAATATTTCTTTGGTTAAGGATATTAAAATTTGAGGTAATTAAGAGTGCATTTAAAAAATTTAAATAAACCTATCATCACCTTCATTAACCATTATCAAATCATGGAGATCTAAAAATGGTGGAAATAGGCCTATCATACCAAATAAGACCAATCTATAAACCTGAGATGATTTTCCCAAAAAAAAATTTAAACATAAAACCAAACATCGGGATCATTATATGGGATTTCCAACATCATATATAATCAATCTTATCAATTAGATTGTATGGAATCATCCAAATAAGAGAAAAACCTACAAGGTCTATAGATTATCAAGCAAATTGAATAGGTCAACTTATTGGGAGTGGTTCATAAAGAAAATCTCACCATTATTATATATCCAAACATAAAATGGAATATGAATTAGTGTAGAGTACATCCCCAATAGTAACTTTCCTAAAGCATCCCTTGTTTTCCATATCATGTACAAACTTATTGACTAGTTCTATGTGCAGTGAAGAGTGAAGGAGTAGAATGGTTTAAGCTCAATTTTGACACTTTCAGAGTATGTCAAGCATGGAAATTGGTATATCGAATATGAAGAGTCATCTTAAATCTTTCTCCCACATGTCACACTTCTTTATGATTTTTACAAGTTCCAAACTCTCCCCTTTTCTAAGAAAACTACTCTTTCTTCTGAGGAACCTACCACTTTTCAATTAGAAATAATTGATTAAGGAATAATAGGACACATGGCATATTAAATCACATCTTGACACCTTTAAATATCCCAAAGAGGTTGTATAAGTCATTTAATGTTATATTTTGACCCCCAAAATGACTCAAAAAGACATAAATATTAAAAATGACTAAGATCAAGGCTAATGTGACATGAAATGACATAAAATGACCTATAATACATCTTATGACCTGATATTAGACCCCTAAAACACTTTAAAAATCATGTTTTTCAATTAATTGGTGACTCATAGGGGTATCATCCATGCTATGCTAAGTATATATAGCCTTATTAGTCCATTAGGCTTAGGGAGTCATCTTACATTTGAAACACAACAAGAGGACTTTTACCATTGATAATAAGGTTTGATCAAGATAAGACCAATTGACTACCTTAAGCACAAAAAACAAATCAAAAAAGACACACACACACACACACACACACACACACACACACACACACACACACACACACACACACACACACACACACACACACACACACACACACACACACACACACACACACATGTTCTCAAGGAACTTAGGAAAATTATAAAAACAAACCACTATGTACAACTAATAATTAAGCATACCTCCCTTTCCAAGATCAAAAGGAAAGTTCCTTACATCTCCTTCTTCATGAGATGAGTCATAAACCCATGCATGTTGCTCTTTAAATTAGATTCTTAGTAGAACAAACCTATTTCTTAGCACTTCACTTGTTATTATCTTAAGTATACCATCTTCAAATAGGTCTCTAATGTAAATTTATTCATCTTGGTCTTGTACACATACCTCATATTGTTTCCCACTCTTCATCTCATGAAAAACTTGCATCTTCTTTATAGACATGGTTTCAAGAGGAATGGTTTCTTATTCCTTGGAATATTAAGGCTAATAGAAGCTTTTTTTGAACTTAAAAGGCTAAGGTGAACTTTTCTCTATCTCATCTATGATATTTTGAAAAATGTCATCTTGTTTACCATCATTTGCAATCAGCTCTAAGGAAGTTGTAGACCCCTTGAGAGACTCAAACTCATTACAAATGCTTAAAAATTTCTACCATGAGTCCTCATATTCTCTTTGTTCAGTATCATGAAAGGGAAAAACAAGATAATCTCTTTCATCCTATCTTTAGAGTCTAAAATGACTTCATCTATATTTTCTTCTTTGACACAAGGAAGACATTCTTCATTATCAACCAAATAAGAAGACTTAACACAAGGACTCACCTCTTCCTCAACATTTAGGACCTCTTGAGGGATCTCAAGTTATATCTCAATTTTCATAACCTAAATTTGCTTCTCAAGGTCTGTAATATCTTAAGACTCCTTTTCCTTCTTGTTGATGCCAAGACTAGGCATCTTGAAATCACGTGTCTTAACCCAATGAGGCTACCAAGGAGCTATATTTTCTTAAAGAAAAAGTTATGAATTCTTCTCAAAAAATTAATTCTATTTAGGTTACCATACCATGGGTCTATAAAGGCAAATGGTGATGGGATGAAGACAAGATGAACTAGTTGGTGGAGGTGGAACATAGGGCTCAAAATCATACTAAGAATGAATTGTAGGGGATCCTTTTAAAAGTTCATGAGGAAAGGGATGTAGAACTTAGGATAAAATAGCTTGGTTTTCTTCCTTCCATTTGATAATATCTTCATTAAAATTAAATTTAGTTTGAGTAATCTCTTAAGGAAGGTTAGATGGGGTCTGTTTAATCATAAGATCATTTTTTAGCTCTAAACCTTCCATCACACATTGACTCCACAATTTAATTCTAGATTCTAACTCTTCAATTTACTTGGCTAGGTTCTCTTTAAAAAGTCTCTCCTGAATTTGATAGGCATCTTCATGAGGATGAGTACAAGAGAGTTGACATGTAAAACAAGAGGTATCCTAAGGGTGGGAGGGGTTTGCATAGGATCAAGCTCTTTCTCAACCTCACACTCTTTATCTAGGCTTGTATCCTATTTCTTTCCCCATGATTACACTACCATATTATAGCTTAGGATGTTTGGATTGGGAGTCTCTTCTTGAGGTAGTGTTCAATAAACTTGGGATCTCCTTAGGTTTGGATTCTCCACCTTGTCTCTAACTTAGAATCTCATATCTAGAGGTTTATTCTTAAGGTGGGTATATAATAGGAGAGGGCAATGAGGAATTACATTCCACTTATTTTTCTAATGAGATGGACTGATTCATCTACTTATTGGCCAACTCAATATGCCTATCAAAATTTTCTTCAAAAATAAGGTTTGTCTTTACAATTCTCTCTTCTAGCTAATTGGGAAAATGATGACTTTGATAAGCTTGATTGGGTCCATGAGTAGGGATTAAGTAGGAATGATAGTAATATTTGGGAGGTGGATATGAGGGATGATAGATTTGGTGAGGTTGTTCCTTATAAACTCTGAGCTTATCTTTTGAGGATATAATAAATCCACCTACATCATCTCACTTGTAAGCCTTTGCCAATTTACTTCCTAAATAAGTGCCCACTCTCTTTTAACCATCTCTAATGCATCTCTCACCTTATGAATAAGATGACTAGGAACATCAAGACCATGTCTCCTTTGTGTGTCAAGATATATCATGTACCCTTCATATCCTAAGAGAGTTTTCTTGAAAGTGGAAATGGACTGAGTTGAGAAGTGGCTAGGTTGACTAGGAGAAATAAGATATTGGGAAGGCTGATTTTAGGACTAAAACAACTCATGAAAAGGTTGATAGGGAATGCCATAAGATTGATAAACCTCACCAACTTATGGAAAAAAATACTCAACACCAAAGTCAGCCATGAAACTTCATTAGGAAAAAAGAACACAAATAATTATTATCAACAAACTTCAAAAGGAATACCTAGGCTGCTTGACCAACTGATGTAATCTTGGAGTCACCATTGATGTTTAGATAGATGCCTCCAATGCTAATGTGTTGAAAGATAACACCAAAAATATTTCAACTTCTTTGACTAATAATCCCATAGGGTATGCTATTAACTATTGTCACTTGGATTTGCACCCTTTGAGGAGATGTTTCATCTCTCATCATCCAAGTGGCACAATTGAAACACCTCTAGGCTATGGGTAGCCTAAGAATGAGGTGATTCTCTTGATGGGGCTAGCTCCATTGACTTACTACTTATATACCACTACTACACCTATTATTATGAGGGAAAAGGGATATAAAATTGAAAGTAAACTATCCTAAATGAGGTGACACACCAAATTGATTGATGACTACCAACTAGTTGCATGTCATACATGAGACCAAGAGACTAACTAAACATATACTTCTCTAATATAAATATTATCACATCAATATTTCATTATGAGGTTGTGATGAATGTTTAGGCTAGGAAGACTAGACAAGATGCCTAGAATGGCACTATTTGAGTAGACTAACTCATTCAACCTTGACACATAATAAAAAACTTCACATGACCTACAAGAAGAAGGTTTCAAGCTACAAATAGGTGGGAGAATGAGAAAATAATTCTAAGGAAACAATAGTCATAATATAAACAAGATCAATCATTCAAGTGAATAGACTTTGAATAGTCATGAAAGAGGTAAAACTCAATAGTATTTATTGATCCATGGTATGCAAATCAGTAGGGATTTACCATACACAACTGGATCATAGGTTTTAAAGGCCAAAATGGTTAGTTTTTATACAAATTAAGAGAGAGGGGATAATAAATAATTCAAAAGGTCATAAGGACACTTTTAAATCTAAGAAAATGAGTTACTTGTGCATGACAATGGAATGTGAAACTAATCACACAAGGTCAGGAAGCACAAGTGTCACCTCAAATCATGAAATTCTTGAAATGTGGTGTAGGAGTTATAATTTTACACAAGGGAAATACCTTCATCATTCACCCCTATTTAAACATCCCAAAACTAATTAGGGATAGGTCTAATTATTGGAATGATAGGTAAGGGTTGAATACATGCTTCTCTATGCATTGTTTTCATTCTTAGTCATCTAGAATCTTCTAAAAGTGAGCCATCACTGCCTAGAGTTAAAGAAACTCCTCTTTCACACACCTTACACACTTAGACTCAAATTGGATTTAGTTTCCCATAAAAATACATTAAATGAAGTGAATGACACTTTTCAAGACCCTCCATGGCCTTAGAAGAATCAAGCACACCTTAAAATTAGTTTACTTGAAGCTTTTCACTACCATGTTCACTATGCTATTTCTGACCAGTTGAGATGAAGCAATAGGTAAACACACTTAGGCATTTTAATAAGGTATTAAATGTACATGGGAAGTGATTTAATAGTTTTTTGGAATATTTTTATATTATTCCTAATTTATTTAAAGGGTTTGAGTGGTAAAATCAATAAATAAATATACAATAATTAAAATATTGATTTGTGTAAATTAGATTGCAATTTTGACATTTCTAAAAATAGTAATACAAGGGAGAAAATAAGGCTTAGATAAAAACTAACTAATATGGTTGAGACAAGGTTTGATATTCATCATTCAAGATTAGGATGCTATCATAAACTAAGATCTCACCTTTGTTTTATGATTGGATAAGAGTGCTAAAAGTGGACATGAGTGGCACTAGCACTATAGCCCACCTACATCACTATTGTCTAGGAGATTTGAGCTTTTAGAGTTTTGTTTGATATGCCTACATGACCTTTTCTATGAAGTTTTGATAGTTAGAAGTATATAAAGCTCCTTATAGAGCATATTTTCTCTTCAAACCCTATACTCCATTGTACTTTGACTAATTTTGAGAAAGCGAGGTTAGTGTGTGTAAGATTCATTAAATGTGTATCCACACCCCTTGTGTGGGTACGCTTCCTACATACCAATACTCTGAAGAGGGATCAAGCCATATGTAGTTCTCCCACTTAATGTGATTTGTATAATAGAGTGTATGAATATGCAAAATAATAAAATAGATGTGCTTGAGGTTGTTAGGGATTAGTGTAAGGATTTCAATAAGCTTATAAGTATATTGGATGGTTGTATGCAGAGAATAGGGAAGATTGTTGAGTAGTCTTACTTGTATTACTACTTATTTAGTGATATTTTCCAACCCCTTCAAAATTATATTTGAATGGGATTTTATAGAGATCTATTGGTCATGGGTTGAATGTGCTTGCATAAATCTAACAAGGAGAATGATGGAGAATAAGAAGAAACTAATCATTGTGGCCAAAAATACATTTAGACAAGATTAATAAAAGTGGACATGAGTGGCACCAATATTATAGTCTATGTGTGACACTATTTTCCTAAGCTAATGGGGTCTAGGGGGATGGCTTAGTCATGGAAAGAGTAGTCTACATAAGCTAGGATTAAGTCTAGAAGGCTACCTATGGGTTATTAGAAAAAGTGAAAATATGCCTATGAAGGTTATGGGAGCAAGAAAGAGGGACCTATGGGTTGGGTATCATAATCCATGCTCAATTTATCAATTTTTTCATTTTATATGACTACATTCCCCCCCTTTATTCTAGTGATGCACCAAACCAAAATACTAAGATAAATGAAAAAATGAAAGCATACTTGAAATTACCTATAAGGGTGAATTCCATGATGATGTGTGATGTTGGGTGTATATAGAGAGAGAATGATGTGAATTATTAATCTATAAGAAAAATAAAGAGTAGATTAGGTTTTACTAGATATGTTACATCTAAAGTTAGAACGTATAAATCTAGGTAAGAGAGAGAGGAAGAGAAAGGAATGAATACACCTCATTGGGTATGTGGACCAGTATAAAACCTATCGTGATGTTGAGTGATGATAAATATATTAGATATAATAGGTATGATATATTAAGAGTGATATCATGAATGAAGCTAAGTGCTCAATTCCTTGAGAGTGGCTCAAGAATGTAAAGGCTAGCTCTTTGGCACTAAGTGAAGCTATGTGATCATGCATGTACTAATCAATTCTTATATTATGTGTCCAATCCCTCTAAATAGGTGACTTAATAATATAAAGGATATCTAGTCTTTTGGAAATATAATTTCCACTAAGTGAAGCTATATGATCATACATGTGTTAATTGATGTTTGGAATTTGTGTCTAATTACTTTGAATAGGTGGCTCAATAATATAAAGGCTAGCTAGTCCTTTGGATCCATCATTACCCTGTGAAGTGAAGATATAAAATGATACCAATATGAAATTTTTGTTGTATGAGATGGCTTCTAAATCCCCTAAATGCTCTATAATCTAACAATATTGGCATGGATAGCTGAATGTATGTTGGAAACTAGACCACTTTTGGCCACTCTAAAAGATGGAGATTAGGCTTATATGAAATCCACTCTAAAACTAGGCACTAGGCTTTTTTAAAATCCATTTTGAAATGTGGAGGTTAGACTTATTTTAAATCCACTTCAAAATTATGCCAACCACTTACAAATGGAATAAGACATGAAACTATTTAGAATGCTTGGGTAAAGTTGAATGTGAAAAGAAATGAAAAAAATGTGCCACACACATTACCCCATAATCCTTGATGTATGAAACATGGATTTTGATCTAGAAGTTATACCAACTACTATATCTAAAATAAGAAGTGAGAGCCATCATGATATACATAATTCTCCCTATATCTAGATTCTATGAGCAACGGTGTACCGAAAACTATTAATTTTAAACTGGTTTGACTATGTAAAACTATAGTTAAACCTTCTTTTCTACCTACTTTTGGAAAGTATATTTTTTTAATATTTGGATAGGATCACAAGAAAAAAAAAATTATAGCACCAGTATTGTAGTCCAATCTTGATGTTGTTGTCCTGGGCCAAATCTAGTAACTATTCTGACATTTTCGCTATATGCCTGGTTTGTTCTGACTAGTTTGATGTCTGGTTGTTGTTTTAGGTGTGCTAAAATTTGGATTTTTGAATATTAGGAGCTCTTATATCTATGAAAAAACCTTTGTTTATTTCCCTCTCTTTTAAGGGTAGGAATGAAGACCCTACAATGACTACCCTCAGAATAAAGAGTCCTATAAGTGTGTTATGTTGTAAAGATACATTATATAGTAATGATAATTGACAAAATATCTCTAGATATCGTAGTGGTTTGTAATGAGAGATTAGTAGATCAATATGGGTATGCCTAGATAGATATAATAATGTAATAACTTGTGCAATGTATTAAAATAGAACTAGAAGTTTGGTTAGTTATTAGATGTTAGTTATTAGTTCTCAAGGAGGGAAGGAACATGCTTTCCATCATGAGATCTAAGAAATTAAGATAATGCATGATGTGGATCATGGAATTGTAAATAATGGAGAAGAAAAAATAAATCAAGAATACAAGGCAAGAAGCAAGAAACATACAAGGGTGGCCAAGGGGCCAAGCAAACAAGGGACATGGATACATTTCACTCAAACTGGAAGGCAAGAATACATGGCATGTTAAAATTTCATATACAAATAAAATTGAAACAAGAAAGGTTGGTATGAAAGCCACAATAATATAGAAGAGTAAAGGTGAAGGACATTGTCAAATTTCTTAAGGCACACAAATGAATAAAAGCAAAGGACATTTGTAAATGTCCTAAGGAACATACAATAGATAAAATAAGAACTAATAAATACAATCAATCTAGCTATGTAAATAAAGAAAGGAAAAAATATGAATTTTATAAATATAATAACATATAACTAATCAAAGTAAGAATGTAAAATTATGTAATACATGTTAGTAAAATATTAGGAAATACACAAGTGTTATATACTAGTGAGTGTTGATATAGTAATTTATGTAAACTAGTAAATAATGTACATCATCATGATAATGAGTGTGTGGTGTAAGAATGATATAAATTGGAAGGCGTAGTCAAGTAGAACATGCCCTTAATGGGTAGATATATCGATGTGTGTCTCAAATGTAGAAGTAGGATGGCCCCTCAATGGGTAGAGTGAAGTAATGTAGAATGCATGGTAATGTAGATAAATGAACAAACAATAACATAAAATAGTAAATGTAAGTCTAGCATGATAGTATAAATTTAAATCATGGATGATTAATACAATTGAATATTTTTTGGTGTTTTTTTAATTATTTTCATATTTTGAAATATTTGAATGTTTTTGGTATTTTTGATATAAGATATGTATAATCAATCTTTAGGATACTATGTACAAAAATTTGAAAAGAAGATATGTAAAAGTAAGCTAGAAAGGGATGGTACTAACCAATGAGTCTCATGTGAGACTCCCTATCATGGTATTGTGTATCGAGGAAAGGGATCCTGCATGATCATGAAGCATGATGGAAAGGCTAAGACTATGGCTCTAAAAGTTGTATATGTTGTAAATGCTCTAAACTATCTAAAGTAGAAACTAAGTGTGGGGTCCCCCTCTACAACACTAAGAAGTGGATGTAACTATAGGGATCTTAGGGATACATATGGTAGTAGGAGAATCTCTTTAAATATGTACTTTATGAGTAGATGCATGAGATCTCAATGATACTTCCTTGGGTGTGAACATTGTAGTTAGAAGCTATCTAGAATCCTAAAGTTGTTGAGGTATATGAACTTTCTATATTGGTGATGGAATCCTCAATTATGTCTAAATCATAACTGGAGGAGGAACTATAACTCGTGGCAAAACTAAAATTGGGGACTATGAAATAGTAGATAGCTCTAAAGTGGGGAGTGATAACTCATATGAAACTCCATCAATTTTAATAACCTAATTTGTGTGAATGAATTCTATGTATCTATGAACTATAGAAGGTACTTCTCAAAGTTTATAAATCTATGGTTGACCAAGTAGCATATCAAAAACTCCTAAACTAGGAACTATAGTAAATTATGTCGCCATATGTGTTGGATCAACTTATAAAGGAAGTACAATCTCACCTAGTGAACTATGTATGTTACCACTAAATTTATTAATAACTATGTCTACTAGGATAATATCCTACTCTCAATATCCCAAATTCTATAATAATGTCATAAGGCACATGTTCACACTGGATCCATTGTCTATTAGAAAACTATGAATAGGATGATTATGAATGTAAGCTCAAATAAAGAGTGAATGATAATCAAAATCATCCTCAATGAAATCCTACTTTGAGAAGGATATGGAAGGTCTAGATAGAACTCTATAATTGTGTACACCAATCATGTTTATAAAAGGATGTAGCTCAACTGAAGGAGCCCTGTATGTTTCTAGTGGTGGATGTGGATGATATGCATTATGAACCCATGATGTGTCCCCTGTCTCTTGTTTAGAATGCCATAGAAAAAGATATGAAAATATTTTAAAATATTTATCATGTGTTTTCTTTGCTTTAGGAGGCTCAACTAAAGTTCTAATATTAATATGATTTCCATCTATTAAATTATGTATCTTGTGTCTCAAACTGATGCATCTATTTATTGTATGGCCTAGTGTCATATTAAATTCGCAAAATACATGTTTATCATATCCCTATGGAAGAGGATTTGTTTGGTCAACTTCCCAAATAGGAGGGAGAGATATGATGTTACATTCTAATAGATATTGTAAAACTTTGGCTAGATAAACTAGTAGATTGGTAAAGGTTCATTGAGGAGGTGTTGATAGAACCACTCATTGAGGGGGCTCAAAAGCCACATTAATTATTAGTTGATTTTGAATCTATTTATCATTGACCTTGACTTTGTATGGGATATTGTTATTACTCTTATTTTTTATTTCTAAGATACTTATGTACTTGAGTTTGCCTATTGAAATTAATTTGGCTTCTATTTCCTTTAGTGTGTGACACAATTAAGTGAAGAAAGAGAATCTTTTGAATATAATTGATTCATGTAAATTTTGTAGAAGACTCTATTTGAAGAGATCTTATAGCTCTTAATCATCCATGGGGCTAGTCATCTTAGCCAAGATAGTCTTATATCGAAGAACATAATCTATGAGATGCCCATTTGGCCTTTGTTTCTATTATGAAACATGGGAATATGAAACCTTATCACCAATGTTAATGATAAAATGAGATAGAAACATGTCAACTAAAGTATTGAATGAATTAAGAGACTAATTTTAAGCATGTCAGCTTGCATGTCAGGGTGTTTATTTAAGAGTTATTAAGTTACCTTTTATAATTTTCATCAAAACAAGTGTATTGGGCCATTATTAAGGTAACAAAACCATTTGAAATTTGAATAATTTTTTTGACAATAATTTGTAATAGGCAAAGTGCAAGTAAATAAAATATTGAACATAGGAAATGTAAACTCCTAAAAAGAACAATTTGGAAAGTGCATAAAAAGGATACAAAGCTCACAAACATGTAAGGTGATACCTCAAGAATAAATGGGACCTAGTATATGCAACTAGGGTTTGAAAGATGATTATTTTGAAATTTACTATGAAATTTTGAAATTTTAAGTGAATTCCTAAGTTAGAAAGGCAAGTAAAAAATCAGAAATTTATTGGAAATTTTTTGATTTAAAGAGACCTAGAAGATGCAACTAGGGTTTTGAAAAATAAATATTTTTTAAAGTTACTATTGAATTTTAAAATTTGAGGTGAAATTCTAATTTTAATATGCTAGTAAAAAATCAAAAAATTATTGAAAATTACTAGGAAAATATTGGGACCTAGTATGAGCAACTAGGGGTTGAAAGATTTTTTTTTAAAATACTAAAAAAAATTATAATTTAATTATAATCTTTTATTTTATTATGTAGGTAAAAAATTAGAAAAATATAGGAAAAATTAGTAGAAAATATACCATAGGATTTATATGTGCAAATGAAGTCATTCAGATTCACCAAATGATTTAACAATTTTTGGGAATATTGTTGTATTATTCCTAATTTAGTTAAAGGGTCTAAGTAGTAAAATTGGTAAATAAATATACAATAATTAAACTAATGATTTGTGTAAATTAGATTGCAATTTTGACCTATTTAAAAATAGTGATATGGCAGAGAAAATGAGACTTAGTTGAAAATTGATTGATACAACTGAGATATGGTCTAAGATTCACTATGTAGGATTGGGACACTATTGGAAACTAGGATCTGACCTTCATTTTATGATTCAATAGGAGCATAAAAAGTGGATAGGAGTGGCACCAATGTTATAGTCCACCTTTGTTGCTATTTTTTATTAAATTTAAACTTTTTGGATTTTGTTCATTATGCCTGTGTGACACTGTATGTGAAGTTTTGGTAGATGAAAGTATATAGAGATCCATATAGAGAAAATTTTCTCTTCAACCCCTATACTTTGTTACGTTTTGAAAAATTTTGAGAAAGAGGGGGGTTAGTGTGTGTAAGAATTACTAAACATGTATCCACACTCCTTGTATACACATGTTGCCTACATACCAATACTCTGAAGAGGGATAAAGCCATATTTAATTCTCCCACTTGATGTGCTTTATGAAATAGAGTGTATGTCATGTCCCCTTTTCAGTTGACATATTTAGACTTGATGATTAGCCTATTATGTGACCTTCGTAGGCTGATAGGATGAATAGAGGGTCATGATGGAGCTTGGCTTGGCTTCGTTTAGCAAAAATTTTCCAGTTGGCTTTCGTTTGGGCTCGATCGGACATGTATTGAGGGAGATATTAATATTTGATTGATTTAATTAAATATTAATTATTTATCATATTCTAATTGTGTAACCCTAATTCTAATTTAAGAAACCCTAATTAGGGCAAACATATATTTTTGAGGGTATAAGGGTTTCTCATGGGAGAGAGTTAAAATTATGAATGATTATTGATATTGATTTTTGCTAAGAATTCTTCTGTGAAGACTGAGCTAAGGGTTCCAAGATTCCATTTGCATTGGAGAATGTCCACTCTTCAGTGTGTGTGATTTAGAGGCTATGAAATATTAGCTGATCTATTGCTAATTTGAGAGATAGCTTCATACAGAAGTTATCACAGGTTTTACAAGTTTGAGGGATAGCTTTATATAGAAGTTATCACAGTATTTCAGGTATTTTGAGAGATAACTTCACAAAAAAGTTATCACAGTAATTCAAGTATTTATTTCATAAGTTTTTATTCAATAAATTATATAGATAGAGATCTTCTGTATTAAAGCCATATATCTTGAGATCAGGGGTCCAACAAACAAGGTGTACTTAATTGGCAGCCATATGAAGTCCATACAGATCCATACAAATTCGCATAGAAAGCGACATCGACAGGCAGAGATCCATAGAGACCGACATTGGCCGACCTATCACAGATGTTGGTAGGTTAATGACCCCAGTCGATCGATGATGGTAGTATAACCGACGTCGGTGACTGTGTTTTTGACACATCAGGCTGAGACATACCAGATTCAAGTTTTATTCCCAGTTTGTGGAATACTCAAGTTTTTAAGACTATATTTGAATATTATTTTATATGCATGACAGAGGATATCTATTGTAATCATTATGAAGAATAATACAAGCATTGATTTTTGAGTTAAGATATTTACTTTGATTTATTTATTTAATTGAATTTATTATGCAAAATCGTATCTTTGTTCGAAGCTTTTGTCTTTCTATATTCCCTATTTGAAGGGGATATTACAGTGGTACCAGAGCTTTTGTATTTCTATATTCCCTATTTAAAGGGGATATTATAGTGGTATCAGAGCTTTTCTTTTGGTATCTGAAGGGATATTACAGTGGTATATGAGCTTTTGTTTTGGTATCCAAGGGGATATTACCGTGGTATCAAAGCTTTTGTTTTGGTATCCGAAGGGATACTACAATGTATGAATATGCAAAATAATAAACTAGATATGATTGAGGTGTCTAAGGACTAGTTTAAGGATTTGAATAAACTTGTAAGTGTATTGGCTAGGTGTATATAGAGAATATGGAAGATTGATTGAGTAGTATTGCTTGTATTCTTGTTTACTTAGTGATATTTTTCAACCCCTTATAAATTATATTTGAATGGGATTTTATGGGGATCTATTGGTCATGGGTTAAATGTGCTCACATTAGACTAACAAAGAGAAAGATGGGGAATCAAAAGACACTAATTGTTGGGGCCAAAAATGCATTTTGATAAGAGTGCTAAAAGTGGATATGAGTGGCACCAATGCTATAGTCCAAGTGTGGTGATATTTTACTAAGATGATAAGGCTTGAAAAGATGGATTAGTCATGGAAAGAGTAGTCTGACTGAGCTAGGAATAAGTCTAGAAGGCTATAGATGACTAGGAATTAGTGAAACAATGCCTATGAGGGTCATGAGAGCAAGAAAGAGGGACCTATGGGTTGGGTATGACAATCCACACTCAATTTACTATTTTTTACATTTTATATGACTATAAGGAGTTATCTTAAGTCTCAATCTTCCTTCTAAAGTTTATTTCATCTCTTGAAACCTCCTAAAACCTGCATAATGCACAAAATAGTCAGAGTAACCAATTTTATACCATGTACATATAGATAGCTTACAATAAAAGTTGATGGAATGAAACATTGAATAATATTATGCAGCATGTAATCACTTTCCTTGCCATTATATTCTCTAGAGTAGATTTACATCCTTGTTTTCCCAATTAGGTCATTATTAAGGGTTTGGTAGGGTTTAGCCTCATTCTATTCATAAGCTTTGTTCATGAAGGTTGGATGTTGGAATTTAAAAGATTTTATACAAATTTGATCTTCAAGGCCCATATAAAAACCTCCAAACTTATTATATCCCCATGTAGATCCTTCAAGGAGATGTAATCATTTCAATCTAGCCTATCGAGCTCTTTCCTCCATTTCCTCCAGGCCTAAGATGGTTTTAAGCTAAAAATGGATTTATTTGTGAATTATATACATAAAAATATATTAGACACATATATTATGACCTTATAAACATTTTTTATTCCATTTTAATCCACTCTTAAAGTTGGAAGTGAAATTGGTCTCCCACATGGTTTTTAGGCCTATAACCTACTTAACATACTTGGCTGTAACCTTGGTGTTTTATAGCATCTTATTGGGTTATCTCCTATTGAATAATTCTTATCATGTTGTTTTATATGTAATAAAACTTATCACACCTCCTATAAAATCTCCTTTAGATCTTGGTTCATCCTCTAATCCTACTTACTAAAACTTGTCAATTTGTGCATAAAGGGAAGAACCCTCTATCTGAGATAAAATAGAGTACTTCCCATATTCTCTCCAAAAAGTTGAATGTATTATGGGATTATTAAATTTTTAAATATTATATAGACAAAAATTCATCCCTTATTCTTATGTTTTATCCTTCTATAATATGTAAAACCCAAGATAGACCTTGGTGAAATGGACTATATGTAGGGTTTCCTCTAATGGATTGTGTGTTGCTTATTTAGAGTCCTTTATTTAATTTATATATAACTTGAGAGTTCCATGAGAATATTATTATTTTTATGAATTTTTTATAACTTTCATTCATCCCTCCAACCTCTAACATATCCCTTATACTTTTTTCCTATTCAAGCCTATTGTAACTTCTGACTGTGTCTCTATTTTAAAGGGACACCTTTGGATGTATATGCATGGATTAGACTTGTAAATAGTGCATAGGACCTCTTGAGATATTCCAAGATCATTTTTTAAGTGTTTGGACTATTCATTCCATATCTGAGTTATGTCCATGTCAAAAATGTTAACCCTTTTGCTCTCTGCCCTTCATAGTCAACTACAGTTGACTATGTGGGGTCTTGTAGGTGCCTTTTATCTATAAAACCTATGTCATGCAAGCCATATGTTGAGAAAAACACCCCCCCCCCCCCATGTTTAGTTATTGAAAATGGGACCCCTATGATTGTTTTTAGAAATTCTATATCCTGTAATAAGTGTGAAAGATTGTTTGATCATGTTTTTAATGTTGCTAAAAAATCATCTTAAAGGTTATTAATTGTAGGTTCCATAGAAGAAGTCAAGTTTCCTAAACAATAAACCCTATCTATTTTAATTTAAACATTCATGGGAAAATTTAGTGGGAAATTTTATGCATGATCAAGTTTTAATTTAATTCATCTATTTTTGTAGATCTAATGCTTTATGCTTGTTCACTAGATTTGATCCAATGGTGTGTCAAGCTCAAAGTATTCTAGAAAGGCATACAATTAATGATTCAGGCCCTAGTAAGGATCCAACAATGATTTCTTGATTAGATTTTTTAAATCTAATGGTGTAAATTAAATTTCATTATCTTAAATTTGATAGGTTTGCTCACATCATTTGACATCTACAAGGGCATATTTAAGGTGACTGAACTAGTAAAATTTAACCTAGACAATAGCCAAAGCTATAAGAATTCCTAAGATATTTGCATGTGGCATTCAGTTATTGGACCAATAAATTACATTGTATTAAATTTGATAGGTTCACTCACATCATTTGATATCTGTGAGGATGTATTTGATGTGATCAAACCCATGAAATTTAACCTAGACAATCCCTAAAGCCTTAGGAGCTCTTGAAAGCTTTGCACATGGAATTTAGTTATTAGACCAATAAAATTTATTTTAATAAATTTGGTAGGTTTTATCTCATCATTTGACATCTATAAGGATGTGTTTGATGTGATTGAAGCCATCAAATTTAACCTAGATAATCCTCAAAGTCTTGGGAACTCCATTGTCTTAAATTTGATAGGTTCGATCACATCATTTGATGTCTGTGAGGATGTATTTGACATGATCAAACCCATCAAATTTAACTTAGAAAATTTTTAAATCCTAATCAAGGGGGGGAATTTCTAAAAAAACTTTTAAGAAATTCTTAGCTTTTTACAAATACAAACTTAGTATATAAAGATCTTAGCCCAAGTCATTTTGTGTTTTTAAACATAAAATTATAAATGATGTTTTTAAGCCTAGGATTCATATAATCATAGAACTAATAAAAAGGTAAGCATATTGTAGGATCTAATGACAATCACTTGTTCACTGGATTTGATCCAATAGTACATCGAGCCCAAAGTCTTTTAAAAAAGCATGTGGTTAATGATCTAGCCCTAGCTAAGATCCAATGGTGATCACTTATTTGATGGATTTGATCCAATGGTGTGATGAAGTTGAGGAATTTTTGAAGGCCTCATGAGCTTGACACATGGCATAATTAGTGAGTTTAAAAATTAAGAGACAAATGAAATGCAAAGATGTGGATTTAGTTTTTCAAAGTAAAATAAAGAGGACTTTTGAAAGCTAATGGCTAGCCTTAAACTAGAATTTATGAAATTTATTTCAAAAGGCATGGAACCCTACCACATAGGCTCCACATGAGCATGGAGGATAAAAATGAATGATATCATATGATTGATAATGTAGAATACATGAGAATGAGCTCCAATCAAATTTGAGGCATGTATGAAATCAAGAGTTGGATATTTTTGCCATTAAAGCTAAAAACCTTGAACCCTCTATAAAGAAGGACTTAAGTCAATTCAATTGATCACATAGAAATCATATTAAGTAAAACATGAATTTATATCAAATGCCTTAGTGAGATACTTTTTTAATCAACTATAATTTAGTTAATCAATGGTGGTGGGTAGGTAGTAGATAAAAATTGAAGCAGAGCTTTATCTAACTTCAGATAGTGAAGGAAGGGTTTTTAGAGACATAGAGTTAGATTTAATAGCCTAGAATGTACATGGGATCAAAAATTGGTCCAAATTATTCTTATTTATATAGGATTTGAAACCAAATTCTTAGGTGAAAAAGATGAATTATATGGTGCACCAAAGATATAAATACTTAGTATCAATTCAATAGGCAGGCCTTCACCATGTAGCTACTAAACCAAAGGTAATGCATTGCATTGACCTTCTTGTTCCTATTTTTGTTGACTATAGATTAGATGGAGAATGTATTATTCATGAAGGAAGTGTCAATAATGTTTCATGTATAGCTCACATGGCCTTTAAGGCTTACTATAAGCTCCCTTTGCCTCATGTCCATCTCCCATCCTTGAGAGAATGGATAAATTCCCAAAACCTAGATTCAGTCCTCTCACCTTGGTTAATTCAAGGTTCCCATGTTTTTAGGACCCCTAATGGTGAGATTATTATTACCTAATTCAAGGAGGGTTTTATAGTAGTTATGAACTTATTTAATAGAGCCTTTATTGCATCTATTACTAATTATTTGAGTAAGGTCTAGGTATCTTATGTAAATTGCATGTTGGATCGAAACTTAACCCACCCCATTGAAGACTTAATAAGTTTTTTCTTGGCCAAAAAATTTATAGCCATCAAAAGAAACACCTCCAAGAAATTCTTTATGATTTATTACCTCTTTGATTCACTCTGAGCCTCTATTAATTTCCTTGGCATCCAAAATTGGTCCCCTAATGGTAGAACTACCATTTCCCATCATTACTCAAAATTAAATATTTTCAAATACAAGAATCACATGAAATTCATATGTGATAGTATCTTCCTAGTAATTTTTGAGGCAATCACTAGTATCCATATGCCCAGGTTTCATCCTCTAATTAAAAGATAAGTGGAGACCATAGGGGATGTATGGTTCTATCTAGATTGCATAGTAATAAGGATAGAAGGAATCATGGTCTCACCATATAGATTACCTATATATGTTGCTAGTAATCTTGTAGAATAATAAATTTCTTATCAAATCATCTAGGGAATGGATTGGCACTACAAGAAGAATAAAAAAGCTTAGGTTCATACATTTCCATTGGAAAATGGCAGAATTATAATCAAGGATTGAAAATAGATGGAGATCATAGTGGTGCATAGGAACTATTTTGATATCCAATTGGATGATATTAAGATGTGGGACCCTAAGGATAGAGTGGCTAACCATATTCAGGATAAAAAGGTCTTAAAAGCTAACTATAAACATCAACTAGGTGTGGGAGATGGTATTTACATGAAGTTAAGGAAATGTGAATAAGTTTTGTTTAGGGTTATAAACTAAAACATAAAATTAGAACATAAGATGGTCAGGGATAATAAGCCCTCAGGACAAATATGGCAACTACATCCCTTGCATTATCACTTGTTTCTAGGACCATCTGGGACTGCACATCAAGACCTAGTTATTGAAGAACAATCTTTTAAACCTCAATAGAAAAAATTGATAAAGTCATCCTAGGTTGGAAGATGTGAGGATGTAAAATGAAAAGGTAAATATGTGTTTTAAGAGTCCAACATAGAGCATACACCTAATGAAGGTCCCCAAATTTAGGCATCCCTACTGAGGCCTTCTTCCCCAATAGAGGTTATTAACATGATTGCTTTAGAAACCAGAGAAATAGTGGAAAGTGCCCTTATTAATATCACAGCTTATTTTACTTCTAATATGGAAAAGGATCCATCTAAGGAAGTAGGAAAAGAATTAGTTCCATCAAATGGAGGAAAGAGATAGGCATAATTGGCTGTAGTTCCTCTAGCTCTAATAAAGAGGCCTAGGTTAACTTTCACTCACCTTACTAGTGAAATTAACCTCATCAGTGATGAGAATTGTATTTATGGACTAGTTATTCTTGATTGGTTTATTTATGGGAAATTGTATAAGATCCCATCTCTTTCTCCTTCATTGGATTTGACTCAAGTTGACATGGATGTTTAGGATAATCTCAAGCCTTGGATTTAGGATATTCTAAAAAAGCAAGCAAAGAGAAGTATCTAGATCCTTCATAATAATTAAAGCCAAGGGATTAATACCCCAAGGGCTTCTAGGAGTTCAAATGTAGAGATTATTGAATAGACACAAACAAAGGAGTCTAAACCTCAAGTCTATTTCAATATAGATACATCAAATTTTGAGAGAGTAGTGACCAAGAAAGTTGTTATTGGTATTGAGGAATTCACCTTTTAGAAGGTGGAACCATTTGTGAGTTTAAATCCTATTCCAGGATAGATAGTAGGGAAGAATCCTATATATTAAGAAGATGTGGCTATTATGGTAATAGCTTAGTCAATAATGACCTTTCCTAGAGTTTAGGGAATGAAATCGAGGATTCTCAACTTGGAGAAAGAAAAACAAGATTTGGAAGCTCAGGGCCTCCTATTAATTCCTGAGGATGTATTAAAAACATTAAATAAATATTTAATGGATTATTTTGAGAATTTTAAAAGAATCAAGCTTATATTGAGTGATTTAAACCATCAAATTGATATGACACAAGCCTTAATCACTCAATGGCATAATTCTCAAGCTCAGATAGAGGAACTCACAAGGTACATAAGACAAAACAAGCCTTAGACTTTAATATTATAAAACATAGACATTTAGACATCTTCATAGTAGTTTTGGTGGATAAACAAGAGGATATGATCACTTGGATCAATGATGTCAATGACTTCATCAATAAAGATAGAATCTTGGTAACCCAAATTGAGAAACTTCTGTGGAATCTATTAGATAACCCTTCTCAAACCACTACCATAGGCCTTATTAGTGATGAATAATTCAAGAAAAAAGTTTGTGTTCACATTTAGGGCATCAGAGATAGAAAAGTTCATTCAACCAAGTACAACTAGAAGATCCTTGATATCATCATTTTTTCAAGGAAGCAAATTGTAGAAGCAAAATGTATTGAGGAATTTATATCTCAGGCTGATAATGAATTTGACAAGTTAGTAGATCAAGAATAAGATTGTCTAATGAATCCTGTAGTGGATTTTGAATTAATCAAGGAGTAATATACCAAGGTGAAATACTTCCTCAAACATGGATAATTTAAGTTCCCACCATTGAAATTCCTAAAAAAAATTCTTTTGTAAAGTATATGTTACTTTGTTAGAATATACTCTTTCTTGTCAAGTTGGCATGTGACCTTCCACATTGTACCTTTATATCAATGATAGTTGTCCTTATCTACATGTAGATATTTTTAAAGTTAACTAGTTAATAGCCTATGTTTCCTATAAATAGGTAGATGGTTATCATTTTTATGAGAGAGTTTTTGAGAAATTGTATACCAGGAACATTTAATACAACTAAGGAATTTTGAAAAAATTATTTGGATAGTTTTTTTGAATGTCCATACTACCTCTCAATTACAGATAGTCATCTTGAATTTGAATGATTATTTTTATTTTCAATTACATTCTTTGTCATAGGGTTGTTAATTTATGATAAATTCTAAATTGACTATAAAGATATTAAGTATACTTCATTTTATTTGCTCTATATTTGGATGTACTTAGGTTATTCAGATCATAATAGCAAGTCTATAAAGTAAATTTTGTTCTTAATTATGATTCATAATTTTCCTTTGAATTTTTCCTAATTTGTGATATAATTTTAGCTTATGATATTTTATAATATAAATTAGTCCAAGTGTGCTCAAAGTAATTGGAATTTTGTCATAATATTTGAGATGAAAACTTGCAATCATGTTTCTTTCTTACTTTACCATTCTCTTTTCTTCTTTTTATAAAGATTCACTCTAGCTTAAAGATAATTATTAATACTCATTTAGTTTAGCTTCTAAGTCACTAGAAACTATTGAATATATAAATATTTAAACCCTGGTGGCTCCCAACCACTAAACCAAACAAATATTGTGGATAGTTCTCATACTCTGCTTCTATTTCCACCATGAACATCATTGAATTGTCACAAACTACAACTCTTGCCTTGGATTTCTCAAATCCTAAAATAAGTATTGTTCATCAACATTGAAGAGTACCTATGGTACATTTCAAAGCATCAATAAGAGAAGCTCTACTATTACTAAAAGAAGGGCTTCATCAAAGATACTTAATATCTTTCAGGTGTATTTGGTCAAAATTACTCTACATTTTACATGATTATGTTTCCTTTAACATAAATGATGTAAATATTGGTGACCTTTGTGGAAATACAACCTTTGTTGCTAAGAATTTATTAGTATTTGGAGTTATGATGGCTTATTTTTTTCAAAATTGACAATTCTTTGACAATAAGAGGTTTATTTGAGTTACAAGTTGTAAAGATTGCTCATGTTTGCATAATTCACTTTATCTTTGAACTTGTTTAGTTAAAGATTGATATCCTTTGTCCTCTTATGAATATTTTTTTGTAAATTAATCATAGTGTGCATATTATTTGTTTTTATTTGGAAATTAATGTGTTACACCATGTTTGAAAATATGATCCTTAATTTTCAAGTTGGAATTACCAAGGATTAGGACCATATCACATTCAGAGACTAGAGAACCTTGCTCAAACTAAAAATTCACAAAAGGACTAAGAAAGATAGAGGTAATCATAGGTATTATAAACCTCTACCATCATCACCTTTGTAAGGGATTCTTGTATTATATCTTCATATAAGCATGGCATGGCTTGGAAGTTCCCCTATCAATATACCAGGTGCATTTCATGATTTACCACATAATCCTAAAAAATATTTGCCATTATTTAGTCCAACTGGTATTACGAAAGCTTCATTAAGACTATTAAATTTTATTCATGAAGATGTATCATGTAGGTTATTCTTATTTACATTCAAAGATGTTGCATATGAATGGTTCCTTAATCTACCTGATAATTGTATTATCTCATGGAATAAATTTGACACTATCTTTATTGATTAATTTGGAAAGATCATAAGTCCTTGTATCATTTATCATCAATTTAAAACTATTAAGAGAGATACAAGTGAACCTATTACATACTTTAATGCTAGGTTCCAAAACATGGTTAGTCAGACCATGGATCTATATAAACCTAATGAAGCTTTAGCTTTAGAGGTTTATATTAATGATGTTGACCCCATGACTTGTATGTTTTTGAAGAGAGTCCTTCCACTTATCATCACATTGGCTCAAGCATATTTTAAATAAGTGGTTATTAGTAACCAAATGTAACCCCAAGTATAGATGGCTTATTCTATCCCAAATATTAATCCTCAAATCCATGTATTAAACCTTTTTCCAAATAATAACAAAAATACTCTAGCATTAAACCTATTCCCTGCTTTAAATGTGTTGCCTACTATTCATGATTCCCCTAATCAAAATTTAGGTTTCTGCCATCAAGCTACCAATGGATTTCATGATAATGACCAGAAGAATTTAATGCATATCAGTGGCATTAACAATAACCAAAGTCAAAATGTTGAGGTTCCAATAAATGAGAATGATTATATATTAAAATTGGTACAAAAGCTTAGCACTAATTTTTTAAAATTACAAAAACAAGTTGGTAATGCTAATGACAATTCTAGAAGGAACTTCACCTTTAAAAAGTTCAACAGGCTTGGGAAAAGGATTTAGAATGATAGTTTCTATAATAAAAAATCTAATGAGCCTTCCAATAACAAAAATAATATGGATATAAACCTCATTGACATTACCTTACTAGATTACTATAGGGTGCATACTACTTCCAAGCATGGTGAGATTGATTACATTAAGTTTTGTAAAGCCTTTGAAACTTTTCAAGAAGAACTTGACACATTTGAAGTGGTTCCAAACAAATATGCTACTATAAATTCTTTTGAATCTAAACCATCTGACCAAGTGCATATGGTGGAAACTTTTCAATTCCCTTTTGAAGAGAATATGAGCCTGAAAATATTCTTGAGGAAATTCAAGCATTCCAATAATTTTTTAAGACATATCCTTTGAGAAATAGGGAACAAAAACAAACATTGACTACCTCTACCCCTCTTAACAATTATGGAACCCTCTAGACACTATATCAAAGAATAATCTTGAATCCCCTATAGGAATTTATTTTAAGATAACTATTGATCCTCTGAGAAAAACTAGCTACAATATTGTGGGGGATATGAAAAGGATTATAGCCAATATCACTCTATATGAACTAACTCAAATCACAGAACAAAGAGACTTACTCTTGGAATCTTTGTCTAAGAAAATTAGGAAGCCCCCTAAGAATGATAATTAAAATGTAATTACTCAAGTAATCAAAGTAGAGTCTCCACCTTTTTTATTTATAGTCAACATATTTGGGAAGAATGTTCATAATTGTCTTTTAGATTTTGGAGCCTTAACCAATATTATTCCTATTGGGATATGTGAATGACTTGGGTTACCTCCAATCATGTTTGACATCATAGTCACACAATTGGATAAATATAGAGTTAAGGTTATAGGAGAATTATTGAATGTGCATATACAAATGGTTAGTGAACCCAGGGTTCAACAATTCATTGATGTCCAAATGGTAGAAATGCCTAGTGCTTATGGATTGATTTTGAGTTGATAATAGACTAAGGCCTTAAATGGCTATATGTCTACTGATTGCTCGTAATTTTGGCTTCTTTAGAAAGGTGTGACAAATAAAATAAGAGTGCAAAGGGAACCTTAAATGAAACACATGATAACATAATATAATGATGTTAAAAAAAGGTAAATTTCCTAGATTTTGATTTGGGAGTTTTCACTCTAGAAATTACAAAAAAACTAGCTTCTAAGAGTTCTCAAATTTTGGTTTGTGAAATCTATACATTGATGGTGCCAAGTGCAAATCAGGATCAAGATCTAGTATTGTATTGATGGATCCTTCAAAAAAGCAATATGATGCAGCTTATAAGTTAGAATTTCCTTGCACCAATAATTTATCTAAGTATGAGACTCTAATACTTGGATTTTAGTTTTCCATTAAGCATAAAGTTAAGGAACTCCTTGTCTATGGAGACTCCTAAACTTGTGGTTAACCAATTGAGGAGTAAATACTAGTGAAAATTATCTTACTTAAAGAAATATAAGTTTAGGGTGTGGGACTTGATCAAATATTTATATGCCTTCAACATCTTATTTACTCTAAGAGAACAAAACAAAGTTGTTGATGAGATTTCCTCTGTTGCAGCTAACCTCATGCCTAATCATTATTCTCAAAGCATTAGTATTGAGTTAGTACCATGTCTTTTAGTTCCTAGTAATGTAAATCATTTCAAAGTTTTCAATGATGATCAACAAATAATATATTTCTTAACTAATTCTAGAGCTTTTGAAGCTCACATTATTGATAAGGTTGATGAAACTTTTCCTATGAAGGAACTTAATGGTAAAATCATACAATTAAGTGAAAATAAGACACCTAAAGGTATGATTTTGTTAGAAAGATTATTTGATCTTGAAAATATTTTTGAAGTAACTAAACAACCTAAGGTAATGGTAGAGATTATCATGTGACAGACCTTGGTCCACATGATCAACCCCAAATGGTGAATATAGGGAAGGCTTGCATTAAAATGGAAAATAGAAAAGCTAGAGAGTTGATTATAAAATACAAGGATATAATTGCTTGGTATAATGAATATTTGAAAATATTTGACCCAAGGGTCATTACATATACTATACCTCTTTAAGAATATTGTAAACCTTTTAGATAGAAGCAAAGGCCAGTCAACCTTGTTTTAGAAATCATGATTTTTAAAGAAGTCAAGAAGTTGTTAGATGCAAGGATAGTGTTTCCTATTAGAAATTCCACTTGGGTGGCAAACCTAGTGCCTGTAAAAAAAAAAGAATGGATAAATATGATTTTGCATAGATTTTAGGAATCTAAATAGAGCATCTAAAAAGGATAATGATCCTTCACATTCTATGGACCAGGTTATCCAAACTATTTTAGGATCTTCCATGATGTCCTCTTTGGATGGATTTTTTGGATATAACGAGGTTCTTATTGGTCTAGAGGATAAGATGAAAACAATTTTTACTACTAAATGGGCAACATATGCTTACAAGAGAATGCCTTTTGGATTAATTAATGAAGGGGAAACTTTTCAAAGTGCCATGGACCATGCTTTCCAAAGTTTAGTGGGAAAGTGTATCATCATTTATATGGATGATCTTACAGTATTTTCTAGAAATAGAGAGGAAATATATCATACATTTGAGACAAGTATTTGATAGATGTATAAAGTATCATGTATCTATTAACCCCAAGAAAATTATATTATATGTCACTAAAGGAAAATTATTGGGACATACCATTACCAAAGATGGGATTTATATAGATCCTAATATAGTAGAGGCCATTTCTAAAATTGGGTTGCCTAACAACCAAAAAGAACTTAAGTCATTCTTTGGCAAGATTAATTTTGTGAGGAAGTTTATTTCAGGCTTCATTGAGATTGTTAAACCTTTTAATGATATGCTTAAGAAAGATTTTATAATTTCTTGGAATGAAGAATCTAAGAAATCATTTGTTGTCATTAAGAAGGCAATCATTGAATCTCCAATCCTCATAAGTCCTAATTTCTTAAAATATTTCTATCTATATTTTTTTGCTTTTAAACATACTATGGTTGTAGTGTTAACTGAAAAAGTTGATGAAAATGATCATCCCATAGCTTTTATGAGCACCAAATTCAAAAATGCAGAAGTAAATTATTATAGAATTGATAAGCAAGCTTATGCATTAGTAAAGGCAATAAAAAAATTTAGACATTACTTCATTATAGATAAGGTACATGCCATATTACCTGATCTAGCTATAAAACTTATGTTGAGTCAAAATGAGCTTGGAGAAAGAAGAGGCAAGTGGATGTCAATTCTACAAGAATATGATATAGAGATGAAAATAGCAAAATTAGTGAAATGTAAAGGTTTAGTTTCGATGATCTCTAGTCTTGACCCTAAATTCCATGTCATCTAAGTAGATCAACAAAATTTCCAACCCAATGAGTGGTATGATTTTATTATCCATTTAATTATTAATGGTGTTTGTCCCCTAGGATTTATAAGAGAACAAAAGAGATCCTTGAGGCTCAAAATAGCTCATTACCTCATCAAGAATGGAATATTATATAGGAGTAACTTTGGGGGAATTTATTTGAGATGTGTGTCCAAAGAAGAAGTAGCTTGGATTATGACTACTTTCCATGAGAAGCTAGGAAATGGACACCCTTCAAGAAGAACCACAACTCAAAAGATTCTCAAGGCTAGATATTATTAGCCCACCCTCTTCAAAGATGATTATAATCATGTGAGGGAGTGTCATTCATGCCATATTTTTAGCAGAAAGGAGCCAAAGTCAGCCATGCCTTTACAACCTGTGATGGTGGATAAACCTTTTACACAATGGGGATTAGACTTTGTAGGAGTAATCAAACCTAATTATTTTGAAGGTCATAAGTATGTCCTAACTACTATAGACTATTACACTAGGTGGACTGATGCAATAGCCACTAAGAAATGCAGATTTGAAGAGATGATCAATTTCTTAGAGAAAAATATTTGTATTAGATTTGGAACTCTAGTTTATTTGGTTTTTGATAATGGATTTGCATTCATTTATATTGAAATGATAGATTGGGCTTATGACCAAGGCATTGCACTCAAGTTTTATTCTAATAAATACCCTCAAGGAAATGGTGTTTTTGAATCCACAAACAAAAATCTAATGAAAGTTATCAAGAAATCTACTGAAGATAGACCTAGAACATGGCATGAACTTCTTAAGTTTACATTATGGGTAGATCAAATTAGGATCAAACAAGCTCTTAAGGTTTCACCATTTTTGTTGGTATATGGTTAGGAGCCTATCTTTCCCATCACCTTGAAGTTTCCTACATTCACATTCATGAAATAATACATGGAGGACAACCAAGAACTTGCTAATTCTAGGCTATTAGATATTATTCAAATCGAAGATGCTAGAGAAAAGGCATTTATAAACTTTAGCAGACACCAATCAACCATGAAAATATGGTTTGATAATAAATCTAAAGTGAGGGTATTTAGGAAAGGAGACTTAGTCCTTCTTTGGGACAAAGCATCAAAACCTAAAGGTAAACATGGTAAGTTTACCCCTTTATGGATTGGTCCATACCAAATTACAGAAATCTTAGGCAACAACACTTTCAAGTTAAAAAATCTCAAAGGATCTGATTTTACTTTACCCACCAACGGGCAATACCTCAAACATTACTTTGCTACTACTTCATCAGGGGTCTCCATGGAGTGAATGTGTAAGATTGTTAAAGTTATAATAGGTATGCTAGTTAGTTCCCTTTCTTGCTTTGTTTTTTCTTCCTTGTTGGACTTGTAAATATTTATTTTGTTTGCATTTTGTTTTTTATTACTTGGTGGTATTCCTTGGTTGTGGTAAAGTCTCATGGTATTATTTTTTGGTTTGTATTTGCTCAAATGGGTGGGTATAAGTCTTACAAAAATGAACATGGATGGAAATAAAGTAGTATGAAGCAACCAGGGGTATTGGTATAAATTGGTATAGGAATGTATTGTCCTACAAAGATTTAAACCTTATTCTACATCAAAAATTGGTTTTAAAAATAATCATATGTATATAATGTTAATTTAGTTTATTAACCCATATTAATGCTTACACTTAAAACACATCCTTGTCATGGACTAAAGTTTTAATTATAGGAGAGTATCCTAATACCAGAGCATCTGACCAAATCCTTAAAACCTGCCTATATTAGTTTCCAACCTTTACAAAAATGACATAGAAAATGTTAAAAAAATCATTGAAAATTATATGGAAATAGAAGCAAAGGTGATTCAGGTAGTCTCCACTAGGGAAATAGATGCCTAGTTAGCAGTGGAGCAAGACCTTAAATGGAATCAAAGGTATCTTTGTTAGGGCTATATATGTATGGCTGGTAGCAGAGGAATGTCCTAACCTCCACTAAATGAAGAGTTATTATTCTAAAATAATATCTAAAGTTGTCAAAGTTAAGTGTAATGAACCAAAAGGACATGAACCTAGATATTGTTTCTTTAAATTCATGACAAACAGTAAGTGGAATCAAATCACATAGTGCATATTTATGCTTTAATATCTAGGTTTAAATTTTATACATAAGGAACTTGTTTCAATTAAAATTTGATTTAGGAGAGAGTATATGTCCAAATGGGATATAAATTTCATGTACAAGTTTAACGTAGAGTCTTATGTTCCAACATATTACTATGTTTCCCCTATGAGTCACCATTTGTTGAGACCAACACCACCCCATCATTTTTTTTTGAAAATGGGACCCCCGTGATTGTTTCTAGAACTTCTATATCTTGGAATAAGTATGAAAGATTATTTGATCATGTTTTTAATGTTACTAAAAAATAATCTTAAATTTTATTAATTGTAGGTTCCATTAAATAATTTAGGGTTCCCAAAAAATAAACCCTAGTGGTTTGAATTTAAATGTTCACAAGAAAATCTAGAAAGAAATTTTATGCATGATCAAGTTTTAACTTAAATTTTGTCCACTTTTACAGATCTAATGCTTTACACTTGTTCATTGGATTTGATCCAATGGTGCATCAAGTTCAAAGTCTTTTATAAAGGCATACAATTAATGATTTAAGCCCCAATAAGGATCCAATAGTGATTGCTTGATCAAAGGTTTTTAATCTAATGTTGTAAATTAAATTCATTATCTTAAATTTGATAGGTTCACTCTTATCATTTGACATATGCAAGGACATATTTGATGTGACCAAAACCATCAAATTTAACCTAGACAATAGTTAAAGCTACAAGAATTATTGAGATATTTGCACATGGCATTCAGTTATTGGACAAATAAATTCCATTATCTTCAAATTTTATAGGTTCACTCCCATCATTTGATGTCTATAAGGATGTATTTAATGTGACCAAACCTATCAAATTTAACCTAAACAATCCTCAAAGCCTTAGGATCTCCCAAAAGCTTTGCATGTGGCATGTAGTTATTGGACCAACAAATTCCATTGTCTTAAATTTGATAGGTTCACCCCCATAATTTGATAACTATGAGGATGTATTTGACATGACCAAACCCATCAAATTATACCTAGACAATCCCTAAAGCCTTAAGAGATCTCAAAATCTTTGCATGTATTAGACCAATAAATTCCATTATCTTAAATTTGATATGTTCAATCCCATCATTTGAAATCCATGAAGGTATATTTGACATGACCAAACCCATCAAATTTAACCTAGATAATCCCCAGAGCCTTTGGAAATCCATTATCTTAAATTTGATAGGTTCACTCCCATCATTTGACATCTATGAGGATGTATTTGACATGACTGAACCCATCAAATTTAACTCAAAAAAATTTTAAATCCTAATCAAGGGGGAATTTATAAAAAAACCTTTTAATAAATTCCTAGATTTTTATGAAGACAAACTTAGTATATAAAGATCTTAGCCTAAGTCATTTTGTGTTTGTAAACATAAAATTCTCAGTGATGTTTTTAAGCCTAAGATTCATATAATCATGGAATTGATAAAAAGATAAGCATCTTGTATGATCCAACAGTGATCACTTGTTTATTATATTTGATTTAATGGTTTTTCAAGCTTTAATCCTTTTAAAAATTCATGTGGTTAATGATTTGGCCCTAACTAAGATCTAATGGTGATCGCTTGTTCATTGTATTTAATCCAATGATGTGATCAAGTTGAGGACTTTTCAAATGCCTCATCATCTTAAAATATGGCATAATTAATGAGTTTAAAAATAAAGAGAAAAACAAAATCTAAGGACCTAAATTTAGTTTTTCAAGGAAAAATAAAGAGGACTTTTGAAAGCTAATAACTAGCCTTCATCTAGCATTTATGAAATTTTCCATGAAAGGCATGGAACCCTACCACATAGGCTCCACATAAGCATGGAGGATAAAAATGAAAGATATCATATGCTCAATAATGTATAAGACATGAGAATGAGTTCCCATAAAATTTGGGGCATGTATTAAATCAAGATTTGGATAGTTTTTCCATTAAAGCTAAAAACCCTAAACCCTCCATAAAGAAGGACTTGAGTCGGTTCAATTGATTACATAGTAATCAAAGTAACTAAAGCTTGAATTTAGAGAAAGTGCCTTAGTGATATATTTGTTTTCATCAACTACAATTTAGTGTAATCAATGGTTATGGGTAGGTAAAAAAAGAAAATTGAAGCAGAGCTTTATCTTACTTTAGATAGTGAAGGAAGGGTTTTTAGAGACACATAGTTAGATTTAATAGCCTTGAATGTACATAGAATCATAAATTGGTCTGAACTATTCTTATTTATAGAGGAGTTACAACAAATTTATTAGGAGGAAAAGAGGAATCCTATGGTGCACCAAAGATATAAATACCTAGTATCAATTTAGTTGGTAGGCCTTCACCATACACCTGTTAAACTAGAGGTAATGCATTACATCGACCATCTTGTTCCTATTTTTGTTGACTATAAAATATATGGAGAATGGATTATTCATGAAGTGTTAATAAAGTTTCATGTATAACTCTCATGGATTTGAGGCTTATTATAAGCTCCCTTTGCCTCATGTCCATCTCCCATCGTTGAGAGAATGGATAAATTCCCAAAACCTAGATTCAGTCCTCTCACCTTGGTTAATTGAAGGTTCCCATGTTTCAAAGACCCCTAATGGTGAGATTACTATTACCCAATCTAGGGAGGGTGTTAGGGTAACTATGACCTTATTAAACAAAGCCATTGGTACATCTTATACTACTTATTTGAGTAAAGTCTAGTTATCTTATGTCCATTGCATGTTGGAGTGAAAATTAACACCTCCCATTAGAGAATTAATAAGGTTTTTCTTGGACAAACAATTTATATCCATAAAAATAAACACCTCCAAGTAATTATTTAGGATTTATTACCTCTTGGATTCAGTCTTAGCCTCTATTAATTTCACTGGCATCCGAAATTGGTCCATTGATGGTAGAACTACCATTTCCCATCATTACTCAAAATTACATATTTTCAAATATAGGAATCACATGCAATTCATATGTGATGGTATCTTCCTAGTCATTTTTGAGGTGATCGCTAGTATCCCTATGCCTAGGCTTCATCTTCTACTCAAAAGACAAGTGGAGACCATGGGGGATGTATGGTTATATATAGATTACATTGTAATAAGGATAGAAAGAATCATGGTCCAACCATATAGATTACCTATATATGTTCTTAGTAAGCTTGAAGAGCAATAAATTTCTTATCAAATCATCTAGGGAATGGATTGGCACTGCAAGAAGAATAATAAAGCTTAGGTTCATCCTTTTCCACTAGACATTGGCAGAATTATAATCAAGGATTGGAATAGTTAGAGATTAGGGTGGTTCATAGGAACTCTTTTGATTCCAACTGGATGATCTTAAGATTTGGGACCCCAATGATAGAGTGGCTAACCATAGTCTAGAAAAAACGGCCCTAAAGGTTGAGTAAAAACATCAACCAGGTGTGGGAAATGGTATTTACACAAAGGCAAGGAACTTTGAAGAAGTATTGTCTAGGTTTAAAAAATACAACATCAAATTAGAACATAGGCTAGTCAGGGATAATAAGACCTTAGGATAAATATGGTAACTATATCCCTTGTATTATCACTTATTTCTAGGACCATCTAGGACTGAACATAAAGAGCCAACTATTGGAGGATAATCTTCTGAGCCTCAATAAAAAGAATTGACAAAGTCACCCCAAGCTGGGCAACCTGAAGATGTAAAAAGAAAAGGTAAAGATGTGATTCAAGAGTCCAGCATAGAGCGTAGACCTGGTGAAGGTCCCCAAATTTAGGCATCCCCACAAAGGCCTTCTTCCCTAATAGAGGTCATTATCATGATTGATTTGGAAACTATAGAAATAGTGGAAAGTACCCTTATTAATATCACAACTTCTTATGGTTTTGATAAGGAAAAGGATCTATCTGAGGAAGTAGGAAAATAATTGGTTCTATTGGATGGAGGAAAGAAATAGGTAGAATTGGCTTTAGTTCCTCTAGCTCCAAAAAGAGGCTTAGGTTAAATTTCACTTACCTTAATAGTGAAATTAACCTTTTTAGTGATGATAATCCTATTTATGGACCAACTATTTCTAATTGGTTTATTTATGGGAATTTTTAGAAGATCGCATCCCTTTCTCCTTTACTGGCTTTGACTTGAGTTGACATGGATGTTCAAGATAATGTAAAGCCTTAGATTTAGGATATTATAAAAATGTAAGTAGAGAGAAGCATCCAGATCCTTCACAATAAGGAAAACTAAGGGATTGATTCCCTATGGGCTTCTATAATTTCAAATGTAGATATTCTTCAATAGCCATAGGTAAAGGAGTCTGACCCTTAGGTCTTTTTCAATAAAGATACATTAGCTCTTGAGAGAATAGAAATTAGGAAGGTTACTGTGGGTACTGAGGAGTTCACCTTTTAGAAGGTGGAACCATTTGTGGGTTTAACTCCTATTTAAGGTAGGTAGTAGGGGAACATCCTATATTTCAATAAGATGTGGCTAGTATGGTAATAACCCAGTCAAAAGTCACCTTGGATAGAGTTTAGGGAATGAAATAGAGGATTCTCAACTTGGAGAATGAAAAATAAGATTTGGAAGCTCAAGTCCTCCTTTCAATTATTGAGGACATATTTAAAGCATTAAATAAATCTTTAATGGATGCATTTGAGAATTTTAAAAGCATCAAGCTTAGATTGAGTGATTTAAAGCATCAAATTATGATGGCACAAGACTTAATCACTCAATGGAAGAATTCTCAAGCTCAGATGGAGGAGTTCATCAAGGTACATAAGACAAAGCAGGACTTAGACTTCAAGATTATCAAACTTAGACATTTGGACAACTTCATGGTAGTTTTGGTGGATAAATAAGAGGATTTGATCACTTGGAGCAATGATGTCAATGACTTCATCAAGAGGGACACATGCTTAGTAACCTAAATTGAAAAACTTCTATGGAATCTATTCGATAACCCTTCTCAAACCACTACTATAGGCTTGATTAGTGACAAAAAATTCAAGCAAAAGGTTGGTGTTCACATCTAAGGCATCAAAGACAACAAAGGTCATTTAGCCAAGGATAACCAAAAGATCCTTGATATCATCATTTCTATAGGGAATCAAATTACAAAATCATAATTATCAAGGAGCTTGTATCTCATGTTGATAATGAATTTGGAAAGTTAGTAGATCAAGAAGAGATTGTCTAATGAAGCTTGTCATGGATTCTGATCTAATCAAGGAAAAATATACCAAGGTGAAAAAATTCCTCAAATATGGATGATCGAAGGGCCCAATAATGAAATTATTAAAAAAATATTCTTCTATAAAGTATATGTTAGTCTGTTAGCATATACTCTTTCTTGTCAAGTTAGTATGTGACCTTCTACATTGTACCTTTATATCAAGGACAACTATCCTTATCTGCATGTGGATATTTTTAAAGTTAATTGGTTAACTACCTATGTTTCCTATAAATAGGTAGATGGTTACCATTTTTAAGAGATATTTTTTGAGCAATTGTATACCAAGAACATTTAATACAAGTAATTCTGAAAAGGTTATCTAGATAGTTTTGTTGAATGTCCATACTACCTCTTAAATATAGATAGTCATCATGAATTTGAATGATTCTTTTCATTTTGAGTTACACTCTTTGTCATAGTTTTGTTAATTTGTGCTAAATTCTAAATTGACTTTAAAGATCTTAAGTATATTTCATTTTATTTGCTCTTTATTTGGATGTACTTAGGTTATTTAGATTATAATAGCAAATCTTTAAAGTAAATTTTGTTCTTACTTAGGATTCATATTTTTCCTTTGAATTTTACTTGATTTGTGATGTAATTTGAGCTTATGTTATTTTATAACATAAGTTGGTTCAAATGTGCTCAAAGTAACTAGAAATTTGTCATAATATTTGAGATGAAAATCTGCAATCACATTTCTTTCTTACTTTACACTTCTCTTTTCTTATTTTTATAAAGATTCACTCTAGCTTAAAGATCATTATTAATACTAATTTAGTTTAGCTTCTAAGTCATTGAAAACTATTAAATATCTAGAGTTTTAAACCCTGGTGGCTCCCAACAACTAAATCAAACAAATAATTTGGACAGTTCTCATACTCTACTTCTATTTTCACCACATACATCATTGAATTGTTACAAACTACAACCCATGCCTTGGAATTTTTAAATCCTAAAATGAGTAATGTTCATCAACACTGAAGAGCACCTGTGGTAGATTTCAAAGAATCAACACCATAGAGACTCTTTGAGATATTAAGAAGTAAATTTTGGGATTTTAAATTCATTATCTTATTGAATCTTCATGCCTGAGGTTGGGTCATAGACTGTATACATCAACAGTTAGCTATACATGAATGTTTTCAAGTGAAAAGACCCTTATAAATACATATGAGATTTAAAATACAATATTATAATATATTTAGATGATCATTTAGATCACAAATGGTACTTTTAACTATTTTTAATTATACAAATCATGGAAACATGATCTAGTCTTACAACCTCAGATTAGGCTTTGAAGGAGGTAGTATGGCTATAGGTGTTTATTAGCCTTGGAGGCCATTTAAACCTGAATGTTACTTATAATATAATAGTTAAGGCCTTATATAACATTGAGAATCATCATATACCCATTAAAACCTCTTAAGAATGCCATTATATTTCATACTCTTCAATGTGAACAATTTTTCAAGTCTGAGCATTAGGCTGGCTATAGGTGACTATGCCTAAGCCATTTATACAACCTATCTCATCCTTGGTGAATGTAACATAATATTATAGGCATGCCTTGATGCTTATAATACTAATATTTGTGTTTATTATTACAAAAATACATTCTAACCTATTTCCAAGCATAAACTCGACTCACTAAACCTTAAATGTTGTTGACTCATCTTGTTGTAGACAACACTATGGGATTTTAGTTTTAAAAAGACAACTTGAGGGATCTTGAAAACCAATCTCTTCAACTTAATAACCTCTCTTCTTTTTGAAATCAAAATACTTATGTGGGAGCCTACAAATTAATGTATCTTGAGGTCCTAAAAACCAATTTAACTCTATATAAGGATGCCCAAAAAAGGGCTTAGACCTTTGTTTTCTTGATTTAGGGATTTGATATCTAAACATAATAATTAGGTCTTTGAAAGGTTATCAATTATATTTTGTCAATATCACACCTCAAATAGGTCTTCTATTCTCTCATAACATGATAAGACTCTAAATAAAGATTCAATATGTTCCAATTTCCCAAACAATCATTTTCATTTTTCGTTTAGCACCACTTGTAAGTGGCCATTTTCATGAATAAAAAAAGAATGTGAGTTTAGGTAGTGTGCATTATTTTAACCATTTAATAAGTTTTAGTCCTATCTCAAATATTTCAAATAGATTCTTTAAATTATTAAGGACCTTTATCATATCAAACAATTCCTTCCAACATGATTTTCTCCATGAGTGCACCTGTATATGTACATTAATGGTAGGAGACTATGTAGAAGTATTGTATTAACTATCATAGTCATTATTATAAAAATTGAAAGGATTTATTTATTGTTCTTAACATTATAATGTATTTAACCTTTCAATAACATCTTAATAACTCCATGGACATGATTTATAACCTTCCATAGCTCACCTAGCTAATTATGTATGATAGTCTTTGAGTAAACTAAATGTATGGTGCTTATGACTCAAATTTCATGAATATTTATTTGGGGAATGATATTTAAAGGTGAGGAAAATGAGAGGAAATTTAAAACATTTAAATAAACCTATCATCACCTTCATAAACTATAATCAAAGCATGGAGATATTAGAATGGTAGAAATAGACCTGTTATCCCAACTAGGACCAATATGCAAACCTGAGATGATTTTCCAAAAAAATTATTAAAATATGAAACCAATCATGTGGAGAATTATATTGGAGACCCAAAATCATCTGGAATCAACCTTAACAATTAGATTGTATGAAATCATCCAAACAAGAGCACAACTTGTAGGGTGTATAAATTAGCAAGCAAATTGGATAAGTCAACTTCTTAGGAATGGTTCATAAAATATAGGTCACCATTATTTTACAACCAAAAATAAAATTTAATTTTAATGATTTTAGAATACACCCCCAATATAAATTTTCTTGAAACCTCCTCTACTAGCCATACCAAGTACAAACCCACTAACTAGTTATGTGTGCATAGAAAGGTGAAGAAGGAGCATAATGGTTTTAGCTCAAGTTTGACACTTTCAGAGTAATTTAAGCATGGAAATGGTTTGGGTAATTTTAAGAGTCATCTCACAACCTTATACCATGTGTCACACTCCTTTATGGGATGTACAAGTGCTAAACTCTTCCCCTTTCCAAGAAAACTGCTCTTTCTTCTAAGGAACCTACAAATCTTTAGTTATAAAAAAATGATTAAGGTATAATAGGACACATGGCATGTGGTATCACCCCTTGAAACCTTCAAATTTCCCAAGGATGTTGTATAAGTTATTTAATACTTTATTTTGACCCCCAAATGATGCAAAAACAACATAAATATTAAGAATTACCAAGACCAAGGACAATGTGACATGAAATGACATAAAATGACCTATAATACACATTATGACCTAATATTAGACCCCTAAAACACTTAAAAAATCAAGTTTTTACCTATATGGGTTTGAATTTGACCTACAGGGTCAAATTTGGTCAACAATTAGAAAAAATGATAGACCTCTAAGGATAAATTAGAACCCTCAACACAAGGATTCTATCCTAAATTATAAATAATATGTTAAAAAAAGTGGTAAAAATGCTTAGTTCCTCTACCTATATTACTAATGTCATATCATCAAGAAACTTTAGGATGAGGTGGGATCATATGATGGATAATTTATATATTCTACTAAAGCCCTAATGTTTTTGCATTAATGTGGCCCTGTGAATAACTTTGATACCATATGATATGAACCTTCCTACAAAAATTTATCCAAAAAATATAAATTTAGAATAAATGATGAAAAATAATAAAAAATTAAAATATTTTATTGAGATTATAAAATCATTGTACAAAGTAGCATAGACATGTTTGAGGTATAAATCTCCTTAGATACATTTTGAATACAAGATATTTGGTAGATATATTTTACTATTTCTTATGCTCTATGGTTAAACTAATTTAAATAGAAACAATTAATATTTTACATGTATGCATGTTTAATGTTTATTTTTTATATACTAGTAAAATATAATAAAAATAAAACTATTTAAGTAAAAATTTAGATCTATAAAATATATAGAATCTATATGTAAAATACAATAAAATTTGAAATTTGAAATGAGCTTGAACACCAAATTTTAATATAATATAAAAATCTATCTTGGATATGATTTATGATGACTATGTAGGTATATTTCTAATGTATAACTAGCTAAAGTGACATGTGAACTATATCACAAATAAAAATAGGATTTTATTATGTATTTATACATGGTTGCACTAGGTGGATAGGGGTGTACTATGGATTTATCTATTGACTGTGCAATCAATTATTACGGTTGTTATAGATTGTTGGCTAATTAAATAATTGAGTTTATTTGACATGAAAAAAACCTAGCATATTAAACCATAGTTCATGCATAATAAACCAAAAAGATATGAAATACAAAGGGGATACCAGGCAAAGGGAACAATTAAATTGTATTTAGAAAACCTTCCATAATCTGAGTCTTTCCTACATAGCCCAAGAGGGCCTCAAATCAATGTAGTTTTACCTCTTAGAGTGAGTGTGTAAATCTTGATATTTGATATATGGATGCAACTAGTGAATTATCTTGAATTATTAAAAATTAGTTCCCTTGATTTGTAATAAAATAGCTTCAATCCTGTCTTAATACTATTATATTAACTTAGAATTGGAATTGGAAATATTAGTGCCCTTATACTTAATGTGAAATATAATTATCAAATGATTCCTATATGTGTATTAAATGACTTTAATGTGATTATATGGAGGAATATTAGTAATATTTCCTATATTTGACCTTGTTAAATGTGTGGGATGGCCAATATGAAATTTCTCAAAATTTAAAATTTATTATTGAATCATGAGGGAAAAGGCCACACTAGTGAACAAGGCCCCATTTTGGCCCTATCTAACCTAGTGTGGTCTTGTACCAAAAGGATAGAGAGTATTTGGATTTAGTGACAAGGACCTCTAAGTAGATTAGGATACTTAAATGATGTTTATATTAATTTTAAGACAATAATTATAGCAGTGAAGGTTATTATAGATGTTTAATGTTAACAAAATGGAAAATAGAATAAGTAGGGTAAGGATGTCAAGATTAAACATTTTAAAATGCTTACTGATTAAATTTAGTGTATAAATTCCCCCCTCATTTATTCTAGTGATGTTATGAATTTAAATTTCTAGATTAAAGGATATTTAAATTTAAATATGTATATACACTTTATATTTTGATGTGGATATTTATCATGCAAGGTGCCTCAAATTCAAAACCCAAAATAATGCCATTGAAATTAGTTACTATTCATTTTTTAACTTTAAAATTTTAAAATTTGAAATTTAAAAAGAGAGAAAGAAATTAATACACTTGAAATAGTATGAAATATTATTACCCTATAAATTGAAAGTGAAAAAGTATGTGTGCCCCCTTTTTGAGGCATTTCAAGATATTTTGAACTTGTGGTAAATTGAGAGTGATTAAGTCTCAATTCAAAAACAAATTAAATTTCTAATTTGGAAAGATTGTATTATCCAACTCTCATCTAAATATGTAGATTACTCTATAAAATAATTGAAGGAGTGGAACCAAAAATTGTGTCTCTATAAGGTAACCATATATGTTGAATTTCATTAGACTTAAACATGGTAGGAGAATGGGTGGAACCACCAAATGTGTCTCACTAAAGTCAAACCATAGATGTTGAGTGTCACTAAATTGTAACATGGACCACATGTAAAAATGTATGAATCAAACATCTATATATGTATCTATATTCTATTTAAAAGTTAGATACCTTTGAAACTTTTGAGCTTTTAAAATTTTAAATTTTAAAATTCAAATTAGAAACATGAACATGAATGAATACCATGCCTCTTATATCTAAACTCTATTGATATAAAATTCTAATTAAATGTACAATTATTTGAAATGTGTACTTGTAATTGAAATTATTTTTCACATGCCCATGTATATGTGAGTTTCTATAAAAATTAAATCATGCTAATTTTGTTAAATAATAAATCTTAAATTCTTTTCTCATGAGGACTTGAATTATGAAGACAATATCATTTTGATGCCCAAATTTTGAGATGAGAGATGTAGCTTGCATGTCACTAATCTCAAAATAACACTATATAATATGTAAAATATATAATCATGTCATATAATATTAACATTTGAATGTATTTCATTATAGTATTAAACATTTCATTGAAATGCATATAAAACATGTGTTAAATATATATATATATATATATATATATATATATATATAAAATTGAAGCAAATAAACATGATGTGCATGATATATGAATAAAAACATAATGGTAAAAAGTAATTAAAATATAATTAACACCATAAAATGTCATGAAATCTTTAAATAGTTTCAAACATAAGGCTCAAATTCCACATACAAGGAAAATGTGAATATCACACAAAAAATAGGGGCAATGGGTACACATAAATGGAATGATGATGCCATACAAGTAATAAAATGTATATTTTGTGCACACAATGATGAGGTAAACATATAATAAGCAATAAAATCCTAAATTATCATGTAATAAATTAATAATTATTAAAATAAGCATAGTGATAATGAGACTAGTCTAATGTAGGCAAGTTGGCCTATGAAGGCCAACTGTCAACCCCTACAACTAAATTTTTTTCATGGCATCAACTTAAGCCTATAAATTTTATTATAATGAGTCATGATATATTATATTCACTTATTGAAGTCATTCAAACACTCCTAGAGATGTTGTTAAGTCTACTTGTGATCACCATATCTCCTAGATGTCTTAGGTCCTTAGGTGATGTGCTTGAGCATCATAGTGTTCATTGACTATAAAATGAATGAATTAAGTCTAAATTTTTTTTCATTTTCATGTGTCATTTCAATTTGTGTCAAGTTTCCTTATGTTTTGAGGTCTTTGACAAGAAATTAAAGTGGTCTTATTCTCTAAAACTACCTTAATGAACATGGTGAAGAGGGTAGTCGATGACTCATATTGATATTATCTAGTATATTTTGTATATTGAAGCATGAAATGAAATATAATATTTGAATTTGTGTTGAAGACATATACAAAATTCATTCAATCCTTTGAAAAATGCTATAAGGTATTATTCATAATATTCATTGATAATTCTCCTTGTGAAGTTATGTATATTGCCTAAAAGAGAGGTTTTGAATATTTAAATGAAAAAATTTGTGTTAAAATGCCCCTAAATAATTAATAATACCTTTAATAACCTTTATATTCATGTCATTTATTTATGTAAAATGTATTATTCTTTAGAAATATCTCCTCTACAAGTCTAAAGTGTAGTTTGGCCTCCAAAAATCTCTCACATGTGAAATATTCCCCCATTTTTCTATAAAAATAATTATTAATTGTTTTAATATCCATTTTTAATTTTAACCTTCCTTATGTTGCCCTAAATTGGCATTTTAAAGCTTAAAGTGTGGAAGAAATGCAAAATAAATGGCATTTTCATGTGTTTCATGCAAGAAGTATGATTTGTATGGACTTTTACATACAAAAAAGGTCATAAATTTAAAGATGGAGTCATGATAGGTGTTTCAAATAATATTAATGATAAAATGATTTCATACAGGCTCAAAATTGATTCATAAACACCACCTAATTTCTTTGTAGCTTAAGAGAGACCTTCAGGTTTGTAGATGGTATGGCCATGAGAGAGAATATCAAGATATGGAATTTTAGATAGAGGAAGGATTCTTAGAGAGATTATATATTTTGGAATTTATATTTATTTTGGTTCTCTCTCATTTATGAATAATCATTTATAAGTTAAGGCACTCATAATGGCTTGTTCATTTAGGCATGCAACTGATGTTTTGAGTTTTCTCCTCTCCTAAGCATAGTGATGAAAACATAGATGTTTATGGAGATTGTTAGGAGTATAAACCACATTTCTATGGAATTATTAGACTTCATTCCACATTTGTGAGGTTATATACACCTCAATAAGATATATGCTACCAAATTTGTAGTCTAGAAGTAAGTTCAAGATGTTGTATAGTTCATGAGAAATCCAAAGAACCTTTAAGACTTGGTTTCCAATGTTTTATTAATGATAAGGGTCTTACATTCAAGTGTTTCAAAGGTTCCTCAAGGTATCATGGCTCAGTTTCCCTCAATCATCCTCCAACATCTTCATAGTCCCAATTTAGCAAAGGTTAAGGAAACTTAGCATTTATTACAGTATTTTGATGATTTTTAAGTTTATTTTTTAACAGTGTATACTAGCTCAAAAGCCTCCAAAATGGTATATTGGTTTGATATATAATATTATTCCTCACTAGTGGTCTTCATGAATATATTGACATTGGATTTATGTTCCATTTTCACTCTTATACTTCTTTTCACTTTCATAATCCTTATCATTTCCATTTCACCATATTTATAACCTTATCATTCCACTCCATTCTCAATTTCTTATATCACATCATCCATACACATATAACTACCTATTTATTCACATTAACCTCATGGATCCAATATAAAAGAGGATTCAAAAGGTTTGGGACCATCATGGTCATGAAATTAATTATAAAAACCTTAAAACCTTGCTTAAGATGTCAATCTCCACCTACAACCAAGTCAAGTACAATCAAGAATATGCTTCATGAAGTGATGTATGGAATAAAATAGAGGATATCTCATTAAAATAACTTGTTTCAAAAATCTCCCTAAGTTTCAATAAACAAATGAGAGGTTCATCAAAAATGTTTTGTGACCTTCTCAAGGTCTAACTCCACTTCTGTTCATATAAAAGAACCCCACACAATCACCTATAACTGTCATGAAGGTATAATATATAGTCATTATGAAGGTTAGATCATGGAATAGATGCATAAGTGAGAGTTATTATATATTAAATGGTTATTAATCCATATTTAGGACTTACTTAAAATATCAATCCAATAAGGAGGAAACCAAATAACTTATAGTTAGTATCTCAAGAGATACCTATAGGTTCAAAATCATATCTACATCCAACAAGTACATTAGTAGTCTTGAGATCTATCTAAGTTATTGAAAGTTAATTAAGAGACCAAATGCATGATTGGTTTAATTTTTATAACCTCAATGATGTAAATCAATAGAATACAATTTCAAGGCTTCTCTAGGTCAGGAAACACCTCAAGAGAGGCTACAACTAGCCTAATGAAGGTAAATAACTAAGAGAGCAAATTAATCTTATGCATTGAATTGGAGGTTAACCTATGATATATAAAGCATGAATAAATGTTAAACTTTATAATCAATCTAAAAAAGTTAAATGTTTTTAATGAGGTTGATAGTGAGGTCTCAACCCTTCCAAAACACATAGTTAACTTTTGTCAAAGATAACTACATGTATGGTACTATGTACTATGAGTAAGGTAAGTAGGTTAAGGAGAGATAGAAGGATATATTGAGGATACATTAAAATTTTGAGATTAATACCTATTTAATAATTATAATTAATTAATTTTACATGGAGGTCTCAATCCTAAGAACATAGTGCTAACTCTAATGAAGATACCTATAGGTGGCTAAGCAAATAGTTAGTCTTGAACCTAGTAAGGATAGAAGAGTAAGAGTGTGTGAGATATGTGAAAAATTTAAAAATAATATAAAAATAAAATTTAATTATTTATATATTTTAATATTTAATGATGAAACCTAACAAACCTAAGAGACACAATCAACATGCATCTACACACATAGTCAATACACATTCATTACCATAGGCAATTTTGAGAGAATTTGAGGTTTTAAAACCTTTTCAAGCATAATTAAGACTTAAAAAATGGAAAAATTAGTAATTTTTAGTGGGTAAATATTATTTTTCTATCCTAAGTTTCATAATACTAATGTAAACACTCATTTTTCTATCTCATATATCTCTTAGTTCATTGCCAATCATTGGAGATCAAGTGAGAAAATTGAAGGTTTGAAGAGTAGATAAGGAGATTAATATTAATTAAATTTTTTGAGATATAATAAGTAATTATGGTGTCCTCATATACTATCTAAGTATGCAACACTAAAATTTCAAGACAACATGCCCTTGAGGGCTAGTTAAGATCAAAGATCTAAAATAGCCCTAAACATGGAGTTTGGAGTTATTTGCATAGTTTTAGGTTTTTAAAAGGTTGAGAAAAAAATATAGATAGGTGATAGGGATATATTTATTTTTAAAATATATTATGACCTTATTTGGATTTTTAAATCATCAAACTCAGTCGTAGGGTTACTCAAGCCTAGTGAATCCCAAACCCTAAGATAATTGTATAGAGTATATAGGGACAAAGTTTAAGAAGAGTTTGGATATAAGGGTTTTTTTTACATTTTAAATGTTTTTTATTAGTTATAAATCCATAAAATATTTATTTTAATAATGGGGATCCTCTCAAACCTTAAAACCCCAAATACATAGATTATTAGTGCAATCCTACAAGCAGTCTTATGAAAGAATGGAGTAAGGTTGAGGTTTGAGTAGATAAAGATAGTTGTATAAGGTTAGAAAAAAATGAAAATAATTTTATATTATGAGTCTTAACCCCACATATCACCTACATTTTCCTTGAACCTCAAAATTTAATAAGGCTAATTAGGCCTAAAACTAGTCTTGAAGCCTAATAAGCTCACACCACCATGAAGACACTTTCAGACTCTCATAATCAAATATGACCTCATGATAATGTGTAATGGGATGATAAATTTATTTTCAATGTCATTTAAGTCAATTAAAAGTAGAGGAAATGTCAGTTTTAGTCTTAATAACTAACTCAAACCACTCAACCCTTAGCATTTAATTCAAGTTGCCTAATCAAGAGCTTAGATCTCTCATCACAAGAAGAATTGATTCAAATGATCTTATCATGAGTTAGGAACCATATAACACTTTAAATACATGGATTATTGAATTTTATTGAGGAATTTAAGTTTATGAATAATTGTTAAGGCTACAATCAGGTCTAGTATACATATAGAGAGCTCATGGTCAACTTCCCTACATATGTATCTTTACACACCTTTTACATGGCAACATAAGATTCTAAAAAAAAATTAAGGGGTCTATGGAATAATTATCAATGGTGATAAGTTTTTATTTGGAGGTCCATAATTTATGAACCATCGTAAAGAAGGTGGAACTCCAAAACCCTCCCTAAACCCTACTATAAACCAATTTTGATAAAAATGAAGATTATTTCACCAAACCACCCATGAATCACTTAATAAACACTTTTAACATGAAGTACACTTAGAGAGGGTCCTGATCATGGTATCATATTATATGAAATTGTATGGACCTATCATAAAATAGTGTTTATGATGAAAAAGTGTAGAAAGAGAGGTAAAAGGTAATTTAAGAAGATGCCAATCATTAGAGAATGAATTTTGACACTTTTTTTAATCTTCTCAAGGCATAATATGTATAGAAACATGACTTTAGGTGCCTCTAAAACTCTCTTCTAATCCACTAGTCTATAGGAGTGAAGGATAATCTGACCGAATCACCAAATTTGATAAGTTTATAGGTGTTTATTTCCAAAGAGGACCAATGTTATGATTTGAGGCATTGATTCAGGTCTAAAAATCAATTTTTCATAGGTTTTAAAAGTTTCATGTAGGCTTTCATAGTTATCAAATGAAAGTAGTTAGGTTACTAAGCCTAATTGGCCTAGTAGATCTACTTGGTCAATAAGTGAATATGAAGAATGGCATAAATAATTGATGAAGTGAGTTAATTTAGAGTGGTAATTCATGTATAAATAATCATGAATATCAATCATGCCACATAACTAGTCTTTAAGTGGTAATTTCATGTATAACTGGTACTTTAATTCTAATCACATGCATAACTGACCCTTAATTACCACTATAGGAGTTATTTGAAAAGATAGAGGCATAAGATGATTTAAAATGAGATTTAATAGTTCAACCACATCCTCCAACTTAGTTTAAATTCCCAATATCTCATTCAAAAATCATGTAAGAACATTAATCATGGAGACACTTCTTGAGGGTTATCTGTATTAGTTGTAACCAAAGTGATGTATGAGTTAATGATAGTGATTGACGACCTTTTCTCCTTTCATCTATGACATTATCCTACTTCTTCTCATTATATATATACATGCCTTATGGCCTTAATTTATATCCCTCACTTTGGTATGAGGAAACTCTAGTTTTGTAATTGATAGACCTCTTAAAATAATGAATACATTATTGAAACTACTCCACTATTGGATTATAGTGTGTTTATTATTATTCATATGTGTATAAGTGGTATAAATATTTCCTTGGCATGTCCTTGTCACACCTATATGTTGATTATCCTTCTTATGCAAGTTGACTTCTAATGCAAGTTGTGTGAAGTGTCATCATGTTTGGAGTGTAATATGGTTTAAAGTGCCTCAAGAAAAGCCTCTCTCCCTTCACCTCCAATCTATAATAATCATCACAACCTTCATATGAAAAATTATTTCTCAAGAGTTTTAGAGATAATGCTTTAGTGAATTTATAGTTAAATAGTGTTGTTATGAGAAAAAGATTGAGTGGATGAATCATTTAGGTGCATCACCATCACTAGTATATGATTTCCATTTAAGTTATCTTTATAAATCTTTTAAAATATAAATAAAATAGGTTTAGGAAAAGGATTAAAAGGTGATACATTAGAGGAGATAGCCTCATAATCTATAGGTTTGGTCTAGTTATAGGTAACCCACAACCTATAGACCAATCCAATATTAGTCCAAGTTTGAAGGAAAACTAAACAACCTACTTCAATAGGGTGTAACTTGGGTTGATAATAGTTCTATCATGCTTGGTGAGATGAGATTTAGACATTGAAGCCTTCACAATAGTATCTTGATCATTCATAAGGTAATCATCTCAAGGGTATGATTATCTCTTGTTCATAACTCATTGTCTTTCTTGTGCCTTGTGTTAAGCTATGACTACATATGGGGTAGAATAATTTCACATACCTACTTATCAATAGCCCTATCATTCATCCTCATTCCATTATGATCCTTATCCACCTTGTTATGATCCATATCGGCCCTATATTATAATTGATCAATAATATGAGATCCTTTATTAGGCCTATGATCCTTTTAAATATCAAGGACACTACTCTATCCCTCCTTGTTAACTTCATTCACCACCTTGGTAACCTAATTATCAATATAATCAGTCATGGAAATATCATGACATTCCTCATTAGTTCAACCAAGCTCCAAGACAATCCATATTAAGCTTTAAATAGACCTTGTTTGGTTATGAAAAACACATGGTGAGCATTAACACATAAAAGAGTTATGGATAGGGATATCCCTAGTCATGGGATTGAGATCATGAGAGGTTCATTACAATAAAATAAGGAAGAGTGGGCATATTTCATAACACAAGGCAATTCAAAAGTAAGTGGTGATATGTTGGACACATGTGGTTTAATTTAAGGCATTAAAGAGAAGTTGGTAGTTTATGAGAGATAACAAGTTCACTGTAACCATTAACATATTCCATCATTTATTGCAAATCAATTCTCCATTGGACTACCATTTCTACCTCAAAAATTTCAAATAAATGTGTGCCATAGCCCTCAAAATTCTTCTCAAACCTTACCAATTTCCCTACTTAGAATTATATCTAAGAGAGACATCAAAAGGTGTAAGTAATTTGTTTTGAGGACACAAAGTTATATGTTTCATAGCAGATCATACAAGGGCCTTCATATTTTAATAATTAGGGAGAAATCTCCAATAAGATGGTGTTTAACTTTGAGGCTCACCTTGGTAAATAAGTTGAGATTTCAAACCAACATCTACATCAGTCAATATAAGTTGTAAAATTAACACAATCTTAGTGATAATTTTCTCCATTTATACCCATGGCTATAACAAATATAATACAAGAGGTCCCTAAACCCAAGTTTATGACTTAGAAAAAAATGCAGTAGTTAAGTGAGAGAGAAGTCAACCATAAACCTGAGTGTAAAGGTAGAAAGTAAACATGAGAACATTCATCCCCCATCCCTCCTTCCTTAAGATCCCAAGGCCTTCCCCTCATGTAAGTCTATTCAAGGACAAATTAAGCAGAGAAAGGAAGTTGTGGTTGTTAAAGTTGAGTTAGCTCCATGAGTAGAAAGAAGCATCTATGGCAAGATATTTTGATTTGTCTCATCTTATTGATAATTTTAAAGGGTCAAAAATGATAATTATTGAGAAGGAGCCTCTTCTTTATGAGAAAAATGAGGAATATTCACTTGATTTGATACAATATTAGACTTATTTAAGTGAGCATAAAGAGGAAATTATCATTGGGATACCCCTTGGCAAGGATATACATGATTCAATATTTCATAATAATGCAAAAGAGGATGAGTTGTAAGAGGTTTATGAGATACAAGATGATCTGAAATTATAATATGAGATACAAGAGAAAGAGGTTTTAGTTCAATAAGAACAAGATGTTCCTCAAGAACTCCTTGGCCACATGGTAGTTTTTCTCCACCATGACAGTCCCCAAGAACTTGTAGTAGTTTCCACACACAAGTTTAGGCCAACTAATGAAGATGAGTTTAAAATTAATAATGATGACCTTTGGTATAAATACATGATCATTTTTAATGAATATCAATCCCTTCAAGGACTCACACTTCATATGGACATGTTTAATATCAATTAGCTACTAACCCTATCAATTTCTGTCCATAAGAAGAGTAGGCAAAATATGATGGAAAGAAAGATGAAATTTTTGTTGAGAGTGAAAGAATTAACCAAGACATGGTAGACCATTAGCATCCCATGACTGAGGTAGAATTAGTATTGTTCTTTCAAAGTAGACAAATCTAGGAGTATTATTGGGTTTTGGACTCACATATACAATCAATGAATCTAAAAGTGGAACCAAAAGGATAAATTGCTTCCCTAAGAGTCCATAAATGTGATAATTCCACTAGCTATAAGGAGCTATTAAGATGTGGAAATCATAATTTATAGTGCCATAGTGGATAATCAAGTTTTCCATTTGACCCTCAAGGATAAATTTTGTTCTCAAGTTAGCTTTTTTATTTATTTTAATGTTTCAATATGTGATTAGCATAATTAGTAGATTGTTGCATTATTGTTTTCCTTAGGTTAGGTGTGTTTCTTAATTTAGGTGTTTTTTTATATTATTTCTTATTGTTGTTGCACTCATAAGAGGTGTCATAAGATATATAATTTGTTTAGAAGTCCAAGGTAGACATTAAAACCATGTTGTTATGTTTTAAAACTATCATTAAAATAAATTTTTTGAAATGTTATCTTTACCAGTAGGTTGGTCAACCCCTATGAGTTACCAAAAATGTTGGCAATTTGGCCTACCAAAGAAAAATGCCAAGATCTACAACTAATTTTTTTTAATGGAATCTAAAAAAGCCTCTACATGATTTTATATTGAGTCATAATGTATGTTATTTTATTCTTTATTTATGTCATTCAAACACTCCTAGAGATTTCATTATGTCTTTTTGTGATCACGATATCTCCTAGATGTCTTAGGTCCTTAGGTGATGTGCTTGATCATCATAATGTTCATTAACTATTAGTTGAATGGAGTAAGTCTAAAAAATATGTCATTTTCTTGTCTCATTTTAATTGGTTTCAAATTTCATTATTATTTTTGAGAATTTTTAGAGTTATTTTACAAGGAATTGAAGTGGTCTTATGATCTATGGTGAAGAGGGTAGCTGATGACTCATTTTGAGATTCTAGAGTGTATTTGGTATATTCAAGTATGAAATGAATATTAAGATTTTAAGGTGTGTTAAAGACATATAAAATCCTCATTAAAGCCTTCTAATAAGGGTATAAGTTATTCTTCATGATATTCATTGACAATTCTCCTTCTGAAGCTATGTATATTACCTAAAAGAGAGGTTTTGAGTCCTTAAATGATAAATTTTGAGTCAAAAGGCACCTAAATCATTCATAATACCTTTAATCACCTTCATATTAATGTCATTTGTTTAATTCAAATGTCTTATGCTTTGTAAATATCTCCTCTACAAATCTAAAGTGTAGTTTGGCCTCCAAAAAGCTCCCACATGTGAAATATGCCCCCATTTTGTTATCAAAAGTAATTTTACTTGTTTTAATCTCCATTTTGACTCATAATATTACTTATGTTTCCCTAAATTGGTGGTTAAAATATTAAAGTGTGGAATAAATGCAAAATAAATGATATTTTTAGGTGTTTCATGCAAGAAATATGGATTTGTATGGACTTTTCCATGCAACATAGTGACGAGCATTCCATATAGCTCATTATATCTCATATAAATTATCCACAAGTGTTGCATTTTAGTTATATATTACATTAGATTTAATATTTAAAGTTTCATTTAAGTAGGAAATGAGGGCAATTGTCTTTTGTGTGTGTGATACATTGTTGATTCTCTATCTCGTTATTCATGTCTAACTTGGATGGAATGAGTATAGTTTTTCATATAGAGATACATTGGAATGGCAGGATCATTTTGAGAAGTCATCAATAGTTTTGGAAATAGTTTTGAAGACTCAATGAAGAATAGGTTACTCTTAAAATATCCTTAGTTGAGATCTGAAGATATGTAGTATCAAAGATGCTCCAAAGACCAGTCTAATCATGCTCTGATTATGCCTAGCCACACTCCAAAGATGCATAGATATACCATATAGATCAAGATAGTAACTCCAATGATGTAAATTTTATAAATATATATTTCCTTCTATATATATCTACTTTTAGACATTACTATTCATAGTAATAGTCTAAAATGATCTAGTTATAATTGTATTTTTATTTTATAAAACTAGACATAATCTCTTCAAATATATATTAGTTATGTTTGATCTATTATAAATTGAGTTAGTTCCAATGCCCCATATATTCATGGGATCTAATTCCTATATCTTCTATTTTGAATAAGTGGATTTGATTGTTTATATCTCTAGATTTTATATTCTAAGAATAGTTGTTGAAATGTGATTTAAATACATGTCTCCTTTTCATTCCAAATAGTTAGTGATCAAAAATAAAAAAAATAGAGAATAGAGAGAAGAAACATTCAAGTGTAATTATATACATCTATATATGTTATTTTTTATAATAAACTAAATTTCAACATTACTTTTCATTACTAAGTAAAATTTGATCCCATTCTGATGGAGGAGCAAGGGCCCACTTCTCTATGAATAGTAGGACAATTGGTATTTTTTAGTTTATAGTTTAAAAGTATATTTATTTAATTAAGGTATAATTCATTTTACTACAAAGTTTGATTTCATTTTCAATGCAAGCATGATTTCCATTTAAATGTGAGTGTAGTTTTATTAAATGTAAAGTTTGTTTCAATTCAATACAAGTTTTATTTATTCAAAACATGTATTTTAAATTTCATAAAAGAAAAAGTTTGTTAAGTCATCTCCACATTCAGGATTTGTTAAGAATCAGTCTAGGTGACAATAGGAAACCAACATTCTCACAATATAAAGTACCACATTGTCTTACCCAATTTGATTATTCGAGTGAGGACATTATAGTGTCTTATGCTAGATGTTTAAGTTATGGATATTAATGGTGTGAAATGAACAATCCTTTGTACAAGGAATGCCATAGGAGATATTCAGTTAGCAAAACTTTCTAGATTTACTTTTACATAACATAGAATTAGAATCTTATTTATTGTCCTTAAGATTTATACATCAACAATAGAGTAAACACCCCAAAAAAACAAACTGTTAACTCAAATATCTAATGTCTCATTGCATATATCCTTGGACACTAGCCCTGGTAGAAAATGACACAAAATCATTGATTGGTTAAATGAGAGGTATAAAGATAGCCTATCATATTTTTCAATTTTATCAAGGATAGTAATAAATAAGTGTTAGTGAGATCCTATATTAGATTTTTATAAGGAAAATTCATAAACCCCAAAAAACACAAAAATAATCTAGGATTCCATAGATTTATGAACCATCCAAGGGATTCTCAAGGATGATTTATCTCTAAAGGTTACAAAATAAAACAACAAAAGAGGATCCTATCCTTGTTAGAAAGAATAGAAAGTGAAAGAAAGGTAATTGAAAACTGTATACAATTTTTTTTTTATTCCTCTCCTAAAAAAGGTTCAACCTCACAAATAGATCATACAAGAAGAATTCTATTTAGAACATCTTCCCATATAGGAATAATTGATCCTAAAAATCCCATTTTAGAATAGTCAAATTTGATTCACAAGCTCTACAAGAAGAAGATCTGATCACTAATTAAGATTCTCCTCTTAAGGAGACCATAGGTTGAAACACCAAGAAGAGAACCTACATTAGATTGATAACCAAAGTTGTGAATAAAATATGGGAGATGAACATGCACATGTAGAAAACCCTAATCAACAAACCTAACAGGACATGACTTTTTCCTATCCTATTAGATTAGATCCTAATGATAGAAGGTCTATGAAAAAATATCTCACCATTTATTTTACCTACTTTTAGAGGTAAATCCTTAGAGGATCCAAATTAGTTCTTCTTTGAATTTCATGTTCTATGCTAAACATATGAATATGTCACTGATAATCAAAAAGTGAAGTCATTCCCATTTACACTTAAGGATGCAGCCATGAGATGGTTCATGGGCCTTGAGTGTAATTTAATAAGCACTTGGAATGAAATGGAAACTGCGTTTATTGATAAATATCAGGATTATTGTATAGTCAAAGATTAAAAAGAAGATTTTTTCAAGATCATACAAAATGAAGATGAAACTTTAAAAGATTACCTTGATAGGTTTATATTTACCCTTAAATGGAGTGGTTACCAACACACTAAGGAGTTCATCAAAATAGTATTTATTACATTCCTAAATAATGATGCATGTGATGTTTTAAACTTAATGGGAAAGGGTGACATTGACAAGTTAACATTTCATTAGATTTTAGCAATATGTACTAACTATTCTAGGGAAAGACTTAGCATAAGGAAATTAATGTTAGGAAAATCAACCAAAGTTGTCTAATTAAAGGAAGAATTTTCTAATTTAAAGTAAAATATTCTATTACAATTGACATCCACATTAGATGGACTCAAATCAAAATCCATTGCCACCATTGTTGAATAGTTGTTAATATATTGACTCATATGTAGACTCAAACATGAATTAAAATATTTTCCTTTAGATAAAACAAAGGTATGTGGTATTTGTGACCTAGACCATGACACAAAGAATTTCAAACATCTTACTACTATGAGAAACTAGGTAAAATAAGTAGTACATGTAGTTGCAAAAGTGAACTTTTTTTAAAGATAGGGAAACTAGTATTCCCAACCTCAAAATCAATTTGGTCTAAGATTTATTCCCAATCCATGGATGACATCATGGGCTAGACAAGTCATACCACAAATGTGGAGACCACCACCACAACCATAGAGTACTCAAGAATGTATGTTACAGATGTGGGTAATGACTCAAAATATTTCACATACCTAGGTAGATTAGAATAACTAACAACCACATTGATACAATAGTCACCACTTCAATGGCCAAATCAATAATATCAAACACAAAGATGGTTTCCTCTACAATAGGATTTGATTTATTCACAACCTCAACCATCATAAATTGAACAATATGTTAACTAACTATAGTTACCTCCCCAACTAGTGGAAAATACTAAGATTAGACAAAATACTCTTATTTATGGAGGTGATCAAGAAAGTAGCATTTCTAATGGTTTATATGAGTGTAACAATGTTCAGCTTTGATCAAGAAATATAGTAGGAGATTGATGCATTTCCATAATAGAAATTCTTAATGATGAAAACACTCCTAAGTTAGCTATAGTCCAAGAACCTAATTAATAAAAGATATAATCCACCACAACTCTAATCACACCAACCAAAACTCAAAAGACCCCTAATGTTCCATTTCTTGAGAAAATTAAGGAAGAAAAACCTAGGGAGGATTCTAAATTGATACACAAATTAAGAGGGATGAAGATAAAAATTACACTATTAATATACATTAAGGACATTCCTAAGTTGAATCAAATCATTAAAATATTATGCATCAAATCATGAAGTAGAAATAAATAATATCATACAATAATTTAGGTAACTAGCAAAATTATTGATTTATTAGAAGGAAACATACTTTTTCCCAAATACAAAGACCTTGGTAGTCATGTGATGACTGTGAAAATTGGAAACAACTCCATATCATATGTTCTTGTAAATTTGGGTGCTACCATATACATAATGACTATCAACATAGTAGAATTTTTATCCCTCATAGGGCTTCAACGTAATATACCCAACAACCCCCCTTTCCCCTTTTAAAATAAAATGGGGACCTAATTTTTTAAGTTTGACCCTAATAAGGACTTCACATCATATGATCTTTTAAAAGTTTAGGAATTTGGGCCGTCTCACTTTTTAGGTGGTTGGTATTTGGCTAAGGTTTATGGTTTTGGCATTATCTTTATTATGTTTTATAAGGCTAACTTTTGTACTATAGATCAATTCTTTAGACTATTTCTTTGGGATTTTTGTGTAGAACATCTCTTGGATGGATTTTTTTAGATTTTTTTAGTCTTACTCCCCATTATGCTTATTATTTTAGAAAGCTCATTTTGTTAGAGAAATATTTGTGGCCTTTTTGTCTAAGATAATCCTCTCAACAAAATTTTGCCTTCAAATCTTTGAACTTGAAGGATTTTGGGCCAAATACAAATCTCTAAAATAAAGTACAAATGGGATATCCCATTTGACCCCCCCAAGTGTGTGAAAGTATTATTTAGGAATTTTGGAAGGTGCCCTTTAGCATTTTTGGAATCATCCTTTGGAACTCTCAAAATACCCTTTCCACCTGCCTTTTAGCCTTCATAAAGTAGACCCTTTAGGAAATTTTTTTCTTGAAATAGACCCTTTGTCCCTTCCAATGAACCCTTTTGTATTTTCTAAATTGACCATTTTCCTCCCTTTGACTATTTCCTAAGGTCACATACCCTTTAGATTTTCCCACCTACCCTTCAAACTCTACCAAACATACCCTTTAAAAGAATTGTTACTGCCCTTTCTTTTCTTCCTTCACCATTCCCTTTGGAACTTTTGTTTCATACCATTTCCAATTATTTCAATAAAAAATTCCAAAGTAAATCCACCTGAGTAAACCCTTTGGGACCTTTTTAAAATACCCTATGACATACCCTTTGGACTTATTATTTTAGACCATCTATCTTTGATACAAAATATCCAAAATAATTCTTATGAAGGACACCTACCCTTTAGAATTCCTAAACCTACCTTCCAAGCTAAGGTAACCTACCCTTAAAAATTTATTGAATGTAACCTTTAGAACCTTTGAAATGACCCTTAGTCACACAAAAGTACCCTTTAAAGAATGAAGATTCCCATTGGCGCTTCAAACTATCCTTCATGAATTCCAAAAGTGCCTTTCATAATTTATCGAGTAGAACTTTGAGACTTTTATCATAGACAAGTACCCTATGAAGTGAATCCTTTAGACTAAAATTACCCTTCAGAGAGTTTGGAAGTACCCCTTTAAAAATTGAAATTTCCCTCCAAAATAATTCCTTCAAAACTTTTTTCCATGTTCCTCCTGAGTAGTAGCTATAGACATTTTGTCTAAATTAATTCCCCAAAGGAAGTATTCCTAAATATTGGCTTGAGAAGTACCCTTTATATGTTATATCTTTAAAGTGTTTATTTATGGAAACACTATGGAAACTAATAAAGTACCTAATTTTAAAGGCCATTATGAACACTAAATTCATACTTAGTAAAAGGATATAGTATTTACTATTTTTATAAAGAACTAATGATCCTCACCAACCCAAGACTAAGGAATTTGAAAAGTGAAAATTTCATATTTAATATTACATGAATTGGTATTCAATGCAAGATATTATATAAATGATACACAAACATTAGATTCATCATTTGCATTCCATCTATCTTGCTATTGAAGTATCCTCATATCCCAATAGTAATCAAGATCCCTAGTTCTTACTTCAAATAGTATACAATGAGCATCAACCAAGCTAGATCCAAGTCAATCACATTGGTATACAAGAATACATGGTACATAGTAATTTAAATAAGATACAAACTTGAATGCACATCCATCACTTCTTTATCTAGGTCATCTCGAGGGACTAACCCTCCCTCTGCATTTTCCATTAATGACTCCATAAAATTCAAGGACACTAAATTTGATGTAGAAGTATTCAAAAGTAAGTATCTAAATTATTCTCAACTATGGAATACATTTGATTCAGTAGATATGTTTTTATTAAATGATGAGATAGTTATATCAAAGAGATTATTCATCCAAGAATTATTGGCATATAAGTGTCAGAGGCTACACTTCACTATGGTGAAACTAGAAGTCATGCCATGCACTGACGTGCTTAGAGATTTATTATTTTTAGGTAAAATATCATAATATGCCTACCTCTTACACTCTTACAGTGACAAAGTGGTCATGTGTATATCTAGGAGTGATTTCTAAAGATACCTATTTCTCAGCATCCCAAATGAATATTATACAAGCATACCTAGGTATGGTTTAAGTAGGAAACTTCAATCACAAAGGTTATCTCATCAAGGTTGCTCCTAGTCTAGACCATCCCTTGTAAAGGAATGAAGACAAAGGTATCCATTTTGATAGAGAATTTAAGAATGGGGGTGTGGATAGGTATGGCTCTGCTTAATTGATTGTATGGGATGGTGAGCATCCATTTTGTCAATCATGATAGGGTACCGCTATTGTATATGATATTATCACATGATGTAACTTGGGATTTAGGGAAGGTGATAAACCTTAGGTTGAGGGAATTTTTTTTGCACAAATACAAACATCCCTTTGCCATAGGGTAATTCCTTATGATGTCATATCTAGTCAATGCAGTAATGACAATGTGTTACAATGACCTAGGTAATCTATGGGCTCCAACCATAGATTTTATAAAGAATGGAATTTTTGACTATTATCAATTTATGCACATATATTCTTATCAAAAAAATATGGTTAGAATTTGTGAGGATGTATGTTTGTAGGTGTGGCAAGCCATCTATGGCTCCCCCATGCCTCATATTAGAGAAAATGTTTTGAATAACTTGATTAGGAATGGTGACTATCTCCTATATCTAAAATTCACAATTATTTTAATCTAGGGAAATAAGGTGGAGCCCCTATGTCTCATTTTAGACAAACTAGTAGAGTAGGAAACCATTTTCCAGTTATGGAATAACATAGAGGAGGACTTGGTGAGATTGAAGAAAGCCTTCTTTTTTGGGAGCCTTTTTATAATTGGTAGGATTACATATACCATGAGGAAAAACCTTAGTGATGTTTCAACAAATCAAAACCAATATGGTTTCCCTAGGTTACCACAGAGAGATTGAGACCCCCATGGGCACATCTAAGAGAACATATATGGGTTCAACATTTCCTACTACCATTAACCATATTACTATGAATTCATCTTCTTGAATGTAGAATAAAAAAAAGAAGTATTAGAATGATCAAATATTAGTGGTTTATAATAAGATCATTTGAAGATTATCCCAGTAGAGCCCAAAATATCCACTAGATAATTGGATAGTCAAAAATCCCTTTTCAAAGGGTTGCAGTATTCAAACTTTTTGAGTGGGAAATTTAGAGGATAGGAAGATTCCTCATCTAAAGGACTTACTTTTAAATTAAAACTAAAAATAGTGAAGAAATAACTTGGGTCCTAGGAAGTGAGTGCATAAATAGGAGGATATATAGGATATTCTATTATCTGAGACTTAAATGAAGAGGATAAACCTACTACTAGCACCATCTAGGCTCTTATGACTACCCATAGCATTTTTGATGTTTCATCTATTAGAGTAGCCACATCAGAATCAACATTTTCCCATCATGACTCTCTTATTTAGGGAAGCACCCCCTTGGTTTACACTAAGAAGCTGAAGACTCCTACAGGTAACCCTGATGAGCCCCATAAATGTCATGTTATTGTGTCCATCTATTTTACTCATCCTACTTGTCTACCATACTTTTGAAACACTTTTCCATATAGTTTCCTACTTTCATAAACCATATAGAATTATATTTTCAAACTCTTTTAAATAGTTGAAATTATGTATTGAAATTAAATATATGATGGTTGCCTATAACTTTAGGATGTTTTTTCTATGTATGTGTTTTGAAGATTTTTTGAAGAAATAGGTATATATCATAGAGAATATTATAGTAAAAGCAATCTCATTACATAGACCATCCTGTAGCCACTACATGACCAAAGCCACAGATGAACAAATGTTAATTTTCTTCTAACCGACTCATAAAAATGAATCTAACCACCATGGAGCTCAATAAGGAAGTGATTAAAGAATGAAACAACCTTTTTGTCTTATAGAAAAGTCACAAGATTCACATGAATAATGTTTATAGTGAAAATGACTAATTTCATTTATTATAATTCAAATATATCTAAGAATATAGTGTATATATTATTTTGCATAAAATAATATCCTCTACAATATATAAATATGTAGCAGTAGAGTTGAGTAAATATAAAAAAAGAGTATTTACTGAATAGATATTGTTAGAAGTACATTGTGTTAAGAAATTATAATTATAGCTTCATGCAATAATTCATTATTACATTTTTTATTAATATGAGTGATCAATTATAATTCCAATAATAGTATTATAAAAGGAAGAGTTAAAGATAAATTTGGAAGGAGGAAGGGCCCCATTTGGATTCCTAAAATAACAATCCAACCTATCTAGTTAGTTAAGCATGTCATTTAATTTACTTAAGCATTTCATGTTTCACTTTTTATTTGTGTAAGTTAAATTATTCTTTAAGATTTGTTTTATAGATATTCCCATTTATAAGAATTTATTTTACTATATTTTGTTTATGTTTCAATAGAAGTAATTTATTTATTGCACTTTAGCATCTTAGATAATATTAACAAAATGTCAAATTAGAGATTGAGTGTGCACACACAGTGACATCATCCTATCAAGTCTACATCCCTAGGTCAACATTTATATGAGCTATAAGGTATAGATATATGGTTACTCTCATTTTTCATTTTGATTGAGGGAAGTATATTTGATTATGAATTAGCTACTAGTCATTTTTGTTGTTTTTATTGGGGAAGGGTGTCATGCACTTGTAACTTCAGTATTGATAGCAATTATTTCTAGATATTTATTGTTTCTTTTTTTTCTAAAGTTTTATATTTTTATAGATTAAATATTTCCTCCTTTCATAGTCTAAAATTTCCATTTTTACAATTATGATAGTGTAAATTTTCAATAATCCCCATATTACTAACCATGTGTAGACAGGGTGGGAAAAAAGTTAAAAGAAAAAAGTGGTTGACGTATACAAAGCAAAGGGGAATATATAGGAATATTTTTTCCTGAATCATTGAATTTTTTTTCAAGATTTGAAATTCATCCTAAAATAACTGAGGAACATGAAATAATTCTTGAAGATCACTCACAATTGTCAATATAAGAGGTTGAGAAAGAAAATTTTAGCTGGACTGGTAGCACAAGATGGAGATCTTGAAGAGGTTCATACCCATAGAAAAGACCCACGTGCACAACCTATAAAAATTCAAACCTTATCACCTCATACTCAGGAATCTAAAGTTTGCTTCCCTTTATCACTAAAATTTATTGTTAAGGAGGCATTCAAAGTTGTTCTTGCCCCTAAGAGAAATACCGGGCCAATAGAATCTTCTAATTTAGAAAGAATCCATCATAATTTTATAAGAATCCATAAATTCCTAAGGAAAAATATAAATTATCCATCTTATACACCCTAGGAAATCAAAGAATTGATACGAATTTTGAGCATTGGGTATCAATAACCTCCCATCTACCAACATAAAGAGTATTCACGGGGGATCATAAGAAAGAAAACACTACCAATGAGTCTACTAATTTAGAATGTTATATCCTTACTCTTGATGGAAATTCACCCATGAAAAATCTACCTCACTCTACCCTCCCTACCTTTAGAGGAAAAATGTCTAAGGATCCAGATACATTTATTTTTGAGTTTGACATCTTATGCCATAGCTATGATTATAATCATGATGCTCAGAAACTCAAACTATTTCTAGCAACACTCAAAGATGCAACACATATATGTTTCATAGGACTTAGAAAGGATGTCATTTCTTCTAGGGAAGAAATGAAGGAGAATTTTTTGATGAAATATCAGGACTATTGTAGGGGTAAAAGCTACAATGTTGAGTTGTGGAGCTAAAAGCTTCACTAGATGAGCACGTGCAGAGGTTGCTAGGTTACACAGTAACTGACATCAGTCAAAACCTACCGACATCAGTCAGGGGTCAACCAACATCTGCCGACATCAGTTATGCATTAGCTAATATCAGTCATCTCTAGATAGATAGAGACTGGCATCGATCATCTGTGTGTTTCCAAAATTCTATTTTTGGAGAACAGTTAGTTTGCATGTAAAGACTAAAATTAGTCTTGAGTCTACTTTTCTATTTTTGGCAAGACAGATTTGATCCTTTGATTAAGAGGTGCATCTAACGATGGAGAATGCATGGCTCATGAACCCTAGTACTATATAATAGGGTTAGATCCTCATAGCATGTAGACAATAAGAACAACAACAATTGAGTTGGTTGTGATTGTAATTGAGAGAGAGAGAGAACTCTTGAGGGAGAATTAATGTACACCCAAGAGGTGTGGGAAGAAAGATTTATTCATTGTATTTCCTTCTAGAAGAGTTTAATATAGATTGTATTATTTCTCATGTCTCTTATTCTTTGCTATTTTTGATTTCTAGTTACTTATTACTTTTGGTTTAATTCCATGTTTAGTTGCTTATACAAAAGTAATCAATTGTGATCTAAGATCCTAACAAGTGGTTTTTAAGCAGGTTAGTGTTTGTTGATTATAAAATTCACTCATAAGGGTTTTTGTTTGAGTGGGAGCAAAGTAATGGTAGAAGAAAGTAAACTAAGAATGGAGAAATTCAATGGCAAGAATTATCAATTATGGAGGATGCAGATTGAAGATTATCTATATCAGAAAGATCTGTACTTACCATTGGGTGGGGTTTCAAGAAAGCCCAAAGATATGCAAGATGAAGAATGGAATGTTCTTGATAGAAAGGCTCTTGGATCTATAAGGTTGAGCCTGGCATCTTCTATGATTTCCAACTTATCACAGACAAAGATAATGGTAGAGTTAATGGATACTTTGGCAAATTTATATGAAAAGCCCTCAGCTTCGAATAAGGTATATCATATGAAGCAATTATTTAATTTTCAAATGCAGGAAGGTGGATCTATATCTAGCCATCTTAATGATTTCCATGCAATAGTAAATTAGTTAAATTCAGTCAAAATAGTTTTTGATGATGAAATTAAGGCTCTCTTAATCTTATGCTCTTTACTTGAAAGTTAGCATAGTTTGGTAATGGCAGTTACTAATACTGCATCTACTTCAAATATCTTGAAAGTTGATGATGTTGTTAGTGTAATCTTGAATGAAGAAATTCATAGGAAAAGCATAGGGGAAACATCAGGTAATGCTTTAAGTATTGAAAGCAGGGGAAGGCAAAGAGAGAAGGGCAAGCATGGGAAATCAAGGTCGAAGATGGGAAGAAGATCCAAATCTAGAAATGGAGGAATAATTTGTTGGAATTATGCAAAGAAAGGGCATGCAAAGAAAGATTGTTGGTTGAAGGATAAATAAGAAAATCAGCATGAAGGTAATAAAGAAGCAAAAGTTGTAGGTATTGTTGCATAGGATGCTCTTATATTTTCTTTGGATAATAAAATAGAATCTTGGGTTTTAGATTATGGTGCCTCTTTCCATGCAACCCCAAATAGAGAATTTTTCAATGATTATGTCCATGGAGACTTTGGAAAAGTTTATTTAGGGGATGATGAGCCTTGTCAAATTATTGGCAAAGGAAAAGTGCAACTGAAATTGCAGAATGGCAACACATGGGTGTTGAAGGATGTCATGCATGTACCCATCCTGAAGAGGAATCTAATTTATACAGGAAATTTGGGTGATGAGGGTTGCATAGTAACTCTCACAACTAAATATTGGAAAGTTTCCAAGGGTGCACTTGTATTAGCAAGAGGTAAGAGAGTAGGTACACTTTATCTATCTACTTATATTACTGATTATTCTCCTTCTATTTTATCTACTTTAGATGTAGATGCAAAGTTGTGGCACTGTAGACTTGGTCACATGAGTGAGAAGGGAATGAATGTTCCTAAGTCAAAAAGTAAGCTTTCAGATTTAAAAAGCATAGATCTAGATTTTTGTGAGCATTGTATTCTTGGGAAATAGAAGAAAGTGAGGTTTCTTAAAATTGGGTCAACAAAGAAGAAGCACAATTTGGAGCTTGTTCACACAGACGTGTGGGGACCAGCTCAGGTAGCTTCTATTGGAGGATCACAGTATTATGTTTCTTTCATTGATGATGCTACAAGAAAGTTATGGGTTTATTACATAAAGAGGAAATTTGAAGTTTTTGACACATTTAAGAAATGGAAAGCTTTGGTTGAGAATGAAACAGGTTTGAGTTTGAAGTGCCTTAGATCTAACAATGGTGGTGAGTAATGTAGTAATAAATTCAATAGTTACTATTCTATGAATGGAATACGTAGGGAAAGGATGGATCCAAGGACACCTCAGCAAAATGGAGTTGCTGAAAGGATGAATAGAACAGTAATGGAGTGTGCACAAAGTATGAGGTTGCATGCTGGTTTACCCTTACATTTTTGGGTAAAAGCTGTAGATACTATGGTTTACCTAATTAACAGAGGACCCTCTACTGCACTGGATGGTGGAATTCTAGAAGAGGTGTGGACAAGTAAAAATGTAGATCTTTCATTTCTCAGAGTTTTTGGTTCTAAAGCTTTTGTGCATGTTGATAAAGAAAATAGAAAGAAGCTAGATGCTAAATCTATGTGATGCACTTTCATTGGTTATGGTTTTGGAGATTTCAAATTTTGGTTGTGGAATTTAGAAACTAACAAAATTATCAAAAGCCGAGATGTAGTTTTCAATGAGAAGGTGATGTACAGTGATCAACTCAAGAGGTTGAACAATTCTGAGCAGGGAAATCATGATTTGAATGAGGTTATGATCCAAAATGAGCTCATGGGTAAAAATCATCACTCATAGAAAAACACAAAAATTGACATCATTCATGTGGAAACCGATGTCGGTCAGGTAGAAACCAATGTCAGTCAGGTGGAACTGATGTCAGTCAGGTTTAGACTGACATCGACCAGAGATGACTGAGATCAGTCACTAACAAAAAGAAATTTGGGTGGACAACAAGCTATCAATGAGTCTCAAACACCCATAAGGAGGTCTAAAAGGGTAAGTAAACCTCCAATTCATTATTTACCTTCTTTACACTACTTTTTGCTCACTGATGGTGGAGAACTAGAAAGTTTTGATGAGGCGATGCAAGTAGAATCCAGGAAACAGTGGGAGCATGGCATGAATGAGGAAATTGATTCCTTGGAAAAGAGCCAAATGTGGGATTTGGTAGAGTTTCTAGCTGGAAAGAAAGCACTAAAAAATAGATGGGTTTATAGGTTAAAGGAAGGAGAGAATGGACAAATGAGACATAAGGCCAGATTGGTAGTAAAGGGACTTGCACAGAAACTAGGTATTAACTTTGGTGAAATTTTTTCTCTTGTAGTAAAGATGACTTCTATTCGGACTGTATTGTCTTTAGTTGCTATTGAGGATTTGCACCTTGAGTAGCTTGATGTTAAGACAACATTTCTTCATGGAGATTTGGATGAAGAGATATATATGGATCAGCTGGAAGGTTTCGAGGTCAAAGGTAAGGAGAAACTTGTGTGCAGGTTGAAGAAAAGATTATATGGTCTTAAGCAAGCTCCAAGACAATGGTATTTGAGGTTTGACAAATTTATGATAGAGCATGGCTTTAGTAAATGTCAATCTAACGATTGTGTTTATTTTAACAGATTGGATAATGGTAGTTATATTATCTTATTACTATATGTAGATGATATGCTTGTTGTAGGTTCACACATGCAAGAAATTTTTGAGCTTAAGATAAAATTAGCTCAAACATTTGGCATGAAGGATTTAGGAGCAGTAAAGAAAATCCTTGGCATGAGTATTAGAGAGATAGGAAAAATCATAGTTTGATTTTGTCTCAAGAGGATTATGTGAATAAGGTGTTGGAGAGGTTTAATATGTAGCATGCAAAACTGGTAAGCACACCTATGGCTGGACACTTCAAGTTGAGCAAAGAATAGTGTCCTAAATCACATGATGAGGTTGAGTACATGAGTAGAGTTCCATATGATTTAGCAGTTGGGAGCTTGATGTATGAAATGGTATGTACTAGACCTGATATTGCCCAAGCAATGGGAGTTGTCAGCAAGTTTATGGCCAATCCAGGAAAGGAACACTGGAAAGCAGTTCAGTGGATTCTCAGATATCTAAGAGGGACCAACAGTAGGAATTTATGCTATGGAGGGTCAAACACTTCTCTACATGGGTATGTAGATTCAGATATGGTAGGTGACTTGGATGGAAAGAGAAGCACCACAGGATATGTGTTCACTGTTGGTAGAATGGTGGTTAGCTAGATTTCAAAGTTGTAGAAGGTTGTTGCCCTGTCTACTATAGAGGCAGAATACATTGCAGTCACAGAGGCTAGCAAGGAAATGATATGGATGACTCAGTTCATGGAAGATTTGGGAAAGGAGCAAGAGAGTTGTAGATTGTATAATGATAGTAAAAGTATAATTCATTTAGTAAAGAATTTAGCATTTCATTCAAGAACCAAACATATATAGCTTAGGTACCACTTCATTAGATAGGTATTGGAGGATGGACAGTTGAAGTTGAAAAAGATCCATATGGATAAGAACCCTATAGATATGTTAACAAAGCCAGTAACAAAGGAGAATTTGAATCTTTATTCAACTTTTGTTAGTCTTCAAGATTGAACTTGAAGATGGAGAAACAAGCTAGAGGATGTTGCTATACAGGTACAAGTGCAACTATTTATCTCCAAGTGGGAGATTGTTGAGTTCTAGAGCTAAAAGCTTCACTAGATGAGCATGTGTAGAGGTTTCTAGGTTACACAATAACCGATTTCGATCAGAACTTGTCGACATCGGTCAAGGGTTGATCGACATCTTCTGACATCGGTTATGCATCAGCCGACATCATTCATCTCCAGACAGACAGAGACTAGCATCAATCATCTGTGCGTTTCCAAAATTCTATTTTTGGAGAATAGTTAGTTTGCATGTAAAGACTAAAATTAGTCTTGAGTCTGATTTTCTATTTTTGGAAGGATATATTTGATCCTTTGATTAAGAGGTGCATCTAACGGTGGAGAATGCATGGCTCATGAACCCTAGTATTATATAATAGGGTTAGATCCTCATAGCATGTAGACAATAAGAATAACAACAATTGAGTTGGTTGTGATTTTAATTGAGAGAGAGAGATAACTCTTGAGGGAGAATTACTGTACACCTAAGAGGTGTGGGAAGAAAGATTTATTCATTGTATTTCCTTTTGGAAGAGTTTGATACAGATTGTATTATTTCTCATATCTCCTATTTTTTGTTGTTTCTGATTTCTAGTTACTTATTACTTTTGGTTTAATTTTGTGTTTAGTTGCTTATAAAAAAGTAATCAGTTGTGATCTAAGATCCTAACATACAAGAGAGATGACATTTTTTAAATGACCCAAGTTGATGATGAGTCACTATAAGAGTATCTAGAAAGATTTTTGTTCAGCTTGAAAAAATTGAAATAGGCCATAATGGACAATGAATCAATAAAGATGATATTATTGAAAGGAATAAGAGATTACTATTTTGATGCACTAGATCTAATGTCTGGTGGTGATGTTTCTACACTACCATTTGATGAACTAACAGTTCTATGTATGAACTACTCTAAATCATTCATGACCAAAATTAGGGGTAAAACCCTTCTTATAGCATCTAATCTAGGACTATCTAAAGGTGAAGTTAACAACCTAATATAGGACATGAAGTAGTACATCATCAGTCACCTAGCTACTCAAATTGATACATTACATACATAAAAAAAGTAGGAAAATTTTGAGAAAGCCTTAGCCACTATTGTCTTGAATGTATAAAGAAGAAGGTAGATTATACATGCCATTATATGAAAGATAAAGTATCTAATGTCACTAAATAAAATACTAAGATAGTAGAGATGCATGCTATAGGAAAAGATGAGAACCAAGTGTTTTTTTGGCTCAATGAAAATCATGGGTACAAAGACTAGGTATGTCATCAAAATCTATGTTTGTAAATTCTCAATTTTATAATAATCCTCGATAGGGTTCTTGGATGAATGTAACTAATCCAAATTTGTCCCAAAAAATTTAGAAGCTACCTCAAAATTAGTATGGGTGAAAAAATTGGATAATAAGCTTAATAGGGATAATTTTAAACCTAATAATGGTTTTATCCCTCTAATCCATGACAATAATAATGGAGAGGAAACCAAGGCTTTCCCCAGAAAATGCAATAACCAAAATAATAAGACATCATGACAGACACTCAAAATCCTAAACAAAACACTCAATTACCTACCTTTCTCATCCCCAATCCTACCAATAAGTTAGTTCAACTAACACAATCCACTAAAATAATTTAATATCCATGATACACCTTAGATATTAATCAAGTTCAACTTCACTCAAGTCATGTTATTCCACAACCCACCTCACCCATAATCACAACACATTTTGAAATATCTCTACTCCATACTAATTTATAGCCACTCATATCCAATCCCATCAAAAAATCAAAAAAAAACTAACAATCCTCCTTTTCTAGAGAGATCATATCATGTACTAAACAAGAACTTGAATTCGATATCCTAGGATAACTCAAGAATGTATGCATCCAAATCCCACTCTTTTAAATAATAAAGGATGTTATTATCTATAATAAAGATATATAATAGCTATGTTTGAAAAAATTGGAAAGAAAGAAGGATCCTAAAATAGTCCAAGTCATTGGGCAATTAGCAGATATTATGTTGGGAAACATAGTTTCTCCAAAATATTCTGATCTGAGAAGTCTTATAGTTAATGTTAACATCCATGGCCAACCCATTTATAATAATTTAATTTACTTGGGTGCATCCATTAATGTGATGACCATGGATACCATGCAACAACTGAATCTTATGACTCTTTGTCCAACACCTACCATCCTCCAGATGGCTGATAGATCAACTATTAAGCCAGAAGGAATTATTGAGGACCTTGTTCTCACTATGGATTCTTGGAAATATCTAGAAGACTTTATTATCTTGAAGCTAAAAATAAATATGGGAGGTTATCCTCTCATCCTTGGCCACCCATGGTTGGCTACCATTGATGCCTTTATTGGTTGCAGTCAAGAAAAATGTTAATTTCCAATGAAAATGACAACAAGAAATGGTGTTGTATCCACTAGCTTAGCCTTCCTTGAATGATGGACCAATTCCTTGGATTGATGAACTTGAAGATGTTGTATATTTATATAATCTCTACATAATTGAATTGAGTCCAACTTTTTAGGCCCAAGAAGAAGACATTATCATTATTGGTATCTAGAAAAATACCTATTGATAGGATCCTGTAGCAACTAGCCTATTAGAATGTATACCATGCCCTCTTTTGAATATAGTTCTTAAGAATGATTTTGCTAAAACTACAATAGACATTTGGGTATTACATTAATTACTTCCCCATTAATGTAGTTATTCTCCCTCAATGTAGAGACCATGCTTTATTTAACAAATCAAGTAGACATCCTACCAAATAAACCTCTCAACATCAACACTTTTTTAACACCCTAGCAAGAAAGTTAGTTACTTAAAATTATGAGAAAGCACACAAAATAATTTTCCTAGGCTTACCATGACATGATAATAATACCTATATATTTATACATGCACCACATTTACATTAAAGAAGAATGTAAATGTATTTACCAACCTCAAAGATGAATGAATCATGTAGTTAAAGACATTGTCGAAACTAAGTTATAAAAAATCTTGGATGCATGATTTGTTTGTCCTATCTTGGATAGCTAGTGGGTCTCTCCCATAGTCATTTTACCAAATAAATGAGGTAAATGGTGTATTTTTGTTGACTACAGAGAGTTTAATGCTACTACTAGGAAGGATTACTTCCTCCTTCCATTTATTGATCAAGTATTGGATACGTTAGTAGGGAAGAAGTATTTTTATTTTCTAAATTACTATAGTGGTTATAATCAAATAAAAATTTCTGTATAATACCAAGATAAAACCAATTTTACTTGCCCTTAGGGAACCTATGCCTATGTTTTGTTTCCATTTAGTCTTTACAATGCCCCAAATACCTTTCAAAGGGTTATGTTGAGCATATTTTCTGATCTCTCCCAGATTGTGTTAAAATATACATAGATGATTTCACTATTTATGGGTAGACATTCAATGAAAGTTTGGCCAACCTAGAGAAAGCTCTTCAACATTTACAATACCATTAATTATATCTATGTGATGAAAAGTGTTACATGCTTATGACTGAAGGGATTGTGTTAAACATCACATATCCCTTACTAGAATTCAAGTTGATCCAACAAAGATAAGTAACATCAAGAATATACCCACACCAAAGAATAAAAAATATGTTATAATTTTACTAGGACATGTTCATTATTATATATGATTCATCAAATATTTTAGTAAAATTGCCACCCCATTATTTGGATTGCTTACTAGAGATGTTGAATTTACATGGACTAATGATTGTCAAAATCCCTTTTAGTAACTCAAAGACCTACTCATAATAACTCTTATTTTAAGAGGGCCTAACTATAATAAGCCTTTTCACATTCATACAAAAGCATCTGATACCACTCTAGGAGCTATCCTTAGCCAAAAAGATGAATCTCTAAGTTATGTAATTTATTTTATTAGCAAGAATATTCAAGGGGTTGAACTAAACTACACTATAATAGAGAAGGAATTTTTCATGGTTTTCTATGCCATCAACAAATTTTTCATAGGTTACCAAGTATTCATCCACATCGATCATGTAGTAATAAGTTATTTAATGAACATACCTACTATAATAGGTAAGATAATTCATTGGTTGATTTTGTTGTAGGAATTTGATATTACCATTATGGATAGACCTAGTAAAGATAATGTAGTAGAATGTTTTCTATCTTGATTTTAAAATGATGAACATTGTCCTATTTTTGATGATTATTTTCTTGATGAACATTTATTTGTTGTAACAATTTAGTCTCCTTAGTTTGTAAATATTGCTAACTATCTTAATATAAGATCACTACCACACCATTTCTCACCTAGGGATAAACAACACCTAATCAAAAATCACAAACATTATTCCTAGATTATAGGATATCTCTTTATCACTAGAAATGATCTAGTTATGAGAAGATGTATCTAAGAAGATGAAGCTTATAACATTATTATATCCTATCATGATGCGCCTTATGGGGGTCATTTTGCTACCAAATAGACTACCATGAAAGTACTCATTATTGGATATTATTGGTCTTCTTTTCATAAGGATGCCATCATATAGACCCATAAATGTGAACAATGCTAACATATGGTAAATTACACTCACTCTGATGAAATGCCATTATAGTGAAAATTGGTTTTAAAACCCTTTGACAAATGGGGATAGGATTTTGTAGGTCCCATTGATCCTAAATCCAATAGTAAGGAATATATACTAGTGTATACTAATTATGTCATCAAATGGGTAAAGGTCAAATCCTTAACCCATGCCCAAGATGATATGTTAGCTAAGATCCTCTATGAATAAATCTTCACTTATTATGGAGTTCTAAGAGAAATAGTCATAGACTAAGGCCCACAATTTACATTAGACTTCACATCTACCTTGGTAAAAGAATACAAAATTAGACACAAGAAATCTACCCCCTACCATCCTTATTCAAATGGTTAGGTGGAAGTGATAAATCATGAATTAGAAAATATCCTCACTAAAACTATTAGCTTGCATAAAAAATATTGGTCAACTCATCTCTTAGAATCAATTTGGGCTTATAGAATCACCTAGAAAACCACAACTAGTTTCACTCCATATGAACTAGTTTATGGTAAAAATCCTATTCTACCCATTAAGTTGAAACATAATACATTAAGGACAACGTTTTATTTGTGCTTAGACATTTCTCAAGCTCAATAAGATAGAATTATGCAACTGAATCCACTTGATAAATTAATAAAGGAAACACTTCATCATACTATACTATTACAAATATAATGTGTAAAATGGCATGATAAGAACATCAAGACTAAGAATTTCCAACTAGGAGACTGGGCACTCCTTTTCAAATTTAAGCACAAGGATCATAAAGGAAATTTGTATTTTAGATGGCTTGGGCCTTATGAGATTGAATGATTTTTAGATAATGGAGTTATAAAGCTCACAATAATTGACTCTGTTTGATTCCAACTACTTTTTAATGGCCACAAGCTCAAGTTGTTCAAAAAACCATTTTCTAAGGAAACTCTCACTCATTAACTTCTTTAATAAAAACATCCCTCTCTTCTTCATGAAGCAAATGAACTTGTTCTTGTAGTTGAAGAGTATTTCTATCAACCCTTCTCCTATACTTTCCAAAAGAAATAAAGCTTCATATATCCAAGAACAAGTCATTACTAATTGCTTGGTTTAGGCTGAATAAAAACATACCCTCTAGATTCTTATGATTCAAGTTGAGTTTGGAGAAAAAAATCAAAAAATTCAGCAATGAAAACCTTTGGGCATTACTAATGGATAATTGTTTTAGAAAACTAGGTCAATGGTTGATCAACATTCATTAAAAAAAAACTACTACAATAAAATAAATTGTTTTCCCTTGCTTTCACTTGCATATTCATTCCTTTAGAGCAAAAATATATTTACCTTCTTACTACAAGATGGAATACTTGTCACTGTAGGATAAAACTTGTTGCTAAAAGACACATATTTTGTTATATTATGTCTTCATACATTCCATCCTACATCAAGAATTTGCTTTCACTTAAACACTAGCATGTGACATGATTGTTACTTCACATCATCATTTACATATTTATGAAAGCCATTTCTATATGTAATATGGTAATTATTCTATTTTTATTTCCTATCATATATTTTAATTATTTATAATGATGATGAGACTTAATTATATCAATGAACCACCATATACTCTCCTTACCATGCTCTCTTTTTATCTCTATCATTTTTTATGTGACCATTGACATAATTAGTACTACCATCCCTTACTCTTTTTACGAGTGTTTTGTGCATGTCAACTTTCACCCCTCAAGGACAAGTGACAAATTAAGTTGGGGGGGGGGGGGTTATCATTAATTAAAAAGGATTATTTCACCTCTTAATGTATAAGTCACAAATAATTTTTCTATTGCCTAAAACCCTTATTGCAAATACCCAAACCTACCACTTATGCAAATAAGAGGTGATTTGTTGAAACATGAACCACTAGATATTAATCCCTTGACCAACATCCTATAAATCTCAGTATTGTTCTAGCATATAATATAGGTCCTATATTTTGAGAAAATAAAATCCATGGATGAAGGAATTATGCAGGAATTTTTTGGTACATTACATAATAGTTTGGCCATGGTAAAAGGGATGGAATAAAATTTGATGAAAACAACCATCAACAAAGTAATGGGACTACATAGAATAGGGGAAGAATTGTAAGATAAATATGATGCTAAGTTTGAGAGACAAATGTTTAGCAAAGTAAATGAATGATTAAAAACCTCAAAATATGGAAACACAAGGTTATATTTTCTAGGAAGATGGGCCATGGCTACTATGTTTGTCTCTAGATATTTTATCTCTGAAGTAAGCTATTCTATGATGCATGGTATACACTTCAAGTTCTTGAATCATTTTTGGCATAAAGTGGAGATAAATATTCCCAAATTTTTACTTCATATGATCAGAAAAATGTTAAAGGTTTTTCAAAAAGGTAATTTTAAATCTCTCTCCCACCATTGTCTCATTTAGTTACTTGTTAAAGACTATTTGTAAAGAACTAGACCCAACATTAGTTGGGAGGAATTTCTCTAACTACCAGGAAATGAAAAAAGTGATAGAGATGGAAATGAACTATAGGAAGGATTTTAAGCTAAAAAAAATCAAAAGAAATCCTCCTTATAGAACCAGAAGAACCTACAACAAGAAACCTTCCTATAGCCACACAAGAACCTACAAAAGAAGGTATTCTTGTAGTAACATAAGAACTTGCAATAAGGTCTAAGAGAAATAAAAATAGTAAACTAATTCTTTGGCCTAATTCATATGATTTTGAGAAGGAATTCCCATCTTCTTCTAAGAAAACCAATGTAACCCCCACTCCTCATAGATTAAAGAAAAAAATGAGAACTAAGACTTCTTCCATTATTTAAATAAATGAAGAATCTAGGGAAGAAAATACTACTAGTAAAAATGAATCTATTGACACTAAAAAAGGATAAAGGAAGATGAAATCTAGTTACTTATTAAGGGTGAATCAATGGCACCTGATGTTGTATTAGCTAACTTAGAAAATATCATGTCAAAGAAAGAATTTGGAACTTGGTTTGGATAAAAATGTGATGAGGTTTAAGATTTTTATTTAGGGTTGAGAAATTCTAGTAGTATTTCAGCTAAAGAGTCTTATATTTAACTTTTTATTGAGCTCACTAATACATAGAAGAAGAGGGAGCCCTATTCCCTTTTTAATTTAAACGTAGCATTTACCAGGTCCACAAAATACATTTTTCTTGCAAGTGAAATGGGATCATAATTAATGAACCTAAAGTTATAGCCACCCCTATTTTGGTATCTTATTCTAGACTGGTGGGACAAAATCCTAGTATATGAAGCTCATGAAGCCAAAAGATGGCAAATATTTGAGTAGAGGCAGGGTTTTAACCCTCACCTTACTAAGGTCACTATGGAACCCATGGATTTTAGATTTTTTTGTGCATTAGGGATGAAAAATTATGATGCTTGAGGTTGAGAAAGAGCTTAATTTGGGGTGTGTTAATCCCCATAAATGTCATGTTATTGTGTCCATCTATGATGTTTATTCTACTTGTCTACCATACTTTTGAAACACTTTTCCATATAGTTTCCTACTTTCATAAACTATATAATATTTTATTTTTAAACTCTTTTAAATAGTTGAAATTATGTAGTGAAATTAAATATATGATGGTTCTCTATTACATTGGGATGTTTTTTATATGTATGTATTTTGAAGATGTTTTGAATAAATGGGGATATAACATGGAGCATCCTGCAACAAAAGGAATCTCATTATGAAGACCATCCTATAGCCACTACATGAAAAAATCTATGGATGAATATATTTTAATTATCTTCTAACTGAATCATAGGAATGACTCTAACAACCATGGATCTCAATAAGGAAGTGGTAAATAATGAAATAGCCCTATTTTTCTTGTAGCAAAGTAACAAGATTCACATGAAGAGTGTTTTTGGTGAAAATAACCAATTTTAGTTATTCCAATTTGAATGTATTTTAGAATAGAATGTATCTATTGTTTTGAATTAAAAAAACTCCCTTATGGTATATAAATATGTAGCAGTAGAGTTGAGGAAATATAGAAAACAATAGTATTTACTGAATAGAGATTGTTAAAAGTACATTGTATTAAGAAATTGTGATTGTAACTTCATGCAATAATTAGTTGTTGCATTTTTTATTAATATGAGAAATAAGTTATAAGTTCAATATATTATTGTAAAAGGAAGGTTTAAAGCTAAATTTGGAAAGAATAAGGGGCCCCTTGGGAAGGCTGCAACAATATCCAACCTATTTAGTTAGTTAAGCATGTCATTTAATTCCCTTAAGCATTTCATGTTTCATTTTCAATTTATGTAAATTACATTCTTGTTTAACATTTTTTTAGGAAGCTTCCCATGCATAAGCATTTATTTTACTATATTTTATTTATATTTCAATACAATCAATTCATTTACTACACTTTAGCATCTTAGATATATTTAGCAAAATGTCAAATTAGCGATTGAGTGTGCACATATAGTGACATCATCTTGTCAAGACTACATCCCTGGGTTCACATTTAAATGAGTTAGAAGGTATAGATCCATGGTTACTCTCCTTGTTCATTTTGATCAAGAGAAATATATCTGATTGTGAATTAGTTGTAACACAAATATCTATAGGCTTGCCCATTCCACCTCCTAGCTCATAGCCATAAAGGGATGAAGTAATCACCAAAGACTTGGTGGATGATTCAGATGAGGATACTTAGTTGGAAGAAGTCAAGGCTTTAAGTCTCCTAGGGGATCTTATTGAACTTAAATTTCAAGGTAATCAACCCTTTCCTACTTTTTCCTTAGCCTTAATTTATATCATTAATACATCTATTTCTTCTATAGAAGTCCCCTCTACCTCATTTATTCCTTCCATTAGTCCCTCTAAAACATCCACTACACCCTTTCCCATAGTCATTCCATTTGTGCTTGTTGATACTTCTACTATGAGACTTTACAAGAAGAAGGCATCCCAAAAGGTACAAACTACCCTAGCTACCCCCCAACTCCATGTCTAATCAACACAAATCTCCCTTCCACTCCCCATTTCCACTTCTACAGAAGAAACTATGGTAAGCAAAAGTATGGGGAGGAAGGAAAAGCCCCATGTAATTATAGTCAATCCACTTCCTCAATTTGAAGGAGTGGACTAGTCAAAAATCATATGACCTTCCTTGCTCAATGTTTTGACCAAGCCCAACAAAAGGCTAAAGGAAGGAGAGGCTGAGAAAAATTTTGTTGTCACCATGGTTGAGCTGCCTTGTAACATTCCACCTGGGCCAAGGATTTGAGGGGTCAAATGCCTACATTAAGGTCATTAAGCTCCCCTCTATGTCTACCCTATTTGACCCCCTAACTGACACCATCTAGAGAGTGAATAAAAGAAAACTAGAGGATGAATAGGGTAGTAGCTTCATTCTTGAGGAGAAACAACCAAAGTTCTCCCTAATCAAGATATATAATAGGAAACAAGGGAATCCTATGTATAAAGAAAACCTTTTAGACCTGGCCTAAGCCCACAAGGATGTAGTGGTAGCTATACATGAAGGCACATAGATAGAATTCCAAGATATTGAATATGAATTGAAGGAACTATGAGCACAAATTGAATAGCTTAAGGGGAAATCTAACATAGTACACATTCTTACAAGCATTAAAATTGACACAAGAGAGGATACTTCTAATTGTTATAACTCTCTTAAGGCCATGGGGTTTATGAAAGTAGAAATGGCACCTCACCTAGCTCAGGTGAATTAACATTATAACTCTCTTGCCTAAGATAGTACTCGGATTAATATGCTGGTTACCTACACATACAACCCATTCTATAGCCACTTGGATTTAATGACTATGTTTGAGGCATTCAATGTCTTAAACCTAGTAGTCATTAGACATGAATAAGCTAAAGAATGGTTAAAAGTAATTTTGGTATTAATGCTATATTATTAGTCTCATGATACCAAACTCTTTCAAATATTAGATGAATTAAAGTTATCCAAAGTAAGGGATTCTACAAGAAAGTTGGTTAGTAGAATCAATTTTGAAAAGATTGTCTAGGACACTACTAGAAATTTCAAATAAAGCATACAAGTATTGATAGTATAGAATATAGAAGATGAGTTGAGGAAGGTCCAATAGAAGGTGACTAAGGTAGAGATCTTCATAAGTAGATTTTAAAAAACCAAACATGAGAATGCGAGACTCCTTGGAAAAACTAAAAGAATCCACTAGCCTTCACTACTCAACTTAAACATCATTCTTTAGTAGCATGAGGTGGCCCATAAAGTTTACAAGGAGAATGAAGAAAATAAGAAGCAAACATCTAGTAGTGAAGATACACCTTTAGTTTCTACTTTGACTTCAACTCCAAAAAAGGTCCATGTATCACTTTGGACTTAGCTTTTGCATGTGCTATTATTGGTGGCATATATATGTATAGACATTCCTTGTAAATTAGATAATTTTTTGTAACTTATTGAATTTTTATTTTCTTGAACATGCACATGTTGCATTATTTTGTAAATTCAATTTGACTATTTATAGTATTTAAGATTAAATGGTTTTGACCACAGTTAGAACTACATGTTCAAACTGTCACATGTAACTAACATGTATAGACTTAGAGGATGAGGTGACCCCTCCCCAAGATCTACAAATACTATTGTAATACTTACCTTTTTAGAGTCAAAATTTTTTATAATATGAAGTGGTAAACCTTTTGGTCATCTAGCAAAGTATTAGAGTATTTTTTTCCTGATGTTGTGTTGTTAGTTCTTATTTTTTATGATTGTTTAATTCAATAAATATTTAGTGTGCTAATGTTACGAATGGATTATTAATTTCTTTTATTAATGTGATAATATTAGATGTGAAATAATTATTGAATATTGGTAAATGTGTTAATTGAAATAATTAGGTTTTATTGGAGTATCCTTCTAGGTGTGTACTTGTGTTTTCTTGGTATAGTTTTATGAGTGCATGTTATCTCTACCTTAGATAATCCACTAGCTTGAGCCATAATATTCTGATTAAAGGGTGTAAAACAACTATATTGATAGGGGGAACATTTATTTGAGGCCATTGGAATTCCTATACATCCTTTATTTTAGACTCTTTATCCATGTCTAGTTTCTTGTGAGCATTTGATGCTAGTAATAGGCATTGGTTTTAAGAAGACACAGGTCTGTCCAGAAGCTAGCCAGGGAAGTAATTCTTGAGAACCATAAGAATTTACTTTTTACCCTACCTTACCCTCTATTTGAATTTTTTTATTGAGATTCCCCCTATTTATAATAAAATATAACTATACATCCAACTCACATAGGAATCCACTCTATTAGGAAATCACGTCTCTATCTAAAAAAACCTTGTTAATAACCTACATGTTTTACTAGTTATTCTATCAATAGGTTTTAAGAGACTGCATACCTATAACTCATGCCATAAAATGGAGTTTATCTCCATAGATATCCTAAAATGTTAGAGGATACCTCATTATGGTTATGGCATACATAAAACCTTTATCAATTTTTTCACTTGTGTTAGAAGGAGGGCTTGAACCTTCAAATAATAGTGGATTAGTAGTTACATAGAGTCACACTAAAGTCACCCAAGAGAGTGACCAGATCTAATTCCTAAGATATTTTATTTATGTCACCCTTAGCAAACCATAAGATAGCTAGAGTTGTGTCAATAGCTCTGGTTTAGAATAATCCCCTTTTGCTAAGGTAGACTTCACCCGTAAGAAACCCTTTGCCTACCAATCAACCAATGACCCAACAATAGACTAGTTAGTCAGATTTGCCATTATTATCCCAGGAGATGTACATGATTTACCTCAAAACCTTGAAAAATATATGCCATCCTTCTCCCCTTCTAGATGAAGGACCGTAAAAGAACACATTAAATCTATGAAATCTACTTTGAGGTTAATTATTGTAGTTAATGAGGATGTTACATGTCAATTTTTTCCTTTTACTTTAATGGATGTTGCTTATGATTGGTATATAAACATAACTAATAACTCCATCACCAATTAGGAGGATTTTTAAACCACTTTCTTGCATTGTTTAGGTAAGTCACTAATCCAAGACTAGTGTATCAACACTTCACCAACATTAAGAGAGAACCTAGTGAGCCTATTCACACTTTTAATGAAAGATGGTAGAAAATTTACAATTGGTTGACCCAAAAGTACAAACCATAACTAGCATTAGCACTAAAGATGTACAAAAATGCCTTGGATCCTATCACCACTGTATTCTTAATAAGGGCACCTGTTGTCACTTCTTTAGTACTAGCATTTAAAGAGGCCATTAACATCGATAAATAGCTCAATTTGTAAATGCCTAGGGTACTTAACAATGAGGTCCCAATGCTTAATCCAATACCACATGTGAAGCAAAATGTCTTAGTGTATAATCATAATTAGTTATATGCATTACTTATATTAATTTAAATAATGCAAACAAGTTTTGGCTATCTAAATAATCATGTGACTAATAGAAGTTACTAGCTAAACCAACAAGAAACTACACCTCCCATGACTATTTTATAAGGTATATATTCCATGAAGTCCAAATTGGATTCTATCTAGAAAATGGTTTAGAAACTAAGTAATGATTTTTTGAATATGCAATGAAAAATGGGTAATGATGATACTTAGTTGGCTAACTAGAATGTTGGATTCTTGAGAAATAAAAGGCCTTTAAATTAGCTTATAAATAACATGGAGTAGCCTGGCAGGCTTTCATAGATCAAAACTATGAAGACAACTCTCCCTAATTGGTTCAAAATACATAATATGCCCTAGCATGGTGAGCTTGAATATGGCATTCAAAATATTTCAAAGAGAAGTAACTTAGTAAGATCAGATGAATAATCTACCTCAATCACATCAAGATCTAGGATCTGCTGGTATGATGATGTTCTTTGAGACTCACAAATTTCCTTTCCTAGGAGAAGATGACAATGAACCATACGATAAATCAAAAGAATTCCATGCTTTTCATTAGTTTTAGAGATGTGCATTTAATTTAAGGAACAAGAAGCCTTTGACCACATTGACTCCTCCAGACACCATAGTAATTCTACCCAATCCTAAAGCTAACAACCATCCACCCCCTCCAAAGGGGAATGATCCATTAATGAGAAAGGAAGAACCAAAAAAATATAGAAGATAAAACATTGTGGAAGATATGAATAAAATCAAGGAAAATATCACACCTCACAAGTTGGCCCAAATCACCAAATAGGAGTTGTTGTGGAAATATATCACTGGAAAGGCCCCTATGAAGAAATATAAGATAGTTTTAGATAGAATAAAATAAGTGAAAGTGGTTGATGCCAATGTCATCTATAAAATCAATCCTAAAGTACCACCATTCCTACTAGCCATCAGAGCATTTGGTAAGAATATTCATAATTATTTAGTTGATTATAGAGCATCTACAACTATTATGCCAACATTTATATGTAAAAATCTAGGTCTTACCCTAGCCCTTTAAAAAGACCAGTCTTTTAGTTAGACAAGATATTAGTACAAGTAATGGGTGAGTTGAATAATCTACACATTCATGTAGCATCAAAGCCTAGAGTCCAAATTACCATTGATATCCTAGTAGTGGATATACCAGAGGGATATGGATTATTACTAAGTAGGGATTGGTATAAAATGCTTAATGGATACCTTTACACAAATTTCTCACATAGATGTCTACCTTGGAGGGGAATTAAAAATCAGATCTAAATTGATAGAGAGCCTAAGATGAAATACCCCATCACTAAATATAATTTCAAGAATGAAGAGGTAAAGTATGATTCCCTCTCATTGGGAATTTATACTTTTATAACTCATAATTCAGCATAAGATCCAAAGCCTAAAGAGTCAAACCAACAAGGGATAATGTATTTTGATGGAGCCAAGTCTAAACAAGGGTCAAGTGTGGGAATCGAGATAATCAACCCTAAAGGCAATAAGTTCTTCATTGCTTATAGATTGAAATTTTCTTATACAAATAATAGAGCCAAGTTTGAAGCTCTAGTCTTGGGGCTATAATTTACATTGAAAAATAATGCAAAGTATGTTAGAGGTATTTAGGGACTTAGAGTTGATAGTCCACCAGATAATAAACAAATACCAATATAAATTTTATTATTTGAAGAAGTATAAGCATAAAGCATGGGATTTAATTAAAAGCTTTGAATCTTTCAATATAATAGCAATCTAGAGAGAAAAAAATTAAGCCATTGATTACTAGATGCTACTGCTACCAATCTAAAATAATTACAACAATATTAGGTAAGAAGATTTTAAATTGAGTTGGTTCCCTATCCATCTATTCCAGATAATGTAGAAAAATTTCAAGTCTTTAGTGTTGATCAACAGATTGTCCAGTTCTTAACTAATTTATGGGATTTTAAGTCTGAAATTATAAATGACAATGATGTCAACCACCTTTATCAAGAGGATACAAATAATGAGGACATCTCCCAATTAAAGGATAATAGGATATAAATTTGCTTAGTCTCCCTAGAAAGGACATTCGATTTAGATTCCTAGGTGTAACAACTAAGGTATCCATAAGTTAATGAATTTGATTTTAGGGAGGAAAATTTAAGAAATAAGCATAATCCACATCATGTCAGTATTTTCCTTAACTATACTTTTGTGGAAAGAATACGAATGAAATATTTAATCTCCCAATACAAGGATGTCATCACCTAGACATATGAGGACCTAAAAGTACATGACCCCTTGGTCATCACCCACACCATCCCCCTCAAGAAAGATCATAAGTAATTAAAATAAAGATAAAGGCTTGTAAATCCCATTCTAGATCCCCTTATTGAGAAATAAGTGGATAAGTTGTTGAACGCTAAAATTATTTTCCCCATATGGCACTCCACTCAGGTCGTTAATCTGGTTCTAATTAGGAAAAATAATGGTGAGATCAGACTCTATGTGTATTTTATAAATTTAAGCAAATACTTTGAAAAGGACAATTACCCTCTACCCTCATGAGATGAGGTAATACAAATTGTGAGTGGTTTTGAAATAATGTTTTTTTATATGGGTTTTTAGGTTATAATCAAGTATTAGTACAACATAAACAATTAGATGAAGACTACATTTACCATGAAATGGGGAATCTATGTGTACAAAATGATGCCATTTGGCCTAATTAATGCAGGAGCTACCTTTGAACACACCATGGATCATACCTTCAAAGGGTTGACTGGTAAGTGCATAATTATCTACATGGATGACCTCATGATATTCTCCAAGAATATGAAGGATCACATAGCCCACTTGTAGTTTATATTCAATCGATGAAAAAAATCTAGTATTTCATTGAATCCTGAAAAGCATATTCATAGTTATTAAAGGCAAACTATTGAGGCATATCATCACTAAGGATGTGATCACCATTGATCTTAATAGAGTCTAGGTAATTGCAAAAATTCAGCCATCAAATAGTAAAAAGGAACTAAAATCATTCTTTGGAAAGATCAACTTCATCAAGAAGTTTATCTTAGGATTCATAGAAATCATAAGACTCTGAACACCATGCTCAAACAAGAAACCAAGATAGAATGGACAAATGAAGCTAAAAAGTCTTTTCAATACATCAAAGAAGTGATTTATCAAGCCCTAGTATTGATCAATCTAGACTTTACAAAGGACTTCTATCTATATTCCCTCACTTTCAAACATATAATCACTACTGTAATCATGCAAAAGAAAGGTGAGATAAAACACCTGATTGATTTCATGAGTACCAACCTAAAAGATTCATAACTAAAGTGTTCCATGATTGACAACTATATATTTACCCTAGCAAAAGTAGTGAAGAAATTTAGGCATTATATTTTAAGGAATAAAACCATTGCTATTATCCCAGACCCTATTGTTAAGCTCACCCTTTCATAGAATGAACTAGGGGAATGTTGAGGGAAGTGGGTGGCCAAACTCCAAGATTTGCCATAGAAATTAGACCTATAAAGATCATCTAAAGACAAGGCATTATTTAGCTTATGACTAAACCTAATCCTTGAATCACTATTAAATAGGTATGTCAAGAACATGTTTCTAAAGGTGAGTGGTATATAGATGTAGTCTAGTACTTACTTATAGGAACTTGTCACCCATAATATAATAGAGAAAAAATAAGAGATTTAAGGTTCAAAGTTGCCCATTTTATGATTGAAAAGGGAATTATCTATATAAGAAACTATGAAGGGATATATATTAGATGTGTGTCTTCAGAAGAAGCCAAGGAGATCCTAGAAAATTTACATCAAAAGATAGGAAGTGGTGACCCTGCTGGGAATACCACAACCCATAAATTCTAAGGTTGGGCTATTATTGGCCAACCATTTTCAAGGATGCTCATATGCATGTTATAACTTGTCATGAATGTCAAGCATTATCCAAAAGAGAATTTCATGCAACCATGCCTTTACAAATAATTGCTGAAGGAAAACCATTTGTATAGTGGGGTTTGGACTTCATCAGGGTAATTAATCCAAATTCTTTTGCCAGCCAAAAACTCATGTTAACAGTTACCGATTACTATACCAAGTGGACATAAATAATTACTATGAAGAATAGTAGAGCACAAGATGTGATTAATTTTTTAGAGGAACACATTACCACCAAATTTGGTATGCCTATCACTCTAATATGTGATAATGGACCTACATTCATATCAATAGAGTTTATTGAGTGGGCACATGACAATCAAATCATAATCATGTCAGTGTCTAACCACTACCCTTACGGGAATGGGCTATTGAGTCAATAAATACAAATATAATTGAGGTAGCCAAGAAGTTAGTAGGGGATAATCCTAAATACTAACACATTCTACTAAAGTACACTCTTTGGGTAGACCAGAAGACATATAAACAAGCCTTAAAAGCTCACCTTACCTATTGGTATATGGATACAGACCAATTTTCCTTATCACATTGAAGCTACCAACTTATTAGTTCATAAAAGACTACATGGAGCCTAATGATAAAGTAGAGTCAAGACTCCTCAACATAATATAAATGTAGAACTCAGGAACATAAGCTCTAGACATTTAACAAACACTATGTTTATAATTAAAAGGTGGTTTGATAAAAGGGAAAAAGCCAAAGCATTCAAAATTTTATATTTGGTGTTATTATGGGATAAATCCATGAAAATAAAGGACAACAGGATAAGTTTTCCCCATTATGGATCAGACCATATCAGATTTAAAATATAATGGGCAATAATGTGTTCTACATAAAGACCTATAGGGTAACAAACTAACATATCCAGTTAATGGGCAATTCCTAGAGCATTAGTACAGAGTTATCCCATTTGTGGATATCACTAATTGAGAGGATTCAAATAAGATTATACATATGAGTAGAATATATTTTATGTTTTCTATATTAAATTTCCATGTTTTTTAAAATAGATTTTAAAATTTTTCTTAGATGAATCTTTCTTGCTTTCAGTATTTTGCTTTCCAGAATAATTTTTACTTTCTAGATTAGTCATTATTTTGATTTCTTTCTGATGTCCAAAATTATGCTATGTATGATTAATATCATATTCGAATTGAATGAAAAGGGGGTTAATTTAAATGTTGACATGTTTTGAGACTAACATACAGTTTGGAAATATTTCTATGTTTTGAGTCCTTCAAGATAAAGGTAAGCAATCAGGGGTTATCTTGGATTGTGTCACAACTAAATACTTTTGTCAGGTATTTGGAAGATACTCTTATAGTATTCATGTAAATTTATAACATTTTCATGTTTTCTTGGGTTAAATGCCCTTATCAAGGTAATACTTGCTGGAAATTATAATTCTATGTCTAGAATTGGTTGACAAGGACATTCTAGTAGTGGATTGTTTTCTAATTATACAAACTCATCAAGGTTATTTATCTCTCTTTTTCACTAACTTTAATTAAAAAATATATATCACATGATGAAATAAGGTCAATGTATCATGCATCATGGTTAAGAAAGGTAATAGAAGGAGAAGAGAAGGAAACCAAGGTAACTCTATTAGGGCTATATATGCTTAGTTAGAAATAGATAAATGCCCTATATCCCTTATTTTTAAAGTAATTTATGGATACTAGAGTGAAACCTACAATGTTATCAAAACCTCAAAAAATTAATCACAACAAGAGGTAAAATTATGCATTCAACACACATATATCCAAGTAATTTGAAGGTGAGTATGTTGCTTGAAATAACTTAGGAGTCTCTTTCATGTTTATAATTTAAATATTTATCTATGACACACTCCACAAATGATTTTAGATTTCTAAACTAGAGTTATAGGTTCTTAAATACTCAAGAGTATTCACCTTGTAAGTCACCATTTGTTGTACCCAACACCCCTCATTTTCCATTTTAAAAGGAAATGGGGACCTAATTTTTGGATTTTTATGCAAATAAGGACTTCACATCATATGATCTATGCAAATTTTTGGAATCTAGGCCTTCCTAATTTTTAGACAATTGGTATTTGGCTAGGTTTTGTGGTTTTGGTATTATGTGTATTATGTTTCATAAGGCTAACTTGTGAATTACAGATCAATTCTTCAAACTATTTCTTTGGGATTTTTGTGCATAGAGTCTCTTAGATGTATTAGTTCATAATTTTTTCAATATTACTCCCCTTCATGTTTATTCTTTTAGAAATCTCATTTTGTCAAAGAAATTATTACAGCCTTTTTGTCTTAGACAATCCTCTTGACAAAATTTGGCCTTCAAATCTTTGACCTTGAGGGATTTTGGCCTAGGTATAAATATATATAAAAAAAATCTCAATGGGTTATCCTCTTTTAATCCCCATGTATACGAGAGTATTCTTTAAGAATTTTGAATGGTGCCCTTCAATATTTTTTGAATCATCTTTTGGAACTCTCAAAATGCCCTTTTCAGCCTTCACAAAGTAGACCCTTTGAGTAAATTTTATCCCAAAGTAGACCCTTCAGCCTTTCCAAATAGCCCTTTGATCTTTTCTTAATGGACCATTTACCTCCCTTTGAATATTTCTTAAGGGAAAATACCCTTCAAATTTTCCCACATACCCTTCGGACTCTACCAAATTTACCCTTCAAAATAATTGTTATTACCCTTTCTTTTCTTCCTTCACCATTCCCTTTGGAACTTTTTTCTATACCATTGCCAATTATTTTAGACATTTTACCTGAAGTAAATCCCCTTGATTAAACCCTTTGAGACATTTTTAAAGGACCCTATTCCCTACCCTTCAAACTTATTATTTTGGACCATCTGTCTTTGATGTAAAATCTCGAAAACAATTCCTCTGAAGGACACCTACCCTTCAAAATTCCTAAACCTACCCTCTGATTTAAGGGTATCCACCCTTTATATTCTAATTAAATACCCTTTGGAACCTTTGAATTTACCCTTAGTCACATAAGAGTACCCTTTAAAGACCAAAGATTCCCTTTGTCCCTCCAAACTATCTTTCAAGAATTTCACAAATGCCCCTTAACATTCATAGAGTAGACCCTTTGGGACTTTTATCATAGACAAGTTCCATATGAAGTGAATCCTTTAGACAAAAATTAACCTTTGAAGAGTTTGGAAGTACCCATTTAAATATTGAAATTTCCCTTTAAAATAATTCCTTTAGAACTTTTTTCATTTTCCTCTTGAGCAGTAGCTGTAGACATTTTGTCTGCATTAATTCTCCAAAGGAATTATTCCTGAATATTGAATTGAGAAGCACCCTCTAGATGTTATATCTTTAAATTTATTAGTTATGGATAGACTATGGAAACTAATAAAGTCCCTAATTATAGAGGACATTGTGAACACTAAATTCATAATCAGTAAAAGGATATAATATTTTCTATTTTGATAAATAACTAATGATCCTCACCAACCTAAGACTAACAAATTTGAAAAGTGAACATTACATATTTAATATCACACGAATTTTTATTCAATATAGGATTTTATGTAGATGATACATAACCATTAGAGCCATCATTTACATTTAAGTTATCTTACAATTGAATTATTAGTAGTAATCAAGAGCCCTAGTTCCTATGTCAAATAGTATACAATGAGCATCAACCAAGCTAGTGCTGATTTAATCATGTTGGTATATAGGCATACATAATTCATATAGAGTTAAACAAGATACAATCTCAAAGATGTAGACATGGATTCTTCATCTAGGTCATCCTAAGGGACTAACCCTCCCTCTACATTTTCCATTAAGGACTCCATAAAATTCAAGGACACTAAATTCAGCGTAGAAGTATTCAAAATTAAGTATCTAAATTACTATCAACTATGGGATGTATTTGATTCAATGGATATGTTTTCAATCAATTATGAGATAGTGATATTAGAGAGATTTTTTGTCTAAGAATTATTGGCATACAAGCACCAGAGGCTACACTTTGGTGTGACAAAACTAGAAGTCATGCCATGCATTAACTTACTCAGAGATTTGTTCATTTTAGGTAAAATATCACAATATGCCTACCTATTGAACTCCTATGATGACATAGTGGTCACGTGAATATCTAAGAGTGATTTATAAAGGTATCTATGTCTAAGCATCACAAATGTATATTATGACATGTATACCTAGGTATAATTCAAGGAGTAAACTTCAATCATAAAGGTGCTCTCATCATGGTTGCTCCCAGGATAGACCTTCCCTTAGTAAGTAATGAATCTAAAGGGATCCATTTTAATATAAAAGTTTAGAATGAAGGTCTGGATAGGTATGGATCTTCTCAACTGATTGTATGAGATGTTGAACATCCATTTTGTGAATCTAGACTGGGTGCCCTTATTGTATATGATATTATCAAATGATACAGCTTACTCCTTAGGGGAGTTGATTATCCTAAGGTTGAGAGAAAACATTTTTCACAAAGATAAACATCCCTCCCCCATATGGAATTTATTTATGATGTCATATATAGTTGATGCAATAATGGGGATGTTTTATAAGGACCTAGGGAATCTATGGGCTCGAGCCATAGATTGTATAAAGAATTATCAATTTATAAACGTATATGATTACTAGAATCATATGGTTAGAATTTTTGAGGATGTATATCCATAGTTATGGTAATCCATCTATGGATTCCCCATGCCTCATATTGGAGAAAATGTTCTAAATAACATAGTTGGGAAGGGTGACTACTTCCTATATTTGGACTTCACAATCATTTTAATCTAGGGAATTAAGGTGGAGCCCCTATGGCTCCCCACATATGTACCATACAAGCTATCATAGTAGGAAATCACGTTCTAGTTAAGGAATAACACAAAGGAAGACTTGACAAGATAGAAGAAAGCCTTCATTTTTGAGAGCCTTGTTATAATTAGAAGGATTACATACACCATGAAGAAACATCTCAGTGATGTTGAAATAAATTAGAACTGATATTGTTTACCTAGGTTACCATAGAGATATTTAGACCCCCATGGGTGCGTCTAAGAGAAAATACATGGGCTCAACATTCCCTACTACCATCAGCCATATTGCTATGACTTCCTCTTCTTGAATGTAGCATCAGATGAATAAATATTAGAAAGAGAAAATTTTGGTGGTTTAAAAGAAGATCATTTGAAGATTATCCAAGTAGAGCCCAACATCTCCACTAGAGAATTGGATAGTTGAATATCCCTTTTCAAAGGGTAACATCATTCAAACTTTTAGAGTGGGTAATCTAGAGGAAAAGAAGCTTCCTCATATCATAGACTTCCTTTGAAATTAAAACTAAAAATAGTCAAGAAAGAGCTTGGGTCCTAGGAAGCACATTCAAAAAAGGGAGGAGCCAGATGATATCCTATCAATCTGGACTCTGATGAAGATAATAAACCTACTATTGGCATCATCCAAGTTCTTATGACTACCCCTAGTGTTTTTGATGTTTCATCTATTAGGGTAGCTATATCATAATAAAAAACATCTTCCCCTCATGACTCTCCTATTTAAGTAATGACCCCCTTGGTTTACACCAAGAAACTAAGGACTCTTATAGGCAAAACCACAACACAAATATCTATAGGCTTTCCCATTCCACCTCCCAGCTTATAGCAACAAAGGGATGAAGCAACCATCAAGGACATGGTGGATTATTCAGATTGAAGAAACTAAGTTAGAAGAAGCCAAGGTTTTAAGTCTCCAAGGGGATGTAATTAAAATTCAATTGAAAGGTACTCAACCCTTTCCTACTTTTTACTTGTCATCAAATTCCATCATTGATACATTTTTTTCTTTTGTAGAAGTCCCCTCTACCTCATTTATTCATTCCATTAATTCCTCCACAACTTTCACTACACCCTTTCCCATAACCATTCCCTTTATGCCTATTAGTAATTCTATTCTAAAAATTCATAAGAAAAAGAAGGCATCCAAAAAGGTACAAACCACCCTAGCTACTACCCAAATCCATGTCCAATCAACAAAACTCTCCCTTCCACTCCCCACTTCCACTTATATAGAAAACATTATGGTGAACACAAGTAGGTAGAGGAAGGAAAAGACCCATGTAATTATAGTCCATCCATTTCCTTAATTTAGAGGAGTGGAATGGTCAAAAATCATATTTCCTTCCTTTCCTAATGATTTGATCAATCCTAGAAAAAGGGAGAAAGAGGAAGGGAGGCTGAGCAATAATTTATTATCACCATGGTTGAGGTTCCTCATAGCATTCCACCCTATGCCATGGATTTGAGGGATTAAATTCCTACATATAAGTTCACTGAGCTCCCCTCTATGTTTACCTTATTTGAACCCCCAATTGGATACATCTAGAGAGTGAAGAAAATAAAATTAGAGGATGACCAGGGTACCAACCTCATTCTTTAAGAATGATATCTAGTGTTCTCCCAAACTAGGAGACATAACAAGCAACTAAGTGAGCCTGTGTATGAAGAAAAAAATTTAGACTTGGCCCAAGCCCATAATGACATAGTGGTACCTATCCACGAAGGAATAAAGATAACATGCCAAGAGATAAAGGATGAAGTGTAAAAACTATGACCACAAGTTGAACCACTGAAGGGGCAGTTTAACATATTATAAGTTCTTGCAAGCATTAAAATTGAGGTAAGAGAGGTTGATTCAAAGTATTATAACACTCTTGAGGCTATGGGGTTTATGAAATTAGAAATGACACCTTACCTAGCTCAATTGAATTAAATTTATAACTCTATTTCCCAAGATAGTAATCAGCTTAAGATGTTGGTTGCCTACATAGGTAACCCATCATATAGACACTTGGGTTTAATAACTATGTTTGAGGCATCCAATGCCTTGAACCTAGTAGTCAATAGACATGAATAAGATAAAGAATGGTTAAAGTTAGTTTTCATATTAATATTATATTATTGGACTCATAATACCAAAATCTTTCAAATTTGGATGAATTTAAACTATCCAAAATAAGGGATTCTATAGGGAAGTTGGTTAGTAGAAACAATTTTGACAATATTGTTTAGGATACTAGAGATCATTTCCATCAAAGCATACAGGGCTTGATAGTATAGAATATAAAATTTGATTTGAGAAAGGTTTAGAGGAAGGTGAATAAGGTAGAGATCTTCAAAAGTAAGTTTTAGACAACCAAGGATGAGCATACAAGACTCATTGGACAAACTAAAAGACTCCATCAACCTTCAATACTTATCTTAGACATCATTCATCAGTAACATGAAGTGACTCATAATTTTCATAAGTAGAATAAATAAAATAATAATCAAACATATGGTAGTGGATCTACACCTTTATTTTATACTATAACTTCAACTCCAATAATGGCCCATGCAGCACTTTGAACCACGTGGCCTTAGATTTTGCATGTGTTATTCCTAGGGAAATATATATGTATAGACATTCCTTGTAAATTATATAATTCTTTGTAACTCATTTAATTTGTATTTTATTAAACATGAACATGTTTTATTCTTTTTTAAAGTCAATTTTACTATTTCTAGTTTTTAAGCTTAAATAGTTTTGACCGCAATTAGAACTACATGTTCAAACTGCCACATGTAACTAACATGCATAGACTTGGAAGATGAGGAGACCCCTCCCCAATATATACATATACTATTATAATACTTACCTTTTTAGAGTAAAAAGAAATTGGAATATGAAGTGGCAAACCTTTTGGTCATCAAGCAAAGTATTGGAGTATTTTCTACCCAATGTTGTGTTCTTAGTTGTCACTTTTTATGGTTGTTTACTTTAATAAATCTTAGGTATTATAATGTTGTAAATGGATTATTAATTTTTTTGATTAGTGTGATAATATTAGATTTTCAATAACTATTGAATATTTTTAAATGTGTTAATTGAAATAGTTAGGTTTTATTAGAGTATCTTTCTGGCTATGTACTTGTGTTTTCTTGGTATAGCTTTTTGAGTGCATTCTATCACTACCTTACATAATACACTATCTTGAGTCATAATATCTTGGCTCAAGGGTGTGAAATAGCTACACTAATAGGATCAACCATTTTTTGAGGCCATTAGACTTCCTATATATCCATTCCTTTAGAATATTTAGCCATGTCTAGTTGCTTGTGAGCATTTATTGCTAGTAATAGGCATTGGTTTTAAGAAGACACAAGTATATCTAGAAGCCAACCAAGGAAGTAATGATTGAGAACCATAAAAAATTATTTTATACCATACCTTACCCTCTATTTTCATTTTTTTATTGATATTCATGCACTTTAGAATAAAATCTTGCCACCCATCTAACTCATGTAGGAATCCACTCTATTAATAAATCACGTATCTATCCAAAAAACACTTGTTAACAACTTACATGCTTTACCAGTTATTATATAAATAGGTTTTAAGAGACCACATAACTACAACTCATACTCTCGAATGGATTTTATCTCCATAGAGATCCTAAAATGTTAGAGGCTACCTCATTATGGTTGTGGTGTGCATAAAAATCACATCAGCATAGCCTACCACTACAATTTTACAAATAGAATATCAATCCATTGCTACACCTAAGGGAGCCATAGGAAATGTTCTTGTCAACATAGAATCCTAAGAATATCCTATGGATTTCATGATCCTTCAAGCTAAACCCAAGAGGGTAGGATATCCAATCATTCTTTGAAGACCTTAGTTAGATACAATTGTAACACAAATTAACTATATATCTAGAAACATGACCATTTCCAATGGAATTCATGCCAAACAAATATCTCTTTATCCACCTACTAGACCTTTAATGGATCTTTCTAAGTAGATATGGGTGGATCAACCTAACAAAAATGAGACTAGTGTGTCTTACTTATCCATGGTTATCATATAATTAACATATCCAAGAGTTTAAGGAACAAATAATAGAAGATTTTGATCAAGATATCTGAGCTCAAAAGTCTGATAGCCTAGCTTCAAATTTTAACAACCTATCTCTAAAGTGTGAAATCCTAGCTCCAAAGACTAATAGCTTAGCTCTAAAGACTAACAACTTATCCTTGAAGACTAATAGCTTAGCTCTAAACATGAATAATCATGAATGGGAATAATTTAAATCTACTAATAAGAATCAAGATAATGTCATAAGTTTCCAAAACATGTTAATTGGTTCACAAGACATCTAACAAGCCATAATTGACTAGGCTCAAAATGGGTAAAATTCATTTTTTAATGATTTTCATTATCCATTGACTAATATGTTCTCTATAAGCGAAACCTTTTACAAGGATGTGGCTATATTTCACATGATACTACCATGTATATGTCTATTGAATTATTTTATGATTGAATATAAATAATTAAATTCCTTCATTCCAAGTGATAAACAAATTTCAATCTATCCTAACAAACTATTGAATATCAATAGTTAGATAACTGACCAGTAAGAAAGTAAAGTGTTTGATGTATTGATATGACACATAAAATATTTTTCATGGGATTAAAGTGATATGAAAATAATACATCCCAATGTTTTTACCCATCACATCTACACCAATGAAGTTAGACTAGTTAGATATCCACAATGAAGAATTAACCCAACCTTGAAAGAAATTGTAAAGAAAGAAATTTAAAAACTATTAGAAGTTGGTTTCATTTATCCCATATCCAATAGTCAATGGGTTTCACCTCTATTCATTTTACCTAAGAAGAATGGAAAATGGAGAGTTTGCATAAATTATAAAGAACTGAATAAAGCCACTCTGAGATATTACTTTCCTTTGCCTTTTATTGATCAAGTTTTGGACAACTTGGTAGGAAAGCAATACTTTTATTTCTTAGATGGATTTAATGGATATAATCAAATTAGAATATCCCTTAAAGATCAAGATAAAACTACATTTACCTACCCCTAGGGAATATTTTCTTCTATAGTATTTCCTTTTGGATTGTGAGATGCACTTGCTAACATTCAAAGAGTAGTGTTATCCATCTTTTTTGATCTTATAAATGATTATGTGGAAGTATACATGGATGATTTCATTATCCATGACACTAAATTTAATGAAGCATTAAGTAATCTAGATAAATTAATCACCAGATGTGAAGAGTGACAAGTATCTTTGAGTCATGAGAAGTGTATAATAATGGTTGATGAAGGGATAGTCTTAGGACATCATATCTCTTCTCAAGGAATAAAACTAGATCCAAAAAAGATTGAGGTAATTTCTAATCTCCCCATTCCTCAAACACAAATAGATGTTAAAATTTTTCTCAGTCATGCAATGTATTACATAAGATTTATTGAATATTTTTATCAAAATAGATGCACCTATGTTTCCTTTGCTAATAAAAGATAGTAAATTTGTATGAAATGATAAGTGTCAAGAAGCTTTTGGAACATTAAAAAACAAAATCATAACTACACTAATTTTGAAAGGACCTAATTGGGTACAAAATTTTCATATTTATACTGATGTTTTCAATAATGCACTAGGGAAGTACTATGACAAAGAGATAAGGAAGGAAAAATGTATGTCATTTATTATATCAGTAAGAATGTTACTCCCACAGAGAAAAACTACACTATCATAGAAAAGGAATTTATTTCTACTATTTGTCATAAAAAATTTTAGGCATTAAATTAATGGTTATTAAGTATTTATTTATATAAATCATTTAGTTACTAATTATTTAATGAATAAACTAGTAGTAGGTGGGGGATTTTTTATATGGTTACTACTGTTACAAGAATTTTACATTACCATCATCGACAAACCTAGGAAATATAATGTTGTTGTTGACTTTTTTTTCTAGATTTATCACTATAGGTGAAGATGAACCTATGGAGGATTCTTTTTCAAATTAATATCTATTTTTTTATATCTACATACTCGTCATGATTTGAAAACATGGAAAATTACTTGGAAATAGGGAAGTTTCCTCATTCCTTTACTTTTAAAGAAAGAAAACATTTCATTAGAGATAGTTATCATTTCAAATGTCTTAAAGGCATGTTATTCAAAACTAAACTTGATCATGTACTTTGAAGGTGTGTCAAAGAAGATAAAGTATTTGTCATCATCATATCATGTCACAATGAACCTGAAGGATGACATTATTTACTAAAAAAGGACCATTCATAAGATCCTTGGTTTAGGTTATTACTTGTCATCTCTTTACAAGACTATAAAAAGGTTTGTATGGTAATGTGATCCTTGCCAAAGGATGGGTAAGCCTATTTTATCCTCAGAAATTCCTCTCCATCCTCAAATAAGTTTAGAATCATTTGAAAAATGGGGTTTAGATTTTGTTGGACCAATCAACCCACCATATCAAGGAAAAGAATATTTATTAGTATGTACTGATTATGTTACTAAGTGGGATGAATTATAGGCACTCAACTTTGATAGGGAGGAAATGGTTATTGATTTCCTATATCATAATATCATGTTAAGATTTGAATCTCTAAGATCTATTATTTCTAATCAAGGGCCCCAGTTCATGTCTAGCATTATCAAGGCTTTCACATAACTATACCAAATCAATCATTGAAAACCCTCACCATATCACCTCAAAGATAATGGGAAAGTGAAGGTCACCAACAAAGAGATTGAAAACATTTTGACCAAAATAATGAATAGCAGCAAGAAAA
>JARHVA010004674.1:1255000-1478900 GCA_037957365.1 Torreya grandis
ATATTTTGTAAAATATTTTCACATTTAAGAGAATAAATATAGTAACTTGAGATTAATTTGATTAAATAAATAATAAGATATATACACTCAACCATTTTGGAATCTTTTTGGAAATTTATTAAATTTAAATATATAATTAGAGTTTTTCTAAACAAAGACTTGAAACCAATTATTTTAAGATGTCCAATTCAGAAACAATAATGAAAAAAATTAACCCTTTTAGTAATGGTACTTTGTGGCCAATTTTAGGGGTAAATTACAAGAAAAATTATGGTATTATTTATTACCTCCAAAGTTGATTGTGAATCAATGAAAATAAAATATCAAGGAGAGATTATCAAAAATAAAAATTGTACCAAAATTTTAGTCAAATAATATTAACATCCACGTAATAAAATGAATTTATTTTAAAGTTTTACTATTTTTAATAATCTATTTTGAAAACTAATTCAGAAAGAGTTTTCATAAGACCAATTGTAGACAATAAATTCATTTTAAAATGCTAAGAAGAAACATGGTTTTATTCACAATAAAAATTTTCAAATTCTAAAAACATGTTACTTATATATTTAAAAACACACCACAACACTCCTAACAATTTATATCTATTATCAAAACTATAAAAGGGTGATTTTGTACTCAATTTGTTAGTTTAAAGTTTAGTGTGCTTAGTACTAATTAGGGGTAGTGAGTATTATAATAACTGATTAAATTTACTTTCCATAAATAAATTAATTTAAGGCTATCTTGCATCGTTATAGGATAATACATTCATGGAACCCTATTTTTGGCTTCATGATATAAATGTTTGATGTATTTAAGGCCTTAATTGCACCTTGTTGGGTCTAAGAATGAGAGTCTTGTTTATGGTTATGTAGAACTTCTTTTTCTGAGTAAGTGATGCTTTCATCCTCTAAACTTTTAAGTCTAAGTTAATTTTTTCCTAAATGTTTATATGTATCCTATAATATTTAGTAGTGTTTAATTTTTATTGGGGGCCAACTAGTGGTCATAGTGTTATTCACAAGGCATAACTGCATTAACTTAGTCATGTGACTACTTGGTGAAGGCCAAATGATTTGACATTTATATAAAAATTATTTAGTAATTATTTAAATAGAAATATACTTGATATTAGGTGTGAATGGATCACCACAGATATGTAGGTTATTATGGGAGTGGGCACAAGCATGGATAACTAACCCTTAGGATGATTCCATAGTGTGGGTGCTAATAACTAACTTTAGGGTATTATTGGAACACATTATTTAATATATAATCCTTAAAGTGATTATATATAGTGTGGATTATTGGGGTGTAATTATTTACACATTATATTATTATTATTGATAACTTTATATTGTGTGTTGTGACTTTAGTTAGTCACTAGGTTGTGACTCTTGTTTGTGTCCTTATGATTCAACTTTAAACATTGAATTGAGACTTTATCAATAGATGGAGTATATAATATTAATATAAGGTAAATATTATTGAGATTATTTTCCTATTAAGTTGAAGTAACATGGGTTCTTTGGCATTCACCTCATTTGTGCTCTTATGTGATAATTTTTTTGTGTAAGCACACACACATTAGTTTTTCTACGTGTTTACATTTAGTGATATTTTATTATGAACGCATGATATATCTTCTATTTAATTTGTTAGTTTAGTATTTTTTATGTATGCATATGATTTTTATGTCATCCCATGAGCATTTTATTGTATCCCACATTCATGGGAAGTAGTAGTTGCTTAGATTAGAATACATATATGTGTTAAGGCAAATGAAGGCATCCATGAAATTATTGTATTGAGGTTGATCAATTGAATTTTACCCATAGAAGTGGTCTATGATCATTTCAATATTTTCAAGTGTTCTATCAAATTTAATTCATACTAATAATTCCTTTTATTTTATGCATTTTTCTTAATTATTGCAAGAGGATCCTCTCATCTGGTATCAGAGCACTTTCTAGGGCCAAATTTTTTTTCCTTCAAAAATTATTCACTCTATTCTTCTTCATAATAATTTTTCAAAAATAATATTTTTATATTACATAATTTATTTAATTATTTTCCTATAACATGATAATCTATTTCAGATCAGGGTAAAAAATTGACTACATAACTATGGGGAGTACTTGGGTGAAAGCCCTAAAACTCATTGTGAGAAGTACCATAGGAAACCTAAAGTAGTTAGACCATTGAGAGGACCTACCAGTGAAATGGGAAATATCCCCTTCCTAATTGAGTAGTTCCCATCCATGAGGAAAACCAAGAACTATCACATAGAGATAAGTCTATGACCAAATTTTTTTTTGCGAGCATTACTTAATTAGATGGCATTGGTGTCTAGAGTGACATTTTTAAAACCTTTAGGTAGAAATTGAAACTTGGGGCCCATTTATATCAATTTTAAAATATTTATAATAGATAAAATAATCAATCAACAAAGTATCTACAGACTGCGAGAGGACTTATAGGAAGATATTTGATAGAAACTAGAATTTATAAACCATTTATAGAATCTCAGTAGACTCTCAGAGGACTTACCACTAGACATAAAATATAAATAAAAAATAAAAATAAATAAATAAAAATATGGTATTCAGGTCATTGTAGTAACTTGAACATGAGAAAAAAACATAGAGGATGAAATTGCCACCCTCAAGACCAGATCTTGATGAAAAAATTATCAACCTCAGTCTTCCACATACCACCATGAATAATAGATGACATGCATAGTATTATTTATACATTGCATTTTATTCTTCTAGTAATTATCATGGGCTGAAGCTTAATTTTTTTGATTCAATGGTGTAAATATAACTAGATGGATCTATCAGATAGAACAATATTTTACTATGCATAATAATTTTGATTGCAACAAGGTCCCGCTTGTATCCTTTCACTTATAACTTAAAGCCCTTCAACGGTATCATTGGTATACCAAGGCTCATGATGAACCCATCCAGACTAATTTTTACACCCTCATTTTAAAATAGTTTGGCCCTACTACTTTTGATGACTTCACTAGAGCACTCAATAAACTTTATAAAATAAGAACTATGAGAGAATATAAAACAAATTTTGAAAAATTGGCCAATCACAAAGAGGGATTATTTGATGAATTCTTAAAGAGTTTATTTATTATTGGACTGAAGGATGAAATTCAATTTGAGGTCAAAATGTTTTGGCCCAACATGATGATAGAAGCCTTATGGTTAGATAAGTTGATAGAGGACAAGATTGCAACTCAATAGTGATTCAAATCTATTTTTTATCCATTTAAAAATATAGCTCCATAATGATCTCAAATAAAGGACCACCAAAAACACTCTTATCAAGCATTTGACTAAAGTAGATATGCAAGCCTATAGATAAAAAGGACTATGTTATAACTATGATGACAAAATCACTTGGGGACATCAATGTGTCAAGAATAAACTCTACCTATTAGATGTGGACTCTCCCCCTATAACTAAATATTGAGAAGATGTTAAAGATACAATATATGATCTAGAGTAAGCTTAGCTAATTTTGGAACTTGATTCTCAAGAAGACCAACCAGAGATCTCTCTACATGCCTTAACAAGAGTTAGTACCTCATAAACTATGTGGGTCAAGGGTTACTTCAAGAAGCTCCATCTCACAATACTCATTGATTAAGGTAACACTCATAACTTTATTGACCCTCAAATTTCCAAATAAGTTAATTGTTTTATCCATCCTTGCTCCAACTTTGAATTCATGATTGTCAATGGGGGCACATTACCTTACAAAGGGAAGTGTCATAATGTGCATATCTCTATTAGATATTGTAGCCTTTGTTCCACCATGTTTTCCTTACACTTAGGTAGTTGTGAGTTTATTTTGGAAGCCCAGTGGTTATGAACACTTGGACCCATATTATAGGGATTTTATGAACTTTTGATGAAATTTTTAGACAATGGAAAAAAACACACATTGAAAGGCTTACAACCAGGATCTCTCAGCATCATCAGTTCACATCACATGGAAAATATTCTTAATAAAAATTCACATGATATCATTTCCTAGATCCATTCCATTATAATGAAACCATCAATAGTCTCCAATACTCCTTTTAATCTACAAACCATTTTGTAGAGGTTTGCATGTGTCTTTACCAAACCAATTGGATTGCCACCTTCATGCCTAGAGGACCAATATATTTAGCTCCTTCCTAGAAGCATTATACCTAACATTAGGCTTTACCACTACCCATTTCAAAAAAATACTAAGATAAAGATGCTCATTCAATACTTACTGAAGTAAGACATTTTTCACCCTAGTACCATCCCATATTATTCCCCAATTCTCCTTGTTTCAAAAAATGATGGGTCATATCACCTCTACATTGATTTCCATGCACTTAATCACCTCATAATCAAGGATAAGTTTATAATCCTTTTTATTAATGAGATTCATGGTACTTATTTTTTCTCCAAGTTAGATCTCCACTGTAGATTCACTAGATCCAACTTCATCATGACGATATCCCCAAGATATATTTTTGCATGCATGATGGCCATTATGAGTTTTTAGTCATTCCCTTTAGTCTCACTAATGATCCTTCAAATTTATAGGCATTGATTAATAAAATATTCTATCCCTAACAAGGAATATCCATTCTATTCTTCTTTGATGATATCGTCATTCATAGTAAAACATGGTCTAAGAATCTCCAACATCTAGAGCTCACACTAAAAATTTTCTCTGACCTTCATCTTTGTGAAAAATAATCCAAATGGACTATTACATAGGATTAATTGGAGTATCTCAAGCATATTGTGTCAACCCAAGGGTTTTCAGTCGATCCTAAAAAAATAGCTTACATGACAAATTAGTCACATCCTCAGACACTCAAGAGCCTCCATGTGTTTTTGGCACTGATTAGACACTATCATAATTTTGTCAAGGATTATGTGAATATTATAGCTCCAATAACATCTATGTTGAAAAATGATGATTTTAATTGAAAACAAGCTACTGAGTGTGTATTTTAAAAATTCAAATAAGCTATGTGTACTACACCTATTCTAGCTATGCCATATTTTGCCAAGACCTTCACTATCAAGAGTGATGCTTGTGGAAATGGAGTTGGTGTTGTTCACCTCCATGAATTACATGCCATTTAATTCACCATAAAATCCTTTTGGAAATAATTTAGTGCTCTCTACTTATGAGAAGGAAATTATAGCCATTTTGCATGCAGTACAAAAGTGATGGCCATACCTAATAATAAATCATTTTTTAAATCAAAACTGATGACTAGAGTCTAAAATATTTCCTATATCAATGGGTATCTACCCCATCACAATAAAAATGGCTTAGAAAACTCATGGGTTATGACTATGAGATCAATTACAAGAAGGGTAAGGATAATATTGTGGTTGATGCTCTATCTCATAAATTTATAAACCAAGCTTTCCTTTTAGCTATTTCCATGCCTATTCCAAATTGGTTTTATACTATACAATAAGGGTATGTCAATGACTCCTCATTATCTCCAATCATTCAATATTTTTCCACTAATCCCTCAGTTTTATTTCATTATTCATGAGATGGTACTTCTTTATGATATAAGGGTCATGTAGTGCTTCCCTAGAGCACATATCTTTAGTAGGTTGTATTTTATGAACTCTATGCTTCTCCATCCATAGATCACTAAGGGTTTTTTATAACTTATGAGATGGCACAATACAAATTCTTGTAGAAGGGAATGAAAAAGGCAATCCAATAGATGGTGGCTAAATGTGATACCTACCAATGCAACAAGGGTGGAACAACACTCATCCCTAGGTTTCTTGAACCCTTACCCATCCCTACCAAGATTTGGATAGATATTTTTATGGATTTCATTAAGGGACTCCCAACATTTGGATGGAAAATAGTTATCTTTTTTGGGGTTGATCACCTCTCCAAATATAGTCATTTTTGTGCCCTCATCCATCCCCATACCACCTCCATAGTCACACAAATTTTTTTGTACCATATTTTTCATCTTCATGGCATTCCTTAATCCATTAGCTCAGATCTTGATGCAACCTTAACCATTCAGTTTTGGATAAAACTATTTTGATGCACTGGTACCCAATTGAAGATGAGTTCTAGGTATCATCCACAAATAGATGGTTATAATGAAATTGTTAACAAATTATTGGAAACTTTCCTTAATTTCTTCACCTTATAACAACAACATCAATATGAAAAGTGGCTCCATCTCACCAAGTGGTGGTACAATACCTCCTACCACACTTCAATGAAAATGACTCCATATGAAGTAGTCTATGGTCAAGAACCACCAATGCTCCATCCATACACCACTAATAGTTCATCATTTTAAGTGGTCAACATTATTATTTAGGCCTAAGATCAGATCCTTAGTACCCTATGAGAGAATTTTCATATGGAAAAAAATTAAATGAAACAATAGGTAGATCAACACCATTATGAGTACACTTTTCAATTAGGTGACATGGTTTTTCTTCACTTACAACCATACAAGAAATCCTCCCTAAAACTCAAAGGGTATCATAAGCTATCTCCCATGTTCTATGGGCCCTATAAGTATCTTTATAAGATTTGGTCATTTTCTTATAAGTTGGAGCTCCCACCTTCTTCTTGAGTTTGCTCAATATTTCATGTCTCTTGCTTGAAGAAAGTTCTTGGCATAAACATTAGAGTAGAGACTATTTTACCATAACTTTATAATGAAGGTTCCATTCTTCTTGAGTTAGATGCAATCCTAGATAAGTGTACATTCCAAATTCATTCCTTCTCTATCATCAAGGTTTTAATTTAGTGGCATAGAATGCAATTAGAAGATGCAACATGGGAAACACTATTTCAGATTCAACACCAATTCTTACATTTGAAGCTTTGAGGACAAAGATTTTTCTAAAAGGGAGGGGTTATTATAAATCCATGATATCACTTCTCTTTATTTTTTTAGTTTAGTAATTTTTATCAATGCATATGCTTTGTAAGTCATCCTATGAGCATTTTGTTTTATCCCACATTCATGGGAAGTAGTAGTTTCATAGATTAGAATTCATATATAAGTAAGTGTTGAGGCTAATGAAGGCATTCACAAAATTATTTTATTGAGCTTGCTCAAAGGAGGTTTCCCCCTTGAAGTGGAATGTGATCAATTCAATATTTTTAAATGTTCTATCAGATTTAACTATTTTATTAGTGGTGGTAATATTTTCAAGTGTTATACATTCCCTACCGATAATCAACCATTTTGATATTGTAAGATTATATAGTTTACTACTAAGAATCAAACATAATTAAGGGAACCTCAATCTATTAGAGTACCACAACTATAGATAATAACTATAAAATAAATACACACATATGATATTGATGGATGTAGTAAAAATGATCAAATGTTACACTATGTGTGTGTGTTTAAAAATAACAAAATTCACCTACAAAGATAAAACAAGATAAGATCTACATGAATTAGCTTTACCATTAAATTTATAAGATATAAATTCATATTTATAGAAGACATTGATTATGATTATATTGATAGTTTCTATGATGATACAAATTTAATGCAAATTAACATTTATTATTACTTATTTGGTTTGAATTTTACACCACTTGGCCTAGGCAAATATAAATATTATTCAAATGAAATCATTCTAGTAAACACATAAAAAATAAAAATAATGATTTTATATGCTGATAAATGGAATAATATTTGTTTCACTATACATACTACATAAAACATTATTTTATTATATGTACCATGTAATAATATATTTTCCAAATATATAATTATTAGAGAACATGAGGCATGATACATAGATAAATACATTACATGTATGAACATGTCACAATTTACATAATAAATAATTTGGAAATCATGGATATAAAACCAATTATTACAATCCAAGATAAAAATGCATATGATAGACCCAATTTTATGTTATATATGTCACTTGATAGGGAACTAATTACTTTGCCAATAATAAGGCATAGATCTAGTAATAGATTATCAAATCAATATGGAAAACCATTTTGTAATTTTCATAGATAAATATGACATGCTACTAATACTTGTTCAACATTACAACATAAAATTAATATAAACATAAGAATAAATGCACTATTTATATTATATAATCCTTATTATAACCCACTAATACTCAAAATCAAGGTCAAATACATAGAAAGTATAAGAATTCCAAATGGGATCCTTTAATTATTAAAGCTTTTATTAAGAAAAAACATATAGAAAACATGTGTAAATATACAAGGAAATAGATCCAACTATATGTACACTCACATCTATTCAACATATAGTTTTTAATTAAAATGAATTATTGAAATTTATATTCCAATATTCATTAAGACACATTACAATACCATTTGCATGTGGTTCCAAGGTTTTGGAAACACTCCTTTTTATTATTTGATAAGGAAAAATCCAAGTTTTACATGGAATTAGAACCATGAGAGTTCCTTAGAATAGTTTTAATAGGCCAACTAGGGATGAAAGGTCAAAAATAGAAAAATAAGAACTTAGAATGAAAATGAAAAACATAAAACTATAACATAACTAGGAGGAAGGGCCCTCCTGAGAATCATAATCAATAGTAGTATCCTTCACTAGGGTGATAGGTTTGTATTTTGATACTTTGGCCTATGCATGGTTCACAAGTCCTTTTACCACTTCCTCGGGTAAGATCATTAAAGGTCACTTCCTACCTTTTACTTGTAAAGGAGTCTATTTAGGTATACCCCACTAGGGGAACCTAGTGGGGATTTTAAGACATTGGAAGATTTCATAACATGGGATTGGGGGGGTTGAGAAGAGTGGACAAAGGTATAAAGTGTAGCCTCAACCAACCTATGAAGTTCATTCTAATCCTTGCTAAGCTTAGCCATGATAAACCCTACTTGTTATAACCTCAGGTTGAAATTTTCTCACAATTATTTATTCTTTTATAATTCCTCCATTACTATGGACTTACCTTTTTAATATAAACTCATATGAGTCCTAATTTCAATGGTTTTAGGCTTGGGGATAAAAATCAGTTTGAGAGGGAGGTCATCAAGGGGGACTAGGATAAACTATTTTGGGGGGAACATTCAGAGGGAAGGTGGGATCCCTCAGTGGGGTCCTCCATTAGGGATTCCTCCTCAAAAGAGGATCCTCTAGGGGGTCATTTTGAGCTAAAAGGGTCTGACCATGTTTAACAAGTAGGAGTATTAGACCTTGATGGATAATGGGATTTGTATTGTCTACTTAGTGGAATAAAATAGTACATTATAGGGACCTAAGTAGGAAATATGGAAGATTTATTTTAAATGTAATGAGGTGATCTAGGAATAGGAAATGGTGTGAAAAAATTAAAGTGTACTTAGATTATAGAGTCATGTAGTGCATGACCTGAAGGTAAATATTAGGATAGTCACATAGAAGGCTAGCTTACAGGAAACCTTTCTTATCAATTTACATGAAATCATTCATTTTGAAGAACTACTGTAAGGATTATTACTTCTTTGATTGGTCCTTAAATTCTTTGGCATCTCCATACGACATACCCATGGTGTCATGAATGAACTCTTATGAGACATTAATGGTGATGCCTCACATTTTGACCTTATACTTTGTCTAGGATGCTATGAATTCTTTGGCTACCATGGTAGTGTGCTCAGTGATGCATTCCATAAAATCTATGAGTCCTCCCTTCTCAAATTTCTTCTAGACCTTATTTTTCTTATGGACCTCTTTACATGATGTGGGTTATAAATGATCTCTATCACCACACATGGGTGATAAAAGTGTAGAGATGGATATGTAGAGTGTAATTTTCTATTAGTGTTAGAAACAACTACGGCTCAAATGGGTGAGAACACCCACCAAAATCACATAAAAATAATTAATCCCCCTTTCTTTGAAATGAATGTGGATCTACAAAATTGGGATTTTCCCGATTGAGTTGAGAGTATGAACATGTGAGGTTATGATTATATTAAGTTGTATTAATACCTTTAGCCTGGATGATGTTATAAACATTTAAGGGGACTTACTCCTTTTTATTATGCAAGTAATAAATCATATTAGTGCTACATTGGGTCAATAATGGTTGAATGAAATTTAATATACCATTGATAAATTGCAATGTCTTACATTCAAATTTGAGGATAACATGATTTTTAATATTCATGATGGCATTGATGACAATTAAATATTCATTAATAATAGGCATGAGTGAAAGTTTATTGATTCAAAAACCACATATGAGGATTCATACATAATAAATAAAGTGCCATATGCTTGCACATGATTTAGAAAAATAAAAAAAGATAAGGCTACATTTATAGAGAGTGAGTGGTATGATGATCAAAATGATGATGATCTATGTGAGTTTGACAATATTAAGGATCCAAAAGTTGATAATCTTCCACCAGATCCACTATTAGGTTATCCACATCACCTAGATGTATTGGTTGATTTTTAAATTATCATGTTTCATATATTAAAAAAATATAACATATATATATATATCAAAAAAATTAAATCTAGGACCTATGCATGCTATATATAGTTTATTTACATCAAGGGATTTGTGATCAAGTATATGCAATACTTCTCTCTATTCAATGTTATATCAAACATACTTCACAAGTGCACTTGATTGAGTTTCATAACATATATGTTTTCATTTCCATATGCAGTTCTAGGTGGTGACACTATCTCAAACCTAGAGAACTTACATAGATAAAGTTACTCTAATCCATATAGTAACACATTATGCTCATGTCTTATTATACCAAACTTATCCCAATGAACACAAGTCCTAATTTCACATAATAAAACTAGTCACATGTCTTCTACATATTGATCACATCACATCAATTTTAGTAGCGGAATCCTTTTACACAAGTTTTATCTTTCTATGACTATCCTTAATATTCATACGTCAGTGCATTACATCACACAACTATTTTGTCACTTTCTTTCACATTTTTATATTATGGGATACATAACTTAATGAGTATCATGGTGTTATAAGTTGCTTATTAGATCAAATTCACTTATTAATTTATGTCTTCTATGTTTGATTTCTTGCTTCATGTCCTGTGTGTATTTAACTTATTTAGATTTTGGACATTTAAAAATGTCATTTCTTATGGATTTAATCCATATTTTGTGTTTATATGCATGTGAGTGACACTTGAACATGTACCTTGTATTTCACCAATTTGCATTATTATGTGTTTTTTTATTTTGCATGTAGTCTTTTTGTGTGTGGTGTCATGGCCATGGCTTTTATTTTCTCAAATTTTCTATGCTATGATGGGCATCATTAATTTTCATAATTTTTTAAAGACATGGCGTAAATCATTAATTTTCCTAAAAAATTTTATGCCATGATGGATATAATGAATCCTCCCCATGTTTTTTTTATATCAGTCTAAAATGTTGAATATACGATTTAGGTTCACTATGTTTCTCATTGCTAACATTTATCTAAACATTACACTATGTATGCTTGACACTACATGCATATTACATTACCATATTGCCTAGTTCATCTATGATGATTCCATGTTCTCCAATGTTATCATTATTACTCAATATTCCATACTTTTATATAAAATAATTCAAATAACTTTCTTATTTTTGGCTATGTTATTTTACATGATCATAACTCACCTCAAACTAGTGGGTATACATAATGTATTGTCTTAGAGTCTAAGATGTAATAGTACAATAAAAACATGAAAATGATTTTTTTCCCATGTTGATCATAGTTCATTCCCAAATATTATTGAAAAATAATTTTTAGACAAAAATAGTCCATTTAGACAATGGCATAGGCTAACCATATGCACAACAATGTGTTATTGTCCCATTAGTAAAAAAATAATGTTTTTAAGAACTACTCAAAATCATGTTCAGTTATATGGCTATTTAAAATAGGTATAATGAGTTATATTATATGAATACTTAGACTTGTCTTAGATTATTCTCAAATTGTGGGCATCATGTGTGGCATATGTTACATATTATTGCATATGTTTATACTCAAAAAGTTACTTGATTTTACTCAGTTTTAGAATCTATATACACCTAGATATAAGATTTGGGGATGTGTGGTAAATGACCACCTCCTTTCTCACTTTTACATTAGTTATTGAATAGGAATTCCAATTTGTGTCATTCTCTATACTATATACACTAGACTTAGATAACGCTATTTTTCACCAATTTTGATACCATTTTATAGTATTTTCCATAATAAATGAATATTTTTTGAGATCCAACTATTGAAACATGTTTTGAATCATTTTTTCACAAGAAATATTTATTAATATTCATAAATGGATTCTAAACTACTCGACTACCTTGTGTATGCAATGATGGAGTCAGTCACACCTTGATTTCTTAAGCACACTCTAATTGTAATGAGGATTGGGGAATACATAGTGTAGCCCAAGTGTTTTAACAAAATTGAAAATATCTAAGGTTCATTCCTTATACAGTCACTAGTTTTTCATGAAAAAACATAATGTTTCACATAGCTAAATAGTTCTAATCATTTATTTTTATATGATCTATAAGTTCCTTATATTTAAATTTATATTCTTATTATAAGGAATAATTTATACATGTTTCATTGTAAGTTTTTATGAAAAAATTATTTAGCATTATGGCATACATTCAAGACTATTCTTCATAGGTAAGTTCAGGTATAACTCTATTCCTTTTAGTCTAATATTTTTTTCTTTATGAATTACTATAATAAAAGGGGGAAATTTAAACACATAAATCAACATTTATCTCAAAAACAATGCACTTATGACCATAATTCTATAAATAATTAGATCGTGTTGAATCCCATGACCTTAATCTACTTTTCTTATTCCTCCCTGAGAATGACCCTTACCGTCTAGTAACTATTATACATAACATTCCTTTTATCCACTCAAAAAAACCTAAACTTATTACTATATTGATCTACACTTCAAGTTTAGTTTTCTTTGTTCTTTAGACAAGGTCAATTAATTAAGACTATCCTACTTATCGATATTGTCTAGATATACTAGTTGTATCCTCCTTTTAAATAATGGTTATTTTATCTAATTTAAGTTCACCAAATGCATATAAAACATGTTTCTTAGGCCTCATTTGATTAATTTATCAAAATAAAACTATAAATCCACATTTTCTAACCATTTTTTATTAGAAGCTCATGTGATTGAAAAAAACCAAAATATATAACTTCACATTGAGAGGAAAGTATCTATTCTTCTCAATTATGATACATATAACCATAGTATCCCTAACTTAAGTTTACATACACCTCCAAGGTCACAAGTTATTTTCAAGGTATTTAATCACACAAATATTTCACCAACATCTAGCATTACACTATAATTTCACATAAACCATTGTAACATTGGATAAATACATGGAGTTTGATCCCTCTTCAGATTATTGGTATATAGGTAGTGCTCAATATAAGAGGTGTTGAGTTCTAACATAAATTTAACCACTAATCCAATTTTCATGTTTAGTCCATTTTTTATTCATGGTCTATTGAGCTAGGGTTGAAATAGAATAATGGGTAACATATAGGTTTATTTATTGAATCACAAAAATATAATATCATACAAATGATATATAGTAAAAGACACATACTCATTTTTACACAAAATGAATAAACCTTACCAATTATCAGCACTCCATACAAACACCATCATAGACCAATGTCATCTAGTTAGCATGGCCTTATCAAAGGCATGTGTGAATCTATTTTCTTGATTCATAGTGACCTCACATAGTCATGCACTTAATTTCATGGCCACACATAAATTCCTACACATTTGATTTCTATCTAAGTTATTCCCCTTTGGTATTTTCCGTTTTAAAACATTCTAAATATAGTAAGTTCCAAATCAGTTTATGAATTTATAACATATCTTATACAAATTTATTTTCTCAATACTTTTCATAATTATGATTTAAACTATCTTAATCTCAAATTTGATATAACATATTAGTGAACCTAATGTTTTATTGAATATTTTAAAACCCTAGTTTCCATTCAAAATTCCTTCTATTATTATCATTTCTATTAGGGTTTAAGATTCCTATTTTTATAATTTTTGTAATAATTATGATCATAATGAATGGATTTATCTATTACTTATTGGTCCCATTTTTTTGTATCATTTACATGTTTTTTACCTACAACATGTAAAATATTTTACATGTATGTAAGTCCATGGATGCATAATTTAATGGCAAAGATAAAATATCATATCAATGAGGATCTAAATAGGGAACATTTCTATTATGGTTATTATTACATGGCTCAGTTTTTGTTTCTACCTATTACTACTAGACATTAGAGGGACCATATAATTCCTTGTCCCTCCCACCCCTATACCTTATAGACATCTAAATGTGGAAACCAATGGCTTCATACCACAATTTAAATTTATTCTTACCAACCTTTGCAAATCAAGCCTAATAATCACTAAACATCTCAAATTTGGCTTCATAAAATACAAATTGGCTTATAAAATAATTAAATGTGACAAATGCACACATCAAATTAATTCAAATCTTTCAAAATGTCAAAAATCCTAAATATAATTAATTAAAGTGACAAATTAAATCAAATTCATAAATTTAATTAACCATGAGAAATTAAAATAGTTATCAAAAAGGAAATTCAAAAATCAAATAATATCCTAGGAATTTATAATTACCTTTTTATGAGTTATTAAATAACCAAAATATCCCACCCATGTCTATTCATTGCTAATCATGACCATTTGACACATTTTAAATCCATTAGGGTTAATTAACTCACAAATGTAAAGTTTGAACACATTTAAATCTACACCTTAACTCACCCTTCATTGAGGTTAGTTGATAAACCTATAAATAGAAACCATTGCCTATGAATAAATAGAGCTTGAACATAGTAATGTTATAATGCTAGATTTAGATCAAGATTACATGACATTAGTTATATAATGCCAAAATCACAATCCAAACCATGAAGCTACTTAAATATAGTATGATCCAAATCATAGTGCCAAGGGGAGAAGGAGTTACACAACTCCATTCACCAAATATCACTTAAACACAAGCCGAGTAAGATAAATGAAGAAATATTTTGGAGCATTCAAGAAAGATAAGAAAGGTTGTTTTTCTTGCATTTTATTTGTTCTTTGTCAATTGGTTTTCTTCACAATTCTCTCCCCTTTGATCTAAGTAATATAGTGTTATGCATGGTAGTGTGTTTGTTTTCATTTTGACTAATTTCATTGTGAAGCTAACATATGATATAACCACCCTTCTTGGATTCCTTGGTCACAAATGGCATACCTGGTGGGACCATATGCACCCCATGTAGCATGGAGATGAAAATGTAAGTAAAAATTTGATAAATATATGCTTGAATGTCTCTAAAATTAAAAAATAAGTTTTGTTTTTTTATATATTTGGGATTATTTTTCTAACTTGGATCTACACAAAAACTGATATCAATCAAGCCTAACCGATGTTGGTTTGGCACAAATTGAGAAAATTTTTATCCAACTGAGCTTGATCATGTGTGACCATCATCAATCAGATTTTAGGGGGGAAAATGGGTTTAAATCTTACATTTGGTTTCTTTCTATTAGTCCTTTTCATGATTTCTTGATTTCAATTATATTTATTCTCCTTGACTAAACTTTGCTTTGTAGGTTTTCTCAAATTTTTATCTAAGGAATAACATAATGTTTTTTTATTTCATGTTAATTTTTCCTTTGGTTTCATAGGTGATTAATGATATTCTTAATTGACCAGCTTCAGTTCTTCATGACCAGAATCAGTTCTCTCTGAATTGACTACATTGGTTACCTTGAATCGGCATCAGTAATTTTTTACTAGCCATAATCACTATGATTTCAAAAATTAATACTTGAGATATCATTTTCCAAAGTTTATTTGCTCACAATAAAAATTAATTCAAAGAAAAAGGTTACTATCTAACAATTCTAGGTCCAGGGTGTGATTTGAACACAAATTTGCAAGTTTTAGTTAAAGAATATTTCATTTTGGGATTTTAAAAAGAATCTAGCTAAATCACTTACATTTTATTTTGGTGTTGAAATGAACATGTTGAGTCTTGAACATCTTGTCTTTAGTGCTTAAAAGGAGTTAGTATTTCTAATGTTTGAAAACACTTCATTCTTGGTTCTTAAAATGAATGCTTAAGTCTTGAACACTTACTTTTGGTGTTTGAAAATGAACTTAAGATAAATCTTAAAATGTTGGACCTTGGAATTAAAATTAACATAAATGATTTTGATTAAGTTGTGTTGTTAAATTATTTACAAATTTTGCACTTAAGCCAAGGGGCCAAGTAAAGAACATCATCACATTTCAATTTAGTGCCTAAATATCAAACTTCAATCATAATTATTTGTAAACTATTTGTTGATTATTATTTTTCATTAAAATAATAGCATATGTATGCTCTACCCCATCCCCTATAGGGAACTCAAGTGATCAAAACTACCTTTTCATTACATTTTTGCCTTGTTCCAAGGTGTAAAATTAAATTTTTCTTTGATATCCCTAAGACCCACATGGTATTGGGTGATCTAAAAATAACCTTAAAGTATTTCTAATAGTGTTTATTTTCATACATTTTATCTTATGAATGGGATGCCATTACCTCTCACAAGTTCTCTAGGGAAGCATTGACTCGGGGCTTCATCTTGTGATAGTGTTTTAAACATGGAGCATGTTTCAACCATGTTCCATAATGGGGTATATAAATATGGTAATGCATACTTCTAGAGCTAGGAGATTAAGTGGCTATCCTCTCCTTTAGTAATGAAGACTCAATTCAAGTCTGGTCAAATAGGGGATATCACTAAGTAGTCCATAAATGGTATATTTATGAAAAGGAATATACCCTTACATGATAAGTTGAGATTGGTATGAACTCAATTTATGTTATGTTTATCTTATGTTAACTACACTTGGGATAAATCTAAATGGTCATAATTTATAAGTTTTAGTCAACCCTACTTTTCCACACCTCGATAGGATATAAGATTATTATACTTAGTTGTATTTTTGTCATTTATTCTTTTATTTCTTAGTGTGTTTAATTTAAAACTTTGTTGCTTATACAATGTCATGAACAAGTTTTTTTGTCTTCACTAATCCATTTTCTGAGGCATTATGCTATCCATTTGTCCCCTTGATTTAACTTAGAAGACTTTTTGTGTCTAAAAATTTGAGTATGCCTAATTAAGATGGGTCACATTATGCTACCCAAATCATTTCAAGGCTTGTGCCTTATAAATTTTTAAAATAAACCATTGTCACATCTTTTGGGAGTGATAATTCAATTATTATACCCAAATTATTTCAAAATACTTATCTTATCTTGTGTCCAAATTGTCATTGATTGAAACCAATCATTTATGTCTTGTTGGATATTTGTTTAGCATAGTCATTCTATTCCAATTTTCCTAGCTTGTTGGTCACTAAAACCATAGTTTACCTAACTTGAATATTTTATTAACTTTTACAAGTTTGGATCCAAACATTGATTGATTTCTATCTAGGCCTTAAAACGTAGGGGTCAATGCATAAATATTTTTATTTTTGGTTACATAACATAGGTTAATCCATTACTCAAATTTAGAAACTACATTGTTTGTGACTTTTTTTGATAGAATCAATCTATCTCCAATTGCCTTTTATTTTGTGTTTTATACCAATTTGATCATGTTTATATCTAGAATCAAGTACCTTGTTTATGCCAAAGTGTTCCAAGTTTGTTAAATTAAAATCATATCCTTTGTTTTAAAGTCTAGATTTTAATGTTGAGTTTAGCCAAAAGTCCTAGAATATTCCTTATTTTGAATCTAAATTTTGACACAAAATTTGGCCAATAGATCTAACAATTTTTCCTTTCCTAGTTTAGACCTATTCATAACATCTTTGGACCTAACGTTTGACATCTTGTTTTTAGTTCATTTTACTTGAACTTATTTATTTGAAGCATTTAACATTTCACATTTAATGTTATACTATTTTTAATAAATATTATCATAGACCTTTTGGAGATACAACTCCACCCATTTTTGACCAAGCTATACATAGTTGAACCTTTTATCTTTTCAAACATATATTTTAATATTTTTTATAACTCTCATCCTCTTTTGTCATGAAATATTTTCCATTTTATTTGACCATGTCTCACTATACACATAGTGTATCCATGTATAATCTATGATATGGATATTTTTTCACATAAGAGGATTTTGTTTAAGACACTTATGGAGATGATGCTATTTGGGAGACAAATTATTATCCACCATACAAAACTCAAATAGGGGAATAGATTCAAGATCATTTGGCTAATTATTTGGTTAACACTCCTCTATACATAGAGTAAGACCAAAAACATATGACCTAATATTTGGCTACCATACCTTTAGTTGTGTTAAACATCCAATAACAACCTTATTATGTTACAATTCCATTATCTTATAATCCTTATAAAATTGTAGACGCAGGGCATGAAAATTTGGCAAGTTTAGTAAGAGGGCCTTATAACATGACTTATAATCAAAATAATGAATAGGCCTCTTCTAACAACCCTAATGCCATATCAAGAACTTTGTATTCTTATCACACAAAGAGGCCTCATGGAGGACCAATTATTTTATATATAGACATCATACTAGATATATAAAAACATAGCATGTAACTTTAGTAATATGGCCATATCAAATGTACGTCTTATTCAGTCACTTCCTTCAATGGGAGTCTTACTTGAGATGTCTAGTCAAGAAAATTAGGGTTTTGACCCAATCACATGAATCACTTTAGGATAAAACATGTTTAAAACCCAAACCATTGAAGAAGTGTCTTCTAATTCTATGTAGAATAGATAGAAAAACATAGTGGATAGTATGCCAGTAATGCCAAACATAAACTAAAGTGGTATTAGTGCACAAACACATAGTCAACAACCAAATGTGCCTTTATCTACCACCATAGGTGGTTTCAAAACTTAGGAGTTAGGAGTTTATAATTTCCAACCTTATCAAACTACCTCTAATCCTCAAATATTAATTTCTTTGAGCATCTAACAACAATGATTAAGTAGTTAGTCAATGACCAGTTCTATGCCATAGTAGAATACAAAAAATATTACTCCACCTTAATAGGTGATGAGTAATATTACACAAAAATAGGCACCATCCAACATTATTAAATAAAAAATTCCAAACATATTACCACCTCAATATGGGAAAACCAATGTTTTACCTTACTAGGTAGTATTGAACATACCTCTTCAATCATAGATTAACATCCTGATCCAAAACTAGATGATGTCTAACCAACAATGTGTAAATATTGGATAACATCATATGTAAAATATATAACATGTGCCTATTTAACAATAGGGATTTATGCAATAAAGAGGTTCCAATGTTCCTCAATTACCTATTAGGCAATATTTCTCTTTTATGTAGAATGTGCCACAAGTTCAATGATAGGGACTTGGTTCACAAGTCCCTCTCAATCAGCTAGTTATGACTAGTCAATAACATGTCCCTATTCAACCTCAATAGGCATTATATGTATATATTACTCCATCCCAACTATAGTATCAAGCCTACATACCCAATCACAACTATACTATCACACAACCACAAGTGCAATTTCAATAACTACACCCAAATCCATGTATGTGTATTCTTGGTCCATTTCCTATCCAATCCAACATTCCCCAATAAATACCTCCACTATACCCTAGTCAAAGTAATATAATTTTTACCACAAAACCTCCACCTAAATAGGCCAATGATCCTAATGGTTTCCTTAAAAAATAACTATAATAAATGAAAAATACAATTTCCATCATTTAAGTAGGGAAACAAACTAAAAAGTTCAAGTTGGATGACATATGTTCTTACCCTTTCAACATTAAGTACTTATAGATACCATTTCCTCCAGGCTATAAACCACCAAAATATGAGAAATACAAGGGGAAGGGTGACCCTAAGGCCCATTTGACATAATTATTTGTTTCATGCCAACTAGTGGCCTATAAGGACATCTACCTTTTGTTGTTATTTCCAAAAAGCCTAGCAGGGCAATTTTTGGATTGGTTCCTAAAGTTTCCCAAGAATTTAGTATCTAATTTTGATGATCTTTAAAAAAAATTCATGCAACACTTATCTTACAATCTCAAAAATCACGATTCATTGGTAGACTTAATGTAGGCCAATAAAAAAGTCAGTGAAAGCTTTGCAAGCTATCTATAATAATGGATAGCCTTTGTAAGTTGATTCACCCACAATTTACTAGATAAATAATTAGCTATTTTATTTACCAAAAATATACACAATGAGATATCTTACAATCTTGAGTTACAATGTGTACATGCATTTAAAGAGATCATTGATAAAGGTTTAGTGATTGAAAGACCACTTACTAACAAAGGGACCATTAAACTAACCTCATCAAATCAAAACCATAACAAAAACTAGAATACTGGTTGGAATCAAAATCTAGTCTAAGCACAAGCATTATAGCAAACCCATGCTAATAATTCTAATAGACCTAAGAAATTTAATTTCAATAATAATGTATTAGGTAACGAAATAACAGAGTCACGACATGTCCAAATGGTGAAAACACCATCTACTCAACCTATGCCTCCTTTCCAAATAACTCCTAACCAATAACCTCTTTAGCAAATGCAACACACATAGCGAGCACCATAACCTAGACTAGTGCAACACATGTAGAAACCTATGTCCTTGTAAAACCCTCCTCCAAGAATAAATATGACTACTCATCATGCCTTTAACTATCTCGAAAAACCCATTAAATTAGTGTTTCACAAACTTGTTGCAGCTAACTTGATTAGATGGCATATTCCAAAAGAGAAAATTCTTGAGGGTGCCAAAATTCTATAATGGTATAGGCCAAATGAATTCTATGAATATCATCATTCAATAGCCATAATTTAAGACACTATATGAAAATCAAATATGTCATTGAGAATATGATTTAAATGTAAAAATATAACTAGATCATGGAGCTTCCACATCTAATCAAAACCTTGGCATTTATCAAAATGCATTTCCTCAACATAAAAACCAACAACAGTAACATCAACAATAGTTCCCAATACAATAACAATAATAATAGTATCAATAACCAATTCCAAACCAATAAAATCAATAAAACTAATAGAACCAACAATATAACCAATAACATCAAAATAATGGAGAAAGTCGAGGTCAAAATGGTACAAACAACTGATAGACCTACCATGCAGTTAAACATGACTACAACTCAGTTGTAGGCCATATTTTAAGAGGTCACCATTTATATTAATGTAAGACTAATTATAAATAAAAAAAATACCATGGCTAATCATTCCTAATCAACCATCCTATTCTAATAATCTTTCCTTAACCTAGGACTACATACACGCAAACTAGTAAGGATACCGATGTTTGGATGTTATAATGATAAATCATCATTCACCCATGATCATGATCAAGTGTATTAGTAAATAAAACTTATCCTATATGGTCCCCCTCCACCATATTTTGTTAACAACACTAGTCCTATACCCAATCCTGATTATGCAATCATAACTTACCAATCAAGGATTACCATACCAATCCCACAACCATCCACGACTTCATCCATCATCTAACCAACCATTCTAACATATAACAAGCCATTTCCTACTATTTAATAAAATACATTTTACATTTTAAAATAATTAGAAAATATGCCAACATAAATCTCCATTTTAGATTTGTTACGTATGTCTACTATCCACAAAAACATCTTGATAGAGTTCCTTGGCCAATAAAAAGTTCCCAATGACATAACTCCTAACAAATTTCAAGATTTGGTTAGACACCTAGATTTAAGCCAATAATTAACCTTCAATCAAAGTGATATTGAACCCCTTGGCCCACTACACAATAATCATTTATACATTGAGGTCTACCTAATGTATCACAAAGTGAAATGTATCCTCATAGACAATGGATCAAGACTAAATATTGTGTCTCTAAAGCTCATCAATTTTATTTGGTCCATGATAATAGATATCCAAGAAGAAACAATCACCATCAAATCCTATGACATTGAGGAACAAGAATCATAATGTATCATCAACTTACCAGTTATCATTGGGCCATTAACCCATGATACACTTTGTCATATGTTAGATCTTGATTTTTAATATAACATGCTTTTGGTTAGACATTGGCTATATAAAATTTGTGCAATCCCATTGACATTATACTAGTCTCTCAATTTCTCCCATTTAGGGATGGTGGTTACTATTTCTAGAGATTTACATCCATACGATCATTGTAAACATTTATAGGTCGAGTTGAAGAGCTATACCTACCACTTTTGCATAAATATAGTTACCAAGGAGGACAAGAGGAGAGACATACTTGTTTATTTACCATAATCTGATTACATCTAACTTGATACCCTTGATTCACTTTCCCACATGCCTCCTATTAAAATGTCCAATCATTCACTATCTCGAATAATGGCCTAGGAGAGTACTTAACTCATGACACCTTCCACACTAAATTTTTTATACAAAAGCCAAAGTCCTTTGGAAAACTAAGATCTAAACCACTCATGCAATTGAAAAGAAAGGGCAAAGGCCATCTACATATTTCAACACTGATCACTTTCATACTAGCCTCTAGCCAAGGAAAGGACCCTCTTGAAGGTGATGAATCATGGTTATATAATGACAAATTGGCCAACTGTTATAAAAATTCGAAGTATCCCACTCTTAATCAGATTATGGAAGACCAAGACTATGAAGGAGGAGGCCTTGGGCCAAATCAACATGGAACACTCGAGCTAATTTCTATGAATAGGTACAAAGGAACCTATGGAATTAGATTTAAACCACCTAGGGGTGACCCCAAGTATCTAATTCAAGTTCCATCAATAATGGATAGTGATGATGATGCTAGAAACAAAGCAAAGTATGATCATAACCAATTTGATGACCTATTCCATACTGATTTGTTTGACAAGAATGCCATTTTTACCCTTCGACTAGTCATTTACCATTATCCTTTACCATTATATTATCCTCAACTAATAGATTGGGGATAATAAAAATCTAATGTTTTGGTTGATGAGTTTCAAAATGATGAGGCCTTCTATGATTTTTTAGGCCTAAGGGACAATGTTCCATTAGGGGACTACAAAAAAGGGTTCTCAATCAAATTAGATCTTGAAGCCTATTTTAAAGAGCAGGTGAACACCCTTAGCCTGAAATAATTAAATAAAACATTGAGGTCCCAAAGTTAAAACCTCTTTGACGTGGTTTTCGACTAGGGAAAAAGTAAAGATAAAGGTCAGTCTAGGGGTGAAAACCTGTTTTAGGTCCCACTAGTTGGGAGTGTTCAACCTTCTTCAAATATAGAATAGGAGACCACCAATGATATTATTATCTATGGGTTCAAGTTTAGTCTTGAATAAGAACATTATTTTGAGTGAATCATTCAAAAAAACATTGAAAACAAACTTGCCTATGGGTTTGAGTTCAGTCTTGACGATTGGCAAGCAGTTAATCACATCATTAAAGAATTTCCAATTGAATTTGGTACATGTCCATCCCTCCTATTGGGGTAATGTTGATTCATCATGTCTAGGAAAAATTGAATAACTAATCATAATAAAGGACTCTAAAATAGCCAAATAGTTCAAATCTTTGCCCACTATTCTTGAAGATAGTTTTACCCTTCTAGTGGAGGATACTTCAGAGGTTAACATCAGGACTCTAGATGAACCAAGATGGAATAAACTAGGCACATCCATAATGTAGGAGGAGCATTAAGTCTTTAAAACCTTATTATAGGAATTTTTAGATATATTTACATGGGTATATTCTAACATACCTAGTTTGGACCTTGCCTTGGTTTTTCACCATGTTGTGGTACATCCTAATGTCAAACTAGTGAAACAAAAGTTAAAAAAGATGCATCCTCACATTATTATATTAGTAAAGAAATAATTGGAGAAGCTCTTGGAAGTGAGATGTATTAGGCCAACCAATTGATCTTAATGGATTTCTAGTGTAGTGTTAGTAAGTAAAAAGCTATAAGGAATCAAAATCTACACTAATTTTAGGGATATTAACAAAGCTTTCCCAAAAGGTGACTTTACATTACCTAATATTGACATGATTATTGACTCCATAGTGGGTTATGAGATGCTTTCACTGATGGATGGATTCTTAAGTTGTAATCAGATTCAAATAGCACTAGAAGACAAACATAAGACAACATTCACCACTTTATGGGGAACATTCTATTATCAGGTTATGCCATTTGGTATTAATAATATATGGACCACCTGTCAAAGAGCCATGATAGTCATATTTCATGATATGATGCATGACATTGTTGAAGATTATCTAGTAGCATTGAGGAGGATATTTGAGTAACTATGAGAATAAAAATTTAAGCTCAACCCTAATAAATGTGATCCAAAACTCATAATTTTTGGTTGATAAATATTTAAAGAACACAAAAATAACATAGTAACAATGAATTCTCTGAGAAGAGATGTTTTATTATTCAAGAGCACAATAAAACTATATTCTTATCTCTGAAAAGAGATGTCTAATGTCCATTTCAGGTTACATCTTCATTTATACACATTTTGAAAGCAGGGGAAGGATGTGAATGGTCACCAATCTCGAGGGAGATTAAATGGTTCAACTTCCATGATTTAAAATAATATAGAATTTGAGGAATTACTATTTTTAGAAACTTACTATTACTAGATTGCACTACTAAAATTTAAATTTAGGGCACTTCCATTGGATTTTTAGGGTTCAAAATCCATTGAGAAAATCTCAATGCCATCTCACCATGTTTTCCTCATTCTTTGCATTCCAACGGTTCAAATGGTGAGTCAATTACAACTATGGTATAAAAGTTATGGCTCTTAGAAGTTCCATCATCAATTGGGGTAAAACCATCGCCTGAATTATCACTTGAATTGTTTCCCAAATTAAAATGTGTTTTTGGCATCACTTTATGCAAATTTCTTGGCTTTATTGTGTCTTTTATGGGCATTGAAGTTGATCCAGCCAAAGTGTGATCCATAACAAACATGCTACCACTGACCAATTTAAAGTAGCTTTGCAATTTTTAGGGCAAGATACAATTTATTAGATGCTCAATATCTCAATTAGCTTATAAGTGTCATCCTTTCACACATATTTTGAATCACCCAACTACAAGATGAATTTCTTTGGATGATGATTTTCATAAATATTATCAACAACCACAAGACTATCTTGTGAATCCACCAATTTTATTGCCTCCCATGTTAGGGAAACCATTCCTTTTATACCTATAAATGATATACAAATCCCTAGGTGCAATTATAGATCAACATAATGATAATGGAAAATATCATCCCATGTACTATCTAAGTTGTACACTAGTCACATATAAGTATAATTATATGCCCATTAAAAAAATCATGTTTAGCCATAGTCTTCATAGCTCAGAAACTATGACATTATAGGTTAAATAATAAGATCATAGTCATCTCAAAAGTAGATCTACTCGAGTATCTACTATCTAAAATGGATTTACAATGTTTTATGGACAAATGGATCATTCCTCTTAGTGAGTTTGAGATAGAATATGTCAACTAAAAAGCCATCAAATGGCAAGTTATTGCATATCAACTTGTTAAAACACCATTTTCAAATATAGATCCACTCACATTCCAATTTCCTAATGAATCCATAATGAACATAATTGAAACACCTATTGAGGAGTAGTATTATAAGTTGTATTTTGATGGTTAATTCATAGCACATAGATCAGGGGTAGGCCTTTTGTTTATCACTCCATTAAGGGATCTGATCCCTAAATCATTTATAATTAGCTTTCCTTGTAGAAATAACCTAGTAGAATATGAAACACTCCTTTCAAGGATTTTATAGGTAGTAAAATATATCATACATCATCTAAAGGTTTATGGTGATTCTTAGTTACTCATCAGCTAGGTTATAGACCACTTTTAGACCAAAAATGACTAGATGGTTCCATACAAGGCAATGGTTAACACTCTCAAGCAATAGATTGCTAAAATCTAGTTTGAAAATATACCAAGGGAAATTATTATAATAATAGATGCAATGGCTACAATTGGGTCACTCAATTGAAATATAGATATGATAAAAGATTACCAGTTTCTAGTTGAAAATCTATGAGTGCCAACTTATGAACCATCAATCATCATAATGATCAATGATATTATTGGTCCTAGATCTACTTGGTATTTAGACCTTTAAACTCACCTTAATGACCACATTATGCCACATGACTTATCCCTAATATAATCCAAGGTTTTCATTCACAATTCCTAATGTTATATCTTACTTGTACCAACCCTATACCACCATAGTTTCAATAGAACTCTGCTTCATTATTTACCTGTTGTGGTCTTAATTTTCACCCAAGGAGGGAGTTCATCAAGGTATCTCTAACTATTCCACAAAATGGGAACAAACTTAGGCTTTGGGCATCCTATGGTGAGGTTGAACTTCTAAATAAGGTTGGCTTCCTTTGGATTGATCACCTAAACTAATCTCTTCCTTGGAAAAGGTAGAGAAATAAACAACAATTCATAAAAACATGTAAAATGAGGTGATGCACCAATGTTTTGAACACTTATAATTTCACAAGACACATTATTAGATACTTGCAAGACTACAAATATCACTTTACTCACTTTTTGATCATCTTTCACATAAATATTTCATGAAAAGGCATGAACTAGCTATTAATATAGCATGGGAGGGTTATTTTCCACTTCTAAATCAATAAAAAAAACTATCTATTAAACTTATAATGAGCTATGAAAACTAAAATACACTTTATGGAGGTGAGAAAACTCAGACAAAGTCAAAGGAAAACAAACATTCACTTAACCACATCAATTAATTCATAGAACACATTTTAATTCAACTTGCAAATGGAGGAATTTAGTCTTTATTGCATCAAATAGGTGTTATATTAAAAATGTTAGCAAAGATTTGGCAAGCCAAAAGCATAAGAGTCTCTTACTCTAATAAAAATATCTGAGAGAGAGTCAATGGGGAGGAAAATGGGAGATATGTAGAAAAAGGGAAGCATAAATAAATAAATGAGGACCAACCACCTTTGATCAATTAACATTGATCTTATTTAGAAAATTAATCATTTATTAAATCAAAATAGCTCTCAAGAACTTCTCATTGGCTTATAAATGTACTAAAATATAATAAATTTGTCACAGGTGCTGAGTCATGATCCATCAAAGGGGGAAAGTCCCCAAAGTCTTTGAAACTCCATTGAATTATTTTTTTATATTCTTTAACCTCCAAACTCTCCATAATATTAATGAGCACATAAAACCATGCATCATCTTAATGTGTTCCCTATGATATTAGATAGTCACTTTGAAATCATTCATCTGGTGTCCCTTCATAACACAATTGTCTAAAAATCATGCCCATATGCTGACTTCTTTCTCTATCACCACTTTGCCATTGCTGCAAAACTTTGAGCATAGATCTTCTATAGACGAAAATCAAATCCCCTATTGGTTTTCATATATCCATAATTTTAATGAATATATATAGGTTATGGTTTATTGATCATGAACAAGATGTGAAATGTATTCCTAAAAACTTTTGAAAGTTTTACCTGAGATTTAATGACATCTTATGATTCTATAGTGTCTTCTTTGGTAACCCAAATAATTTTGGATCTTGAATTTATGCATCTATTAGAGGTATAATCACTAAGGGGGGTGAATCAGTGAGCCTAGATATTTCAATTACAATTTTATCCCTTTCAAACTATTAAATGATCATAATATATCAACTTGATCAAGAAACAATAACAATAGAGCTCATTTATTCAAAGCATACACAAGATCAAACACATAAAACATAGTTCCTATGGGAAACCATCATGGGGAATAAAAACTGCTCTCATGCCTAAATCACATGGAATACTATCCTATAAAAATCACAAACAAGAGACTTATCAACTACTTTATACTAGAAAACCTTGATCATATCCACTTGACCAAACATATTTAGTGAAACACTTGTTTCATAAGGAGCAACCACCCCTAGGAAAGATCAATTTCCTTTAGACCCTCCTTGAAGTGAACAACTCCACCTTAGAAGTGGTGTATTCAACACCTTATGATGGATCTCTATTTATCTAACCCATACATAAAATTCCTCTCTATCTCATACAAGCCTCTCCCATATGCATGCCATAATCTCTCTCCTTCTTCACTCAAACTATCCTCATATGCACTTAAACCTCTTCACATATATCTAAACTACAAGAGAACTTTTATAACATCATAAATATCACCTAAAAGTCATACACATAATCATCAATCTGATCATCTCATCAATTCATTCACTAGGCACACTACCTCTCTTCTTTCCTTCACTCTACACTCTTATTTCACTATCACACACCTAAAAACCATCTCCTTTGGTTTCACTATTTATAGAGCCTTCATGATTATCAATTTATTGGTTATACATTATAATTTACTTAAAGCTTAAGGATTATTTTAAAAAATTACATGGATCAATACATTCCTCAAGGTTGGCCATAACATCTATGGCTCACACTTAAGCAGCTATGCCTTTCAAATAGGCCTTACTAGCCCTTATAAGTCTCATGGAGACCTATTAACTTCTTTATCACTTCATTGAGAAAATTAAGAACACAAGAAATTATAAAAAAACATGGGTCAACTCCACATGACCCATTAGACATCCTCAAATGATTATAGTTGATTTTACTTAAATATATGTATGCACAATCTACTCAAACATTAGCCTTGTACACAAGAACATCATGAAAAAACATGTAGTCAACTTATTAGCCTTTATTCATACTAAATATGAGTTGGTAAAACATATATAATACAAACATACCACTATCATAGAGTTTAAAATACTCTCTAATATCTAACTCATCAATAACCATCCAAATATCATCAAAATAAGCTCAATTATGCTTCTTGGGTTACTTATAGAACATAGTCAAATACATCATCAACTTTGGATATTAATAAATTTGAATGTATGAAAATTAAAACCCTATAAATATTTTTTGTTGATTCAACATACACTCTTATTCAACGGTTTTTTACTCCATTAATAAATTCATCCTAGATCAAAAGTTATAAGCAAAATACAAAGCTTTGGATTTTCCCTTTACAAATTTGAATATTCAAATGCCAAATATCATATTTAAACATCGACCAATTTGATATAATATAATTTCCTTGATAATATTGGATAAACACACTCCATACTTATTATTTTGAGGATCTCAAACTCTAATGATGTTAAACTTCAAACAAGCTGACTACTTTGACTTACTACACTCTGTTGATCTCAAACTCAAGATAAAATGTGAACCATTAGATCATTATCTTTTATCTTTGATCAACATTAAAACTCGACCAAGTATAACAAGCAATGAAATATGGCTCCTGCTAAAGCTACGCACGCGAACAGGAATTTGAAATCGGCTGCTGCCGATGCTACGCGCGCGAACATGAATTTGAAATCAGTTGCTGTGTTTTGAGCGGCCGGTGAGGCTGTGAAAGCCATTACGAAGGAGGTCCTTCCAGCTGGCACAGGGAGGAACCAGAATACCATCAAAGGGATCACTGATGTGGGGACTAAAGAAACCATAGTTGTGGGTCCGGCCGTTGACCCTGGTTCAGGGCATGGAACAGGGAGTCAAACTTATGCAGATGTGGCGGCCTTTGAAGCACAAATACACGAAGCTCGGCCTTATAAAAATATTGTATCTACTGGTGTATCGCCTGTAAGTGTTTTAAAACCTTTTAAGGTTACTTTAGATCCTGAGTTAGCTGAAAATATCTTCATGGAAGAAAAACGGTTATCCTCGTGTGCAGCCATATTCCATTTCCGTGGTTCTGGCCATCTCTAGTTGATCTACAGAACTGGATTGCTATGAGTTGGCCGCACATCGAAGATGGTCAAATCCAGCCCTACGCTAGGGGTTTTTTTATAGTAATATTTCAAAGCCCTGAAGATAGGATGTCAATTTTGTGCCACAATAATTTTTCTTGGCAGGGCAGATTTCCTCTTATGGCCAAACCTTGGCATAAGGATTTTAATCCTCTTTCAGAATCCTTTAACAAGATCCCTATATGGGTGCATCTCCCTTATCTTCTGATTCATTGGTGGCAAGAGGCAGTTTATAAAACCATTGGAAATGCTATAGGGGAGTTTCTATATGAAGAAGATAGTACAAAAAGCCACCATTTGACTTGTGCACGATTTTTGGCTGATATAGATGTTTCAAAGGGCCTTCCTGAGGCGATATGCATTGAGACCCCAAGGGGTACCTGGACTCAAATACTGGATTATGAGGGGATTCCTTTTAGGTGTTGGAAGTGTCACCAGATGGGACATGTTGCTGCCCGTTGTGGTGTTGGGATAAATAATCCCAAACGTTCACCTTCGTGGTGGCCAAAGGATTTCTCAAAACAACCTTTGGAGACATCTACTGAACCTGAGACCGAGAATGAGGAAGGTTCGCAATCCGATTCGGAAGATGGAGAGGAATATATGGAAAATAATTTAAATGAAGCCTTTGAGGAGGCTGTAGTTAAAGAAACAGCTGAGCCTGTGGAGGAGATGGTGATCTCTTCCCCTATCCAGAAGGATCTATCTAAGAGCCCGACTGTGTTAGAATATCACAAGGAGTTTCCGCCTTTAGGTGGCCAAAGAATAATGTCTTTTAAGGCATGGATTGCTGAGGCAGCTAAGGTAGAAGAGGGGTGGACAGCAGTCAGAAGAAAGAAGTCTAAGCCTTTGATCCCTCCTCTTGAAATGAATCTTTGGTCATGCAAAAAGAAAAATCTGGATTTATAAGATTCACCCAAAGTTCCTTTTTGCTGATTGGTATTTTGGGGATAGCAAACCGGTCATATTCTCTGTTTGCTGGTTACAGATCTGGTAGCTTGCTTTTGGCTACCTTTCTGATCTGTGTTTTGTTTGCTGTTTTTCATGTTCTTATTTGTTGGTTTCAGGTCCCTGTAAAACTTGGTTTCTTGTTTTCAGGTTCTTGAGCTAACCTGGTTGTGCTTCATAGTTTATCTTTCTCCTTGTTCAGGGTTTCGGGGTCCCTTCAAAACCTGCTTTAACCTCTAATCTAAAACATTAAAACTCGATCACTTCTTAGCATGTCATTGGTTACTTAAATATTTGATAAATTGTGTATCATTTATCTCCTTGAGAGTTTCTCAAACATTACCTTGTGCAAAATTGACAAAGTATGGGGACCATTGCAATCTGTCTAAGTAGCCAACTTTGAACCTCAATAATTTATTCTACGCTTAAATGCATGATCTAAAATTTGGACCATATGATAAAGTTTAAAAATATAATGCAACCATATATCAAACTAATATTTAAACCTTCACATGAGTGAGATATATTTCCATTGAAATACCTTCTCAAAATTTTCTACCACAGAGCCAACTATGTCAAAAAAAATTTGAGAGGCCAACTTTGCACTTACATAACTTTTGTTGCACTTAGTCGCATGACATAAAATTTATTGTAAATAAATTAGGATCAAAACTAAACAAACCCATATGATCATATTATTTTTAAACATATATATGTTAGAGATATACCATCATCAAAATGCTTACTCAACTCTTCTTACCATATTACAAATTTGGCTAAGTATGGGAAAACACTATCAAAATGCCTAGGAGCCTAAATTTTAACCCACATATATTTTAATACACTTATTTTCATGACATAATATTTATCACATAAAAATTAGGGACTAATTTCATCATAACTATATGAACAAATCCCCCTGACTCATTTACACATGGTAATGGTGATGTCAACAAACTACCTACTTAGATTTTCTACCACTAAACTCAAACTATCTAGATGAAAAATATGGACTACCATATGAAATCCACTCATGAAAAAAATATATCAAATCATCCTTGACCAATTATAAGACCTATTTCACATGTTCAAATCACCATACTCATACCTAAACATCTCTAATCAATCCAAAACTGAAGATCAACCAAACCTCCTTTAAGCACACTAGGACAAGCACATTGTACACTTTGTAATTTTTACTTAGTCTATCAAATAAATTCATCCACTTACCAAGAAAAATGCATGAAATAATCATAACATCACTAACAACTTTCTAAAAATATCCCCCTTTTTCATTGATGTCAACAAACATCATTCAACTCACCTTCTTTCTCTTCAAACACTCTCACAATAGAAACTTTCTCACCCTTTGACATGATGACATAGTGGGACCAAAATTATCCTAAGGACTTTAAAACACCATCAATAAGAAAGTACCATATTATAAAGATGATACAAACTCCCCCTTAACTTAAGCTAACATCTCCTTGCCCTGACAACTTCATCTTGCTCTATGCCAACACTATTCTTTAACCAAGCACTGAAACCAATGAAGAAGGAACACACAAAGGAATTGAAATCTTATGTAAATAAAAAACAATCTAAAGGGACTCCCACTAATATTTTTAATCCATTTCACCTTTTGATCATCTTCAGATCTCCATACATCATGAGAAACCACCATATAAACCTACTAGTCTTCTCTCTCAAACCACTTTCATGACCACCAATAGCACTTCATGCCATAAACCAAATAGAAAACATGCCCTAAAATAATATTAATAACTCACCTTCAAATTCTAATACCTTTCCCTTTTGGAAATACTAAGAAAAAACATCAAATCTTCATATTAGGCTTGTCTAGATTCCTTGTATCCCTACTTAGAACTTGTAAAGCCCACATATTTTAGTACACATACCATCAATACCTAAAACTTCATATATAAAACTATCTTATGTTCCCTATTAATTTCAAAAAAAATTATTACCTATCTCATCTTCTGCAACATACTTACTTTATAATCCAACTTGTCAATTAGGCATCCATCTTGACAAAAACATGAATAACTTGAAAACCACAAAACTTAAAATCTATGTGAATCATGATTTTAAAAAATATTTGTCCCATTAAACCTATTAATAAGCCTTAGACCTCGAAGCATAAGGAAAAACACTTTTTTAGCATAGCCTAAATCCCTAGAAACTTAAAATAAATAGGGTTAACAAACCTCCTTTTGGTCAATCCACACCTTTAAAACTTATTTCACACGTAGAGACACCCATCACATAATTATGGACCAATATTTTAATTTAAAAATTATTTATAACACATACATATTATAACCCATTTTAGGACATGGATACTGTTAAGCACAAACTGGAAACCTAAGAGCAAACAAAAATCTCCAATTGTGCACAAAATATCTTCAAATATTGAAATAACTTGAAACACATCTCAAAGAAGTGCACACACATTTATAAGCATCAAAATCCATTTTGACATGACATCAATCTTATTAGGCCACTTGGGAACACCCATTTTAATCTTATAAACTGACCATATATAGTTATGACATCATTTTGACATCACCACAACATATCTTCCACCTAGACATACCTTCTCTAATTGTAAACATTGATCTCTAGTATTATAGGACCATTTTAAGAACACCATAACAACACTTTCTTATCCACTAAAAGGAGTCTCTTAATAATCATAGATAGAGACATCATTTTCACCATATTACTCTAAAACAAAGTGAATCCAAGAGTGGCCCACGTCTCCTCAGTAACCACTAGAATCCTCTTATATCTATAATACTTATTGCTCTTATTATTCTTCTCTCTAGTCTGAAATATGAAAAATCATTCCTTTTTTATATCAATATCCTTTTATTCTATGATAGTATTGAAAACACATGGAATAACTATGGAATCTTGACATACCTTTTCTTTTGAGGAAACAAACTTGTAGCTTAGAACCTCATCACTAGGTACTATCAATTAATGTTCTTTGCATAAATCTTGCTCAATAGTATAAGGTGTTGATGTAGGAAAATTGCACCCAAGGCAAGGAGGTCAAACTCCTACCTTCTCCTCGCAACATGGAAACTCCCCTCTCACTTGTGGGACTGGTGAAGCTGGAGGGGAAAGTCTCTAGATAAGGGATAGCTTCCTTTGATGCATCATGTTTATTCTACCAAGTGCAAAATACATATATATATATATATATATATATATATATATATATATATATATATATATATATATATATATATATAGATAAAATGGGGGGGATGAAAAGGGAGAAAGATGTAGGAAAACAAACCTACTCTAAAGAGATGATGCACCAAAATAAGTTGACCTTCACACATCCACACTCAGAATCAGACAAATACATACATACTCTACACACTTGGTAAAAGGACTAGGCTGCAAGAGACTGGCAGGGAGGCTTTCATGAAAACATTAGAAACAAAAAATCACTGAGGTGCTGTGAAATGCACACTGTAAGTAACTTCCTCTATTTTGGTCTTCCAAATTTCAGCTCTTCTCCTTTTAGATGCAGAAATGGCACCTTTTAGACAACAGATCTGTTGGTGTTGAACCTATGACATCATCAAGAAATAATGACTGGACACAAAAAAACACTCAAGACATTCTCAAAAAAGTCTATCCAAGATGGAGGTAAAATTGCATTTTATTGATTTAGGTGGAAATTTTAGTAGGGCTACGCCTTGTAAAATTTTGAAAAGATCATTTTCAAAAATGAGAAGTTACAATATATATATATAGAAAAGGAGAAGGGAACTTGGCACTTCTTTGACAAGTTGGTCTGTTATGTCCCCTCATTGAGAAGAGGTAAACACTGTCGTCGATGTCATCTTTCTAGAAGAGGCCTGCTAGAACCATGCTGTATAATTGCCAAATTTGACTTTGGTGTTCAAGCATTAATGTGAAACACAGACTGCACCCTCTTTTCTACAAATAGATTTAAATTTGTCCCCTTTTAAATGCATGGGCCATGCCATTCACTGTTTGCACCATTTGGGGATTATTAGGCAATAAATCACCTTTACTTTCCACTTGGACTACTTCATCCCTCCTTACACCTTATCATTCTTGTCCTTTCTCCATTTTGTCTTTTCTAGCTCCTTGGCCCTTTAGGGCAAACATTCAGTGGGTCACTGCATTCTGAGCTTCCTTTCATGGTTAGCGCTCTCTTTGGTTTGAAAACAAATGGCCATTTTACTTTATGAAATTTGACATTCATATGGCCATCATGGTTTGAAAACCAATAGTTAATCCATTCTAATAAACTTGACATCCTCTGGGACGTCATCGGGTCCATATGGCTCCTCTGTGGCTTAGTTTCCATGGTTTCTCTGTGGGCCCTCTTTCCTTTGCTTTTCCTTAGTACACTTCAACCCCCTAAAATGCCCCTTTTGTCTTGGCTAGAAGTCCCCTGCAAGGGCATCTACCCTTCGGGGTCCTTTAGCGGGTCCTTGACTGTATTGGAAAGCGTCCTGAGCTCCCGTAGACAACTTTCCCAGGTTAATTTCCCCGTGTTTGTGGTTTCGTGCATTTCCACATACTTTTGTCCACAGACATTTTCCCATGGACAAAAAGTCCATGGAAATTATATCCACCCTCCACTTTGTTTTGTATTGGCTGTGCCCGAATTCCTTTGAACTTTTTGTTCAAAGGAATTCCTTCGGGAAAAAAGTCCAAAGGAATTCGATACTGAAGTAACTTGAACTTAAGAAAGAAAAGGACTTACCCATAATTTTTTATTTGAGGCACCTACCCTTTGCAAGGGTACTAAACTTTTTGAACTGCCCTTCGGCCAAGGACACACCATTAAACCAAGCCATTAAACCACAAATGGTTCAATGGTTCAAGGGTTCAACCAAGCATGCCAATGGACTTTGTAATAAAGCCGATGAACTTCCATGTTGAACCAAGCCTGTTGAACCAAGATGGTTTAATGGCTCAATGGTTCAACCATTGGGTATTGATGCCAAAATAAAATGAGCCTTTAAACTTTTTGGTTGAACCCACCAGCTTTGAACCAAGCGATGAACCAAGTTCATTGAACTAAACACATTGAACCAAACATGGTTCAATGGTTCAATGGTTCAATCCTCATTAAAATGAGATGTTGAATTGAAGATGGAACATTTGAACCAAAGGTGGTTGAACCACTTGAACCAGGCCATGAAATGAACTCATTAAACTCACTGAACCCAAAAAATGACTAGGATTCAAAAGCAAGAGAAGAAGGTGACCAAAATTTTTCCTATGGGCAAAATGGGTCAATAGATTGGCACCTCTGAGGGGAAGCATGCCTACTATGCTTAGAATCTATTTGCCTTGCAATTCATTGGGCATGGAGTCAGATGTAGCTATAACAAAAGTTAGCAACATCCCTAAAAGATTCGAGAATCAAACATGAAGCTTTACCCCACATGCAAAGGGAAACACGCAAGGCTAAAAACACTGCCTGTGCAAATTGCACTTAGGTAAAAATAGGAAAGACAACTGAAAACAAACTATTATATACAACTAACTAGGAAAGCTCACCTCCCTCCTAGATCAAAGGGGAAACTTCTCAAGTCCCCTTCCTAGCAAGAAGACTTATGGTGCCATTTAAGTAGATAAATAGAAAAGAGAGTTGGTGACCTGCTCCTCTTGCCTGTCACCTGAGTCGACTGGTATCTAAGTGGATCAAAATCAAACATGCTTCTGACATATATGTACTTTGCATGTCCTTGGAAGCTTTTTAAATGTTGATCCTTTCTATTGGTGTTCCACACCAAGAAATCAATAGCTATTGGCTCATCATCATAAGCCCTTTGATCTGCACATTTCCTCTACAATGTATCATGGTCTGACTTGTTTCCTTTTGCCTCGTTAAAAATCTTGTCAGACTCATCCTCTACTTCCTTTTGGCCTTCTTGAAGAAGGGTGACTATGGTGATGTCTGAAATGGACTCACAAAAAGATTTGTCATCCCACTGAACATCACCTCTCTGTTTAAAGCTCTCTTCTTCAAGGCATTCCTCCAAAAAGATAGACCTCTCCTTTTCCTCTTTCCTGATCAGGACTTCTATATTTTCAAAAATATTTTCTTGATCCACCTCTAACTCATGCTCCTCAATGTAGTCAACCTCATCATCAAAATAGCAAGGAAGTTCATCAAACAAAGGGGAAGAGAGCTTACCATGCATTTGTTCCTCCTCGTATTTCTAGAACATCTACATATACGCAATACCTGCATCTTCTCCATTACTCATAAGGTCTTCACAAGGAGCATCAATGATGATTTCTTCTCCGTTGTCACTCATGACAGCCTCCTGGGGAACTACAGATTGGATCTTTTGCTCCTCACCTACCTCTTACAAAACAAGTTCTTCCTTGAGAAGGGGTGAAGTGGAGAAAACATGTGGAAGAGGAGGCAGTCCTTGAGCTAGGATCGAATGATTCTCCTCTCTCCACTTGATCAACACTTCAACAATATTAGGTGTGGCCTGATAACTCTCTTGGAAATGTGTAAGTGGGGTGTGTTCAGACATAGAAGGTGTTGTTTGGTCTAAACCATCCATCACACATTGGTTGAGGAATTTCTGTATGGATTCCAACTCTACAATTCTCTTGGCCAGATCTTCTTAGAAAAGCTTTTTCTAGAGGTCATCAGCATTATCATGAGTAGGCGCAGCTTTATCTTTTTCAAGGTTTTAAGAAAAACCTTGCTCCTCTTCTTCCTTTCTACCCCATGATTCTACTATTTTCCCCCAATTCAAGATTTCTGAATTAGAATTTTGCTCCTGTGAATAGGGAGCAACTTTGTTTTCCATAAGGCCTTGAGGTTCCTCCACAAGGTCTCAAAATTTTAACTCTCTTTCAAGAAGCAGCTTCATCCTAGCCTCTAAATATTCAATTTGTTTGGCTAGGCTGTCCTGAAAGAGTCTTTCTTGGAGGTGACCAGCATCATCTTAAGTAGGATCAGCTCTGAGAAAAATGTGCTAGTTTGTGGTACTCCCTTCAATGAAAGATTCATAATATAAGGAATTTAGAAGGTTCATTTCCAATGGAGGCTGATCTAATGTCTTTTGGTGTTGGAAAGCTAGGGATGTGGGATTAGGGGCAGATGCATTTGATGAACTAGAATGAGCAAGTGCAATCTGATAGAAAGGATTTGGTGCAAAAGAGGGGGTTTTCTTTAGAATAAGAAGGGGTGCACAAGGCTGAATACCTTGAAAAAATAGATTTCTCCATTTTGTTTCCTCCTCCACAATGGGTTGCAAGGCATGTGCTTGCCTAAACAAACTCTCCTCATTATACATCATCTCCTGCTGATATCTATACTACTCTTCTAGCCTATTAATCTCCAATTTTAGTGCCACTTCCCTTGTCATTACAGGGCAACTAGGAGAGCTACCTGAGGGGATTGCACGAATATCTGGAGCCTGATCATATTCATATGAAGGAAAACAAGACCCATGATTTTAAGCAAAGGAAATATACATACAAGAAATGATTTCTAATGGCACTAGGCTGCTTAACTAGTAGATTAACTTAGAGTTGCCAGATGCTAAGAACTTTGATTTGCTGTGACAAGACTAGCATCAATCCTAAGACTTTACTGCATTGTAAAACTATGTCCCATTGAGCATGCTAAAACTATTGACACAATAAAATTGCACCCAAGGCAAAGAGGTCAAACTCCTTCCTTCTCCTCGCAACATGGAAACTCCCCTCTCACCTATGGGACTGGTGAAGCTGGAGGGGAGAGTCTCTAGATAAGGGCTAGCTCCCTTTGATGGATCATGTTTATTCCAACAAGTGAAAAATACACACATATATACATATATATATACACACACATATATACATATATATATACATAATGGGGGGGATGAAAAGGGAGAAAGATGTAGGAAATCAAACCTACTCTAAAGAGGTGATGCACCAAAATAAGTCAACCTTCACACATCCACACTCAGAATTAGATAAATACATACATACTCTACACACTTGGCAGAAGGACCAAGCTACAAGAAACTGGCAGGGAGGCTTTCATGAAAACATAGGAAATAGAAAATCACTGAGGCACTATGAAATGCACACTGTAAGTAACTTCCTCTATTCTAGTCTTCCAAATGTCAGCTCTTCTCCTTTTAGCTATAGAAATGGCACCTTGTAGACAACAAGTCTGCTGGTGTTGAACCTGTGAGAGCATCAAGAAACAATGACTGGACACAGATAAACACTAAAGACATACTCAAAAGAGTCCATCCAAGATGGAGGTAAAACTGCATTTTATTGATTCAAGTGGAAAATTTAGAAGGGCTATGACTTGTAAAATTGTGAAAAGATCATTCTCAAAAATGAGAAGTTACAATATATATATATAGAAAAGGAGAAGGGAACTTGGTGCTTCTTTGACAAGTTGGTCTGTCATGTCCCCTCATTGCGAAGAGGTAAACACTATTGTTGATGTCATCTTTCTAAAAGAGGCCTACTAGAACCATGCTGTATAATCACCAAATTTGACTTTGGCGTTCAAGCATTAATGTGAAAATAGACTGCACCCTCTTTTCTACAAATAGATTGAAATTTGTCCCCTTTTAAATGCATGGGCCATGCCATTCACTGTTTGCACTATTTGGGGATTATTAGGTAATAAATCACCTTTACTTGCCACTTGGACTGCTTCCTCCCTCCTTTCACCTTGTCATTCTTGTCCTTTCTCCATTTCTTCTTTTTTGGCTCCTTGGTCCCTTAGGGTGAACATTCAATGGGTCACTGCATTCTGAGCTCCCTTTCATGATTAGCACTCTCTTTGGTTTGAAAACAAATGGCCATTTCACTTTATGAAAGTTGACATTCATATGGCCATCATGGTTTGAAAACTAATGGCTAATCCCTTCTTATAAACTTGACATCCTCCAGGACGTCATCAGGTCCATATGGCTCCTCTGTGGCTTAGTTTCCATGGTTTCTCTGCGGGCCCTCTTTCCTTTGCTTTTCCTTAGCACCCTTCGGCCCCCCAAAATGCCCCTTTTGCCTTGGCTAGAAGTCCCCCACAAGGGCATCTACCCTTCAGGGTCCTTCGGTGGGTCCTTGACTGTATTGGAAAGCCTCCCGGGCTCCCGCAAACAACTTTCCCAAGTTAATTTCCCTAGGTCTGTGGCTTCGTGCATTTTCATGGACTTTTGTCCATGGACATTTTCCCATGGACAAAAATTCCATGGAAATTTTGTCTACCCTCTACTTTGTTTTGTATTGGCTATGCTCAAATTCCTTTAGACTTTTTGTCTAAAGGAATTCCTTCGGGAAAAAAGTCTAAAGGTATTCAGGACTGAAGTAACTTAAACTTAAGCAAGAAAAGGACTTACCTGGAATTTTTTATTTGAGTTGCTTGCCCTTTGGAAGGGTACTAAACTTTTTAAACTACCCTTTGGCCAAGGACACACCCTTGAACCAAGCCGTTGAACCACAAATGGCTCAACGGTTCAAGGGTTCAACCAAGTGCACTGATGGACTTCCGTAATAAAGCTGATGAACTTCCATGTTGAACCAAGCCCATTGAACCAAGATGGTTCAATGGTTCAATGGTTCAACCATTGGGCACTGATGCGAAAATAAATCGAGCCTTTGAACTTTTTGGTTGAACCCACCGGCTTTGAACCAAGTGATGAACCAAGTTCGTTGAACCAAACATGTTAAACCAAACATGGTTCAATGGTTCAACACTCATTGAAACGAGATGCTAAATTGAAGATGGAATGTTTGAACCAAAGGTGGTTGAACCACTTGAACCAGGCCATGAAATGAACTCATTGAACTCGCTAAACCTGAAAAATGACTGGCATTCAAAGGCAAGAGAATAAGGTGACCAAAATTTTGCCTGTGGGCAAAATCGGTCAATAGAAGGATGTTCACTTAAATCCATACACATATTAGGACTATCCTTAACTAGTACCTTGGTCTTCTACTTCACACTATGAGAAATCAATGAGAGCTCTTGGCACTCTTCAACTTCTAAAGCATTTTCACCATAGTGAATAGATTACTTGGATCTATATTATCATCATTATTACCACTTACCACCTTTGGTTTCCATGAGTCAAATTGCCTTTTTCCTTGCACTCTTTGAGCTTGATTAAACTTATTATAATTTTTAGACCTTTGCTTACATAAATATAGAAATGTAACCTCTCTATTTAGAGTTGTAGCAGACCATACTCCTTGATAAATATCTAGCTTGTCTTACCTTTTTTGAACAATGTTTTGCAAAGTGTCCTACATCATGACAATTGAAGCACTAAACCTTGATTAATCTTTTTTTACTAATTACCCACATCATAGTCCCATATAAACTCATGCTTAATAGGTATTCTATATTCTCTAGATCTATGAGCAAACTGATTATAAATATAGTAGTAACCATTGAAATTTATATACCACATGACATTTGGTTGTCTAATCTAATTTGTATTTAATTTATTTTCACCATCGTTCCTTGTCTAATATTTTGTCTTCAAAGGATGATTTTATTTTTTCACATTAGTCTTCATCTTGTCTTGAGTTGCAGTACCTAGTTCTTCTTTATATTTAAGACTAGTCTTATCACTTACATGCTTTTAATCATTTAAATTGTTGGCTAGATCACTTGAGATCTTTCAAATCTAAAAAATGACATTACCTTACTAAATATCATCTCTAACTCATATTTTGATGACTCGTTTTCAATTATATACCTTGCACATTCATCTTATTTAGATTTTAGGCTTGTAGATAGGATTTCCAATTGACAACTGAGATGCTTGACCATATCTTCATGCTCCTTCATGTATTCATTCATTCTTTCCTCAAATAAATTAAATTGTTCCTCATAGTATATGAGTTGATACTTCATATTCTTGTTAATCTTATTATCAATCTTCAATTCTTCAAGAGAATTTATAAAAATAGTCTCATAGTCTACCTCATCTTTATCATCATTTCAATAACTCTAGGTAGACTCCTTTTGATGTGAGAAACTACTTTATTCAGCCATGAATAAGGCTTCATCTTCAAAAGGACCATCTATTTAATGATCATACTCTAAGTCATGTCTTCACTCTCATCTAATGAACTAAAATATTCTTTAGCATAGAGACTCTTCTTGTCTTTGAAGTATTTTTTCTTGTAGTCAAACCTTCTAAATCCCTTTTTTATTTTATCTAACTTGAATGATCTCTTTCCACCATCTTGACCTTGATCATGTTATTCATCATCATCCTTCTTATACTTATGAGGGAACTTATTATCAAAATGTCCTATCTCACCATAATTGAAGCATTTGAGAGGTAGTTTACCTTTATACTTTCCTGAACCTATTCTCAATTTCCTTGAAATCAAAGCAATTAGTTCATCCTAATCTATATCATAAATGTCATCCTCTTTCAGTTTATTATCTTGGAGTTTATTATTTGGATTTATTTCAATATTGAAAGTTAATTCCTTCTTTAGTTCTATATCATCATTCTTCCTCATCTCATAGGTAGTAAGGATGTCATACAGTTCATCCAAATTTAGATGAGAAAGATCATGACTTTCTTCTACAACAGATACTTTAAGATCAAACTTGAGGTATATGGAAATTAATACCTTTTGAACTACAAGAACTTTTTCAAGGTTCTCTCCAAGACCTTTGATGATGTTCACAATATCATCAACTCTCTATAAGAAGGATGCCATGAAATATTATTCATTCATCTTGAGACTTTAAAATTTTCTTTTGTGAGTCTACAACTTATCAAGCTTAACCTTTGAATCTCCTTCAAAATTGATCTACATTTTTTCTCATATCTCTTTAGTATATTTACAATGGATTACCTTAGTGTATTCAGTGTCTAAAAGACCATAAGTAATATCATTCATTTCCTTGGAATTATTCTCAAATAACTTCTTGTCTACAACACTAGATGGAGGAATAGTAGGAGTAACATAACTATCCATAATATATTTCCTTACATCAAATCCTAGGACATAATGTGTGTCTTCATCCTTGTACTCTAAAAAGGATAATTGGATATATTAAACATTAGTGCTTTCTTAGTAGAGAAACATCCTTAATGACTACCCATATTGTACCTTGGATCACCTTCAAGATATCAAGCCTTTACGAAAGGACCTACTCTAATACTAATTTTTAGAGGTAAAATCATTAGGGTTGAATTTGTGATCCTAAATGTTTAAATTACAATTTTATCCATTTCAAACTATTAAACAATCAAGATATATCAACTTTATCAAGCAACATCAACAAGAGAACTCACTCATTCAAAGCATACACAAGATCAAACACATAACACACCTCACAGGGAGTAAAACTCACTCTCAAGCCTACAACACATAGACTAATGTCCTATAATAAATTACAAATAATAGTCTAATAAACTCATTTATATTAGAAAACCTTGATCATATCTTCCTGACCAAAGGTATTTAGTGAAACACTTATTTCATAAGGAAAAACTAGCCCTAAGGAAGATAATATCTTGTAGACCCTCCTTAAAGTGAACACCTTCATATTAGAATTGATGTATTCAACACCTAATCATGGATATATATTTATCTAATCCATGCATAAAATTCTTCTCTATCTCATATAATCCTCTTCATAATATCTTTCCTTCTTCACTCAAACTATCCTCATATGCACACTCAAACCTCTCTATATATCTTCAAATTTTAAGAGCACTTTTAAAAAATTATAAATATAACCTATAATCCATACACATATTAATCTATCTACTCAAATCATAAAATCATCCACTAGGCACACTACCTCTCTTCTTTCCTTCACTCTTTACTCTTACTCTACTCTCACACACCTAGAAACCATCTCCTTTGGTTTCACTATTTATAGAGCCTTCATGATTATCAATTTCTTGGTTATCCATTAGAATTTACTTAAACCTTAAGTATTATTTCATAAAAATACATGGATCAATATATTCCTCAAGATCTTCCATAGCATCTATGGCTCACACTTAAGCATTTATGCCTTTCAAATAGGCCTTACTATCCCTTATAGGTCTCATGGAGACCTATTCACTTATTAAACACTTCATTGAGAAAATTAAGAACATAAGACATTATAAAAACACATAATTCCTCTTCACATGACCCCTTTGATATCCTCAAATGATTATATTCAAATTTTCTCACCTCTACATATGCATAATCTACTCAAACATTAGCCTTGTACACAAGAATATCATGAATGAACACACAATCAACTTCTTATCCTTTGTTCATGCTTAATATGAGTAGGTAAAACATAAAAAATAAACACATACCACTCTCATGGATTATAAAATACTATCCAATAGCTAATTCATCAAGAACCATCCAAAAAACATCAAAACAAGCTCAATTATCCTTCTCGGGTTACGTATAGAACATAATCAATCAAATACATAGTCAACTTTAGATATCAATAACTTAACTTGTATGAAAATTTAAACCATATAACAATTTTCCTTGAATTTAATATGGATTATTTTTCAAATTTACTTTTTACTCCATCAATAAGTTCATCATATATCATAATTTATAAGCAAAATATAGAGCTCTAGTTTTTCCCTTTACAAATTTGATTATTCTAATGCCAATGGTCACAATTAAACCTAAATAAATTTCCTATCATATCATGTCCTCAATCATCTTAGAAAAACATTATATGTCAATATTATTTTAAGGATATTTAACTTTAATGATGTTAAAATTCAAACAGGTTGACCACTTTGATTTACTACACTATGTTGATCTCAAATGCACAATAAAACATGAACCATTAGATGCTTATGTTTTATCTTTGCTCAATGTTAAACCCTGAGCACTTCCTACCATTTCAATTATTCTTGAAAACTTGTAGTAAATTCACATTATTGATATCTTTAAGAGTTTCTCAAGCATTGCCTTATGCAAAGTTGACTAAGTATGGGGACCATTGCAATCTATATGAGTAGCCAACTTTAAACCTCAATAAATTTTTCTACGCTTAGATGCATGATCTAAAATTTTGACCATATGATCACATTTCAAAATATAATTCAATGATATACTAAACTAATCTTTAAAACTTTACATGAGTGAGACATATCTCCATTAAAAGTCATTCTCAAATTTTTTTGCCACATAACCAGCTATACCAAAAATTGCCTAGGAGGCCAACTTTACACTTGCATAACTTTTATTGCGCTTAGTTATATGACCTAAAATTTATAAAAAATATACTAGGATAAAAACTAAACAAACCCATATGATCATATTATTTTTAAACATACATACATGTGAGATATTCCATCATCAAACTTCTTACTTGGCTCTTCATTCCATATTGTAAATTTGGCTATGTATGGGAAAACATTGTCAAAATGCCTGGGACCCTAACTTTGTACCTGTATATATTTGACTATACTTAGGTAATTGACCTAAGATATAGTACATAAAAACTATGGAATAATGTGATCATAATCATATAAACAACTCCCTTTGACTAATTCACACGTAGTAATGGTAATGTCAAGAAACTACCTACTTAGATTTTCTACCACTAAACCTAAACTATCTAGATGAAAACTATGGACTACCAGATAAAATACACTCATGCACACAACCTCTCCAATAATCCTTGACCATTGATAAGAAAAATTACACATGATAAAATAACCATACTCATCCTTGAACATCTTTCATTAAGCCAAAACTGAAGATCAACCATACCTCCTTTAAGTACACTAAGATAAACACATTGCACACTTTGTCATCGTTACATAGGCTATCAAATCAATTCATCCACTCACTAGGAAACCTCCATGACATTACCATGACATAATTAAAATCTCTCTAATAACATCTACCTACCATATGTGGTGATATTTTTTGAACCAACATGTTCCCCTATGTGGCATCCTCTGCACTACCCATTTTCCTTTTAAAACCCAACTATTGAAATATTGGACATGCATCCTCATCTAATGTTTTTTGGATATTATCTCAAATATGCTTCATCAATTTCCTTAGGATTCTTTTGGATTTGACCTTCAATGCTAGTCATTGATCTATGATTTGAATTTGAGATTATGACACTTGAAAATCGTGTATACTCTCTATGGACCCAACTATCATTTCCTATGATTGAATGTGCTTGTGCCATGTGATGACCTTAAATGAAATATAGATATTTTAATTCTTGACCTCATACACATCATCTATCTCCTTAGTATTATTTAATGTGTTTTGTTGATTTTTATTCTACTTGATTGAATGTGCACCATTAATATGGTAAGTTACCATGATCAAGACACTTGTCATCAATGAATTTAATCTTAAGATAAATTGACATTTTGACCTTCTACACAATTTTGATCTACTTTGGCATGATTTAATGCTCTACTAATGTATCTAGACCCACTAACCTCACTTATGGCTCACATGCCATTTATCTTTGATCTTAACCTTTAATATCATGCTACTTGTTGATCCTCCATTCAACTTGAAACTCGTTAAGGATTTTTTGAATTCAAATGAATATTCCCTATGGATTTAGCTTGACATCCCTAGGTACATCTCACACATTAGATCATTTTTAAAGGCTTTTATCTTGAGATATAAAATACATCAAGATACTAAATTTGTAGGGGGTGACCTTGGTATAAAATACATAATGTTCATGTAATTCTTAAACCTTGGTTGACTTCTTAAGTGAGATTTGTGAGATGTACAATTAGACTAATTTATTCATACCTACATGACATGCTAAGATGTTTTGGTCCCTAACTCATTGACTCATAAGATAAACTGACATGATATGCAAAGTTTCAAATAGTAGTGGTGACATTTTAACTTTTGAGGTATAAAAATGTTAACTTTTTGATGACTCAGTTGGAAGCTGCCTGATATGCTTGAGAACTGGAAAATTCACATGAATTTTAGACTTATAGATAATAATAAATCTGGTCCATGACTGTAAGAAACCCTTTGACTTGAAAAAGATAACAATTCCACTGAGATAAGGAAGGAAACACACAAAATAGGGAAAACAATCTAACAAAGCAAATGTGAAAAGGCTTGCACTTATTTGGGATAAAACACAAATTAACTAATGTTCCATAACAACACATGGAGGAAAAAAACAAAATATTTATGTATAATTAACTTAGCTTCCTCAAAAACAATGTTTCATATGTATCCCATTAACTGGGATAGGAAGCTCCTCTCCATCCATCTTTATAAGTTATAATGAATTATGGGATTTGTAGTTAGAGATTGTGTATAGACCACTCCAAATAGATTAAAACTTTGTATGTCTTCCTATTTTATCTTTATCCTCATCCCACTTGAGTACCAAATCTCCTTCTTTGAAACTTCATGAAGAAGCTCTTTTGTCAAAGGCTCTCTTCACTTATGATTGGTGGGTTTTCATGGGTAACATGGACTGATTTTGAAATTATTGTAGCTCCATAAGCTTATCATATCTGATTTCCATTGGTTCATTTTCCAACAACTCAAGTTGATTCATTAGTTCTAATGTAGGAAACTCAAGAGAAATAGGTAATCTTACTTCCTTACAATATACTAGTTGGAATGGGGAATTGGTTATTGATATTTTATATGTGACCCTATTAACCCATAGATTTGATTTAAACTTGAGATACCATGACATTTTATTATCTTCAATAGTCCTTCTTATGATCTATAACAAGTTCTTATTTGTGCACTTAGCAAGACCATTGCTTTATGGATAGTAATTTGATGAAGCTTCTAAGATACACACCATGTTAATTAGCCCATTAGCTGATCATAGTCCCCATAAAGGCCATAAAATTATTATAAATAATGGTTGAAGGAACTCAAAATATAGTAATCAAATCTTCATAGAAATTTAGAACATTGGATTCCTTTGCTTTTTTCAATGTTACTAGTTTTGTCAATCTAGTGAAGTAATCTGTAACAATTAGTATTTGTTTGTGTCTTGAAATTGAAGGGGGATTATTGAGACTAATAAATTCAAATCCCCATTAGATAAATGGATATTCTACTATAATTTTTTGGAGAGGAAAGGCTGTAAGATTCACTCTTCCTATAAACATAGCACATTATTTTCACTACTAAACCCATGCATGACACTCACAAAATATACTAGGCCAATAATAGTCATATATCATGATCTTAAGATTTTTATTTCTTTCATAATAGTTCCCTTCACCATGTCCATCATAGAATTACTCAAATAATATTTGTGTTTAGCTTGGATCTATACATCTGAGCAACATACCATTGATATCCTTATTAAACAAAATACCATCAACAAAAAATAATGGAATTGATTATAATATAAAATATCTTTTTTTTTAAACACTTAGTTGAGAGGGATAAATACCATCTTAGAGATATATTAACAAGTTATAAAACTATCTAGAAGGTGAGGTATGATAAGCTGCAACCTCTATATCATTTGACACCAAAACCACCTCATTGACCTCTTACAGGTCTTGGGCTAGATGTTCACAAAGTCCTTTGCCTCTAATCATCTTTTTGCCCTTGATTTCTACATCATACTCCATTACCTTAGTTATCCAACTAGATATTTTCTCATGTATGTCTTTATTCAAGAGAAACTCTTTGATACTTGGATGGGTAACCATTAGGTGTAGCTTATTATTAGACAATAAGTATCTAAATTTATTGAGAGATCTTATAACTAAAATCACATATTTTTCAACAAAAGAGTACCTTTTTTCAGACTCTTCCAAGCCTTGACTAGATAAGGCTATTGACTACTCCAAACCTCATAATTTTGTTGCATAAGAATGCTTGAAATGGTGTCTATGTTATCATAAGTGTGAAATACAAAATATTGTGTGAAATATAGGTTTATGAGTGTAGGAGCACTAGCTATGACCTTCTTGATATTTTAAAAACTCTCTACTCCTTCATTAGACTAGCTAAAACTCTAGTTATTTTCTAGCATAGATGTATGTGGCTTAGATAAAGTGGCAAAATCTGAAATATATCTTCTTATAAGATTGATTTATCCTAAGAATCTTTGCAAATCCTGTTTGTGTTAGGGCAAGGAAAGTGAAATAATTGAATCTAACCTTTCAAGATCTATACTCAAACCATATTTTGAAATTACATACCAAGAAGCTTACCTTCATGGACTAAGAAGACACACTTTTTAGGATATAGATATACCCTAAATTGCCTACACCTTTCAAAAACTTGCTTAAGGTGAACCATGTTCTCACTTATACTCTTTAAGAATATTTTTATATCATCCAAATAAAAAAGTATAAACTTGTTGAAAGGATTTGGAATGCCATATCCATGGCCCTCTAAAAGGCTGTTCTAACATTGGATAAATCAAAGGTAATCTTTCTATATGAAAATTTCCCCCACTTGGTAGTGAAAGTTTTATTTAATTTGTCCTTTTCCTTAACCAAAACATGATTGTAACCACTATAGCCATCCAACAAAGAATATATCTTTAAACCTACAACCAGTTTTAACATTTGTTCCATAGATGGCAATGGATAGTGATATTTAAGGTAACCCTTGTTCAAACATAAGAAGTTAACACATAGTCTAATCTCACCATTATTATTTCATAATTGAACAAGGTTTTCCACCCAAGTTGAGTTTTTTTATTGGAAATATAATAGTTAACTCTATGATATTATGAAGCTCAAATCTCATCAAAGGCTCAAGATTTGGATTGATAAGTCTTTGTCTTTGTCTTACTAGTTTAGTCTTAGCCTCTAACTCAATGGTGTGTTGAGATAGAATTGGATAAAATCATTTGAGGTTATTATATTTCCATGTAAACACATCAACAAATATTTCACATAACTCAATGAAAATTCCTTTTGTGAAGGAGTGCATATCTTACCCAATTTTAAGTTCTTATCAACTACATCTTCACATTGACATAGTGTTCATCATTTGTTGATAAAGACAACTTTTACTTTCTCAACTCATCATCATCACTTAATATGTTCCTAAGTGTGACCAATCCCTTGGGAAATGTATTTGTTTTCATTTACAAAGTATAGTCATCATATTTATGTAATAACTTCGATTGATTTCTTGAGGAAAACTCAACCTCTTCTTTCAAGAATCCAACAATTTGATTGTCATATTCAAACACTTTCCAATTCTAATTTTTGTTTATAATATATATCCTTATAACCAAATTAATGTGTGATTTATTTTTTTCACTTTTTATATTGGCTAGGATACTAAATTTTTCCACTATGATAGCTAATTTATCTACATGTTTATTCTCATCCCTTGCTATTGCTTGAATGCTGAAAGCCTAAAAATCCTCAAGTAAGTCCCATATCCTATATTTATAAGGTATAAGAAATATGTTTTTAGAGAAATTAAGACTTTTTACTTCATGAATTATAAGTTCACTATTGCTAAAAACTTGTAATGTGTTGACTTTCATATTCCTAGCCTACTAGAAATTATGCACTAGTGCTTCATATTTTGCCACACATATTTTTTTAAAAAACCAAATTGGAAATTAATAAAAGAGAAATACATATTCATTTATATATAAATCAAAATCATTATAGCCCTAGTACCATGCTTATTATTTGATCATCAAAGTATAGTTACCATACACCATCACTAGACTCATTATCCTTCATCAAAGCTAGAAGTGGTGTATCATTCTCATGGAGACACTCATCATCCTTATTCAATTATCTTATGAGAATAATTTCCATGAAATTTAGAGGCCCACTCATTAAGGAAAATTTATGGAACTTTATCTAAAGGTGATTCAATTACACTTCACTATTTTCTATCACCTCATTTGAGATGAGATAGTTAGTGTTCACACATTTGGCACATATGGTTCTAAATGGAAACATGCTATGGGTTCAGAATGTATTCTTAACTTGGTACCATACCTAGTCCTAAACATCAAATATGTCTAATCAGATGATAAGTATCCTCCAATATTAGAGGTGAAGTCTCTTGATAGACACATGATAAAGTAGGGAGGCAATTCCACCATAATTACATCCTGTTGAATGGTAACATTAGGAAAATCATGTAGTGTCAACATCAAATATTTGAAAATTAATACTATATTTATTGGTTTTCCATATAATTTTAATACTCTTTTAGTATTTGGTTTATAATTAAGAACAAGATTATGTGTAATTTGCTTAGTCATAACAATGATACTGGATCCACTATCCACCATATAATTATGAACTAAAGTGTCACCAACTATCAAAGAGAGGTAGAAAGGAGGATTTTTACTTGGTTTTACCTCAATTTTGTCTACCTTTACCATCTTATGTACTTGATATACTTGATGCTTAGTTCGCTGATTTTAACTAGTCATGACAACACCTTTTTTCTCAATTAGTTTTGGAAATAATTTGAGGACTGAAAGATATTAAATGAGCATATATTTTTGTCCTAGAATAGATATGAAATACCAAATTCTAATTTTGACTTAGACTTCTTCATTTGATATGCTATACTAAATTGAGCCTTTCTAAATTTTGGCTACACTTTTTGAGCCACTTGTTATTCATGAACTAGAAGTACTTGAGGAACTTTCCCAACCTCTATATTCTAATTTTTCTATGTTTTAGGGGTATAAATTTGATCTTTGGTACTATTGGAAATAAAATTAGGCATACTTGAATCATTACCCAAATCTTGAGTCTTATCAATGGATCTCTTTTATCTCTAGTTAGAGGTACAACTTAACCACTTGTATTACGAGTCTCACCAACTTGATTAAATTGAACATGATCATCCATTTACTAATTCAAATTAATGGCATTAGGATACCCTTGAAATTTTTTAGTCTCTCCTTTTGATGTCTAACTTATCTCTTGATACTAACCTCCTTGAAGAGAAAACTCTTCTTGTGTTATTTATGTCATAGTAATGTTTTGTGACACCAAGGCTTGGTTTTTATCATCATTGAGATTAGATGGTTGCCAACCTGAATGCTACATCAAGTTCACTAAGGTGGTGTGGGGAAAATAGATCTTGAAGATGAAGTTACATTAGGATCAAGATATACATCTGATTTGGCTTGAGTTATGGCTCCCTATGGTTGATAATGTGGTCTATTTTCTTTGAAACCTTAATAAGGAGGCCTTTTATCCCTAAAGGGCTGATAGGTGTTTTGATTTTTCTATTGATAAGGACTATTAGCCTAATATTACTATCTCTTGAGTTGTAATATTTCATTTCCACAAGATTTTAATAGACATTTTAACTCTCCAAGCTCACTAGATTGACTAGAAGGGGATACAATTTGATCTTTATGAGATGGAATAAGTGATAAAGATGGGATTTGTGGAACTTGAGGGGGTGTATTCAATTACAATTTTTGGAATATAAGTATTAGGGGCCTTAGAGAGAGTTCACCATATTGTATCAATCTATTCTCTTCTCTTATTATAAATTAATAAACATCTAGCACAATAATACCACCTATTAATTGTATCATCACACTAATATCATATTTGAGGGATTTTAAATAGTACAAAAATGTCTATTTTGGGGATGGTATAATCAATTCAGGTACTCTAGTCTATGTATTTTATAATTTTTGGGAGATTGGTGGTAGTGATGTGTTGTTATTGATTTCAAGTGGCATTGGTGATGACAAAGTGATACGAGAGTGCTCAGTTCAGTCTTGGTTGCTAGTGAAAGATTGTGGGAGTAGTTAGCTGTCATGGAGCATAGAGAGAGAGAGAGAGAGAGAGAGAGAGAGAGAGAGAGAGAGAGAGAGAGAGAGAGAGAGAGAGAGAGAGAGAGAGAGAGAGAGAGAGAGATTATATGGTGTGTCCATGTGGTTGAGAGAGAAATTGGAGTCCTTCTTGGTGGTCTTTAGGTGGAGTGCAAGTCATCCTATGCCTTATGGGCTTGACCACGTGTGGTTACCTATGGGGGTTTGAGTAATTTGAGATGTATATCATGATAAGGCGATTATTATGCTTATCATATGCATGTTGGACATGTGTAAGATGTTGAGAAGTCAGATAGATGGTTTTCAAGTGGTGGCTAGTGGTCTATAAGATACTTTGGTCATTGGCCTAATTGGCCTAGGTGGACTTATGAGGCCTTATGAAGGGTCAAAGATAGGTTGATGAAGCTTTTTTTTGCATGGAAGATGGTTAGGAGAGTTTTTTAAATCATTTTGATGAGATTTGAGGTTAGAGAAGGAGATAGAAAGTCAAGAAAAGTTTGAGATTGAGAGGAAAGTTTTAACATTTAGTAGTTCATGTATAATTTTCATGGGGACATGATACTTTTGGGAGAGGTGGAAAATAGACCTAATAATCCTTTCCATGTATTTTCTATTAGATTGAGAGATAAAGCTTTATAAACATTTGTTAAGAATGTAAACTTGTTAAAACCCTTTATAAACCTTCATAATGGAGTGATTAGAAACATATTAATATATAGGACATATAATGGATTGGTTGACAAATTTTTACTATTGGAAGGTACATATAACTCCTATAGGCATCTCCAAGTGGTAGTGGTGTGTTGGGGTAGTGAGTAGAAGGCACATAAATATGATTATTTCTCAATATTTTAGTACTACAGGTAGGGTTAATTGAGTCAACACATGAGAGATATTGGAGTTTTAAGTTAAATACTTATTATTAAGGACTATGGAGTCATTAATTCAAGTTATTTGATATGCATCAATTATCTAATTCAATAAAGATACTCTATCACTAATCTACCAAATAGTGAAAATAGTGACAAAAATCTAGTATGAGTGAAAATCCATTTAGGGATGGTGTAAAGGAGAGTAGGGATGAATAAAATGGTTTGGGGTATTTTTTTAAGACCTATTTATTATTTTCCCTTGATTGGTATGTGATTTTGATGACCATACACAAGAAATAAAGTGATTTCAAAGTGGCTTATCTAAATAGTGAAGATTGTGATATAATGATATGATCAATTGGTCTGGTAGACCAATGGATGCTACTAAAACAAGAGAAATATCTACTTGAGAGTAATATAAATATCACATATAATATATTAATTTTTATTATATGGTATGAAAGTTTTATTTTATATACTACACAAGAACATCTACATGATTAGTTTTGGGAGCTTGTAGGTAGTCTGGAGTGGCCTATTTGAAGAGGATAGTTTGAGTTGTTCTAAGTAGATATTAAGGTGAATGAGACCTTGGTGATATTATATGAGTGTCATATATTTATTAAATGCATTTGGTATTCATATTTTGTCTCTAGTTTTGTTGGAATAGTCAAATATCTTTGACTAAGTTTTTGGTGTGCATGGCCAATTTGAGTAATCAGTTTGTCAAAGTTGGTTTGGACATGTGTGTGCTATGTGAAGATGAGAAATGGATTTTGAGGTATTTTTTAATTCATGAAGGACCTATCCATGTTTTTTTTAGGTTTTTTTCTTGAGAAAATAAATATTATTCCTCCATTATTATTGGTAGTTTTTTTGGGTGTTTGAAGGACTTGGAGCGAGAGAGAGAATGGCTTGGATGGAGTATTGGTTTGGAGTTTCAGATGTTTTATAACCATGTGGGAGTTAGAAGATATATTGGAGGTATGTTTTATCTATTTTACCTATTGTTTAATGCTAAATATGGTTTAATAAATTCAAGGTCTAATGAGTACTAATGAAGGGCTAATGCATTATGTCTAATTAAGATCTAAAGGAGGATTAAGCTTGCTTTGGGTTATGACTAGCCTATACAAAGATTATCCCATTAATTTAACATGTATGAGGATAATTTTTTTTGGTAATAAAATTAATTGAGGAATTTTTTTTACCAATATGGGTCAGATGAAATAATGGTATATATACTATGTGTTTTTGGCCTATTTGAATGTGAGAGTGCGTGTGGACAAAAGTGAAAGTAGGAGCTCAGTGAAGGAGCAAAGATGAGTCATTGAGAACCATAAAATGGTTAATATTTTTATTCATGTTTTATTGATCATGTTCATGATCTAAAAATTCATTATACCTAACATTTTAAAGGGTGACTTGATTGAGCAAATGAGGTATGTGTCCCTGCCTTGTGAAGAGAAGCAATTTTACAGGTGTTATAGATAGAGAAGGTCATCCTTAGGTGTATAAGACATAATATTAGTGGTGGACATAATTTTAGAATTTTTTTAGTGGGTACTTAATCACCTAGGGGGTTTTATCCTCCTTTCTAGTTAGAGCTAGATAAAGGTCTAGTTGGAGTTGGACTAAACTGAGGGGTGGATGCTCCTTGATTAGTTGGAGCTGGTCTAAAGTCTCATGTTTATATTATCATTATAGGACTATATTCCATTATTTTTTATGATTGAGAGTGTATTTTATCCCCTTAGAAGGCTTACCACATAAATTATGTGTTCACATGATGTATGCTCTTATTTATGCTTTGGATGTTTAAGCTTTCATGTTCATGTTGCTAGATCAGATTAATGAATGATGAATGGGTTTTGGAATTGAATGTAAATTATTTTCCACTAATTCACACCCCTCTTAGTAGCTAATATAAACAATAATTGGAGGTTAAAATCAGACATAAACTCATGAGGATCTCTCTTTATGGTAGTTAGTTATTCAACTAAGGATAGATGATCAGATTTATCCTCAAATTGTCTAAGGTTGTACCTAATTAATCCCAGGTAGTAATGGAATTCATTGAAAGGTTATTATATCACTAGAGTTTTTTTAATTTGAAATAATCAATAATAAATCTAATGGCTAGATTATCTTGAACAACATTATGAACTGAACAAAGGTTGGAAACATCTGGGATAAGTTAAATAGGATTTGTTTGATCTTGTCCTTAGAATAATGGGATAATTTTAAGGGTAGATATAGGGATTTCATCAAAATGGGTTAAATTCAATGGTTTACCCCTATAAAATTGAATAAACACTTGGTTTTTGATGGCCATTTGGGTAGTGAAAATTTCACTACTTAGGATAACAAGATGTCTAGGAGATGAATATTTATTCTAAGGATATGATCTCATCCTAATAAACCTTGATATTTTATATGAAGTAGAAGAAAAATTAATGAGTTTATGAGGAATACATTTATAAAATAACCTTGTAGTAACCATTGTCATGAGATTACTACCTGGATGATGTTATGAACTCTAAAACCTAAAGAACCTCTCCTTAGCTCCTTAGCAAAAGAAGACATCATAACTATAAAATAGGTATTACCATATAAATCTTGGCATAACACGGGAAAGACAAAATCATAAGAGTCTCTTGATCTAAGGAAAAATATCTAAAAGAGAGTCAATGTGAAATAAAATGGGAGATATATAGAAAGAGGGAAGTAAAAATCAGTAAATGAGGCCCAACCACCTTTGATCAATTAGCATTGATCTTGCTCTAAAAATTACCCACTGATCAGATTCAGATATCTCTCCATCACTTCTCATTGGATTATAAATTCACTATAAGACAATAACTTTATCAAATGTGTTGAGTCATGATCCATTAAAAGGGGAAATCTCTTAAAGACTTTGAAACTACATTGAATTCTCTATCCATATTATTTAACCTCTAAATATTATTAATGAGCACATAACACATTACATCATCTTGATATGTTCCCTAAATTATCAGATATTCACTTTTAATTCATTCATCTAGTGTCCCTTTAATATACAATTATCAAAAGACCATGTCCCTATGTTAACTTCTTTGTCTATCACCACTTTACCATTACTACAAAACATTGAACATAGGTCCTCTATAGATGAAAACCAATTGCCCTATTGGTTTTCATATATCCATAATTTAAATGAAGATCTATAGGCTAGGGTTTCTTGATGGTGAAAAATACATGAAATTTACACTTGAAATCTTTTTTAAGGTTCACCAAAGCTTTAATGGCATCTTAAGATTTTTTAGTGTCTACTCTTGTAACCCAAATCATATTAAATCTTTCATGTCTGCATCTACTACCATGGGTGGTGAGATATTTTGAATTGACATGTTCACCTATGTGGAATCCTATTGGGCTGCCCATTTTCCTTTTAAAACCTGACTATTGCAAGCTTAGACATGCATCCTCATCCTCTACATTTTGGATATTTGATTAAATCTACTCCAATAATTTCCTCGAGTGACTTTTGGCTTTGATCTTTAATGTTGGACATCAATCTATGATTTGTATTCAAAATTATGAAACCTGGTAATTAGTGAAACTAGCTATAACTTCTTATACTTGAATGAACTTACACCATATGGTGACATCACATGAAATCTAACTCTTTCAATTCTTGACCTAATGTGCACTATTTATCTCCTTGGTATGATTGAATGCATGTAATTGATTTTACTTCTACTTGATTGAATGTTCACCTTTGATTTGGTAAGTCACCATGATCATGACACTTGACATCAATATGTTCAATCATGAGATACATTGACCTTTTTGATATTGTGCTCACCATTGATTTATTTTTGCATGATTAAACACACTCCATTGATTTATCTAAACCCATTGACCTCACTAATCACCTACATGTCATTAATATTTGATCCCAACCTCTAATATCATGCCACTTATTGATCCTATGTACAAATTTAAGGTATTTAATTATTTTTTGATTTCAATTGACTATTCCTTATGGCTCTAACTCGAAATCCCTAGTCATGTCTCACATTGCTAGATCTTTTTTAAAAGCTTGTATCTTAAGATATAAAATACATCAAAGAAAAAAATTTATAGGGGGTGACCTTGGTATCAAATAAATCATGCTCATGAATTTTTTCAACCATGGTTGACCTCCTAAGTGCACTTTATAAAATGCATAATCAAACTAATATGTTCATCCCTGCATGACTTGCTAACATAGTTTGGTTCCCAAATCATTGACTCATAAGACAAACTAGCATGATATGGAAAGTTTAAAATGGTAGGGGTGACATTTTCACTTATGAGATCAAAAAATATCAACATTACCTTTAGTATAATTTAAACTAGCATTATGGTAAGTTCACAAAGGGGTATATGGAGCCCAAACTAGTAGGGCAGTCTTGTCTAAAAATCTCTTACATAATGGGTACTATTGGCCAATAATGGATGAAAATGTAATTGCATATGTGAAAATATGTGATAAATTTAAATTACATGCTAATATGATTCATGCCTTGGATAAGACTTTGCAACCAATGTTGCATTGGTGACCAAATTTGACCTTGGAGGTCAAATTGGGGCCCCTATAGGTAAAAAAATTGATCTTTAGGTGTTTTTATGGGTCTATTATTGTTTCATATGGTGTATTATAATTATTTTATGTCATTTCATGTAATATTAGCCTTTGTCTTAGTCATTTTAATCCTTGTCTTTTTGAGCCATTTAAAGGTCATAAAAAGAGTATTTAATGACTTGTATGGCCTCCTTAGGTAAAATGAAGGCGTCAAAATGTGATTTAATGTGACATGTATCATATTATGCCTTAATAAACAATTTATAATATAAAAGTGGTAGGTTATTCAGAAGAAAGAGAAGTTTTCATGGAAAAGGAAAAGTTTTCTTGAGGTGTGCAGACTTGTATGGACTCCTATAGGTGATGACACTTCAAGAGTGTCCTTAGATCTTCCACATAATTTCTTTAATGATCAGTTTTATTATAAGGTTTAATAAACTAAGGAAACCACTTCTCTCCTCTTCCACTAGGCTTGACAGCAAGAAAGGCCCTCATGTTTTCATATGGTACAACCAGTAGGAGAGGTTTAAAGAAAAATGATCCTAGGGGTGTATACTAAAATTATTTATATTACATTTGATGTTTTTTTTTTGTATAATAATGGTTGCTTGTGATTTATTTACCATTCTTAAGAAGTTGGCCTATTTAATTTGATTTCCAATCTGTGCACCCTATAGATTTTTATCTTATTTGAATAATTTCATACAATCCATTTGATAATATTGATTCCATAGGATGTTGAATCCCAAATATAATGTTTTCAAAGCTTGTTTTAAATTATAAGGTTATTTTTATAGGCAAATCATCTCATGTTGTAGGAAGGTACCAGCATGTGAGGTCTCAATCAAGTTTCCTTATTTATAAAATGCGTATTTCTTTGAAAGGGTCTCATGTGAATGGGATATGATGTTTTCCATGTCTTAGTCCCATAATGATCACTTCCCATCCATGTTTGGTCTCATAAAATCATCCCTTCATTAAACATTCAGGCTTGTCATACTCACATCAGCTCTCTATCCACTTTCACTTGTGGTCATGCGTATGAATCTTGTATATCATTTTAATGGAGTTGTAATGAAGGTATGTAAATTTTTTAAAGTCATTAAGAGATGGAAAGAGTCCATTTGAATTTTTTAAGAAGATGCAATATTGGTTGCAAGTTCATGTACCACACAAACTAGTAGCTACACAAACCAGTCACTAGCTACCATTGCTTGATATATAACTCTACAAGAAGGATGTCCCATTGGAACATAGGTTTTGAAATTTGTTTCAAGATCACCATAGTGATAGATCTCCACTTGAAAAATCTGTAATAATATTAGGTTTGTTCATGAGACCATTTATCTATACGCATCGATCTAATTCTATTCATTACTTGTATATAACTCAATCATGTCATGATGGGATGAGAGCTTTGATAGGTGTTTCAATATTTTATAGTGATAATAGTGCATTTGAAAACTTTGTGAGGTTATAAAATTTATCAGAAGCACATATATCTTTCATACTATCCAAATTTTTACCCACTACTTGTATACATCCACAAGTTCACCTACAAGTAGCACCATAGAGAAACAAAAATTCTTGGTGGAGGAAATTAGAAAGGATATAATATTATTAAAGTCCTATGTGTGAATAAAATTTCATGGTAGATATTTTTGAGATGAAAGAGTAGAAAACATGCCTGTAAAGTTGTATTTTGGATGATGACTGAGTTCAAGGACATTTTCCCTAAAAGGCAAAAATAGAGCACCTAGCCCTTTTGAAGACATCTCAAGATAATGCCATGTTAATTTTTTATCACTCCTAGCATACTCATTCTATATCTCTATCATAGAAGCCCAAATTTCAAAACAAAGAGAATGGTTTAGTAATTTGGTTTTCTTGCTAGAGAATCCTAAAGTTGCACTTTTATGCACTAAACTCAAACAATATCATCTACAGGTTTTGAGCTCTAAAGAAGGTCCCTACACCCAAAGTTGAAATAAAGGCATACCATCATGTTTGAATGACCTTATCAAGTAAAAAATAATATCAAGGAGCATAAAGGTTATCAATATAAGAGGATATATTGAGTTTTTACCATATTTTCACTTATAGGTGTCCTTTATTTTGATGGCATTTACCTACAACTAACTATTAGCTCCTACTTCATCCATGAAAGGGACTTAAGCATGAAATACTCAGTTTTGGTTGGTGGAATATGACCAGAAAATACCTCAATTTATATCCAAAGTAACATGAAACATATTCACATGTGAAATCAACACCTACAGGGTCCTAATGACTCCAACATAGTTAACTCTAGGTGATTGTAGGCAAATAGTAAGCTAAAACATGGTGTCTAGGTGATGGTTTAGCCTACGAAAGGTGAGAATAGGTCAAAATAATTAATAAATGATATTGGAAGGTGTAAAATAGTCTCATGAAATGTTCCAAAGTCTAATCCATATTCACACATATAAGGTCCCCTCCAAAAAAAGAAACATGGTCAAGAAATTCATATAGTCTTAACCTATCAAGGTGTATGGAAGGGCATATGGGAATTTGTAATGATAAATGGATTGATAATAAATTAATAATGATAATTATAGTCTCTATAGGCTCTTAAAAATGGAAAACAATTAGAGAGAGGACCCCAATGATACACACATAGTCCATATGATGAAACCTTGCACACAGTCATCCTTCTAATAGTCTATCTTATATTTTCGAGGAATTGGAAGGTAAAATGAGAAGACAAAGGGATTAAATTTAGTTTATATGGTATCCATAATTTTAATAATCCCATCCAATATATTTTTTGTATAATAAAATATGGGAAGTGACACTCCCTTTATGCACAAACTCTATGGTTTTTGAGAAAGGGAATGATTAGGTAATCTAAGAGTTGGTTGAACCTTGAAATGAGGCTTGGAAAGTTGAATTAAACCTAGGAAAAAATAAGTAATATTTCATATAAATAGGAATCCCAATAGGCTGGTCTAGACCCTCAAAGTTATAGATAAGCTTATTAGGTATGGCTAGGCATAGAATCTAAATGGGAGGTTAATTTCAATTCTAACTATAGAATAACATTATAATGGATTGTATAAAGTTTATACGGTCATTTTAGGTATTTCAAAGCTTGTGTAAATTATATAAATCACAAATAAATCGAATTTTAACTTAGGACCAATTCAAGCTTGCAAACAATGGAAAAAGGAGCTCGAGTGGGCAAAGTTGGAAGCTCATATCTACTTTGACACTTTGCACAGAGAATAAAGGGGATAAGATTAGTTGAATAAGGTCATGAATTTTTTTTTATGGCATTATCTACTTTTTCTAACATTAGACCTTTATGAAACATCACTAAAGGTTAAAACTATCTAAAACCCTTGAAAACCCTTAGAAATGACCTAATTGGGAAAATGAAGATGGAAAGATGATATAATGGAATAGAAATACATGTAAAGTGATTAGATTATTTAGGGGACTCTCTCAAGATATTCTCAATACTTTGGTATTATATGTAATTATATAGATGGAGTATAAAATAGAATTTTCTTGACAATTTTTGTGTTTTAATAGGTTTTAAAAAGAGTCTAAAGATGCCAATCACATGGGAGGAAATATTGAGACTTAATATAACTCCCCATGTCCATATAATTATTCAAAAAAACTCTTATGTTCCTAAAAAGAGATCTCATCTCAGCCAGTTACAACTAGCATAGTGAACATGATAGTTAGAAGGGTGAAAAGTTCAAGTAAACTACTTTTATGGTGTGATTGATGCCTCTAAGGACATGGGTGGCATTTAAACATGTAATTAACAACCTTATATGTTTTCTCATGATAAAATAAAGACATTTTGGAAGCCAAGTGTAAAAAGTGTGTGAAAGGGATGTTTCTATTATTGCAGGTAAAGATGGCTCACGTTTAGAGGAATTCAAATGATTAAGACTGCAACCAATGTATGGAAATAAGTGTATATAACTTTAACTTATCATTAAAATCATAACTTATGACCCTATTTATCTATGGGGTGACCAAGAGATCAAAATGTTGAAGGCATTTTCCTAGACTAGCATAAGAAACTTCATGCCACATTTAAAAAGTTTCATGACTTGGGGTGCTAATTATCTCTTCTAAATTTGCATGATAAATTTCACATTATCTTCTCATACACATTTAAATCCTTTTTTCATATTCACACTTTTACTTATAACCTTTTGAATTATTTATTCTCTTCACTTTCTTAAGTTTTATAAGAACTAGCCATTTTAGCTATTATAAGGATGCTCCACCTGAGTATGGCAAAGCCCTATTCATTTGCATACCATGGATCAATAAAGACTAATAATTTTACCTCTTATAGGATTTATCATAGTGTGTTCACTTGAATAATTGATCTTTATTAGTGATGACTATTGTTTCCTTAGCATTGTTATCTCATTCTCTCACCTATTTTCATCTTGAAAGTTTCTTCTTATAGGTCATGTGAAGTGTTCTATAAAATTTCAAGGTTGAGTTATTTAATATATTAAATAGTTCCAATATATGCCTCTTGTCTATTCCATCTATCCTAAACATTCATCACAACCTCATAATGAAATATTGATATGAGAAGATTTAGATTAGAGTAATGTATGCCTAGTTAGTCTCTTAGTCTCATGTGGGACATGCAGCTAGTTGGTGGTTATCAATTAATTTGGTATATCATTAACTTTAAGATAATTTAATTTTAGTTTTCTATCTCATTTAATTTTAGTTTTCTATCACTTTTCCTTGTAATAAAAGTTTTATTAGTGATCAAAAAGTGGTACATCAAGGGAGTTAGCCCTATCTAGAGATTAACTTCATTCTTAGGCTAACCACAACCTATAGCTATTTAAATTGTGCCACTTGGATGAGGAGAGCTGAAACATCTCCTCAATGGGTGAAAATCCAAGTGATAATAATTTTTTGCATGCCTAGTGAGACTCATTATCCAAGAAGTTGAAATATTTTTAGTGCTTTTTCAACACATCAACCTTTGGAGGCATCTATCCAAGCATTGATAGTGAATTTGTATTTACATCAACTGGTCAAGTAGCCTAGGTTTTCCTTTTAAATATTATTGGTAATTTTTATTTGTGTTCTTTCTTCTCAATGAAGTGCCATGGCTGGTTTTGGTGTTGAGTATTATTTTACATAAGTTGATGATATATATGAAGCTTATAAAATTGTAAGTTGATGAGATATCTCAAGATCATGGAATTCCCTATCAACCTTTGTATGATTTTTTTCAGCCTTATCATGATAATTACTAATTCAAATATAACCGTTATCAACCTTGTCATGAATTTTATTAGTCTTATAACTATCCTTCTCAATATCTTGCTTCTCCTAGTTAACCTAGTCACTTCTCAAATTAGTCCATTTCATATTTAAAGAAAACTCTCTTGGGATATGAGAGGTACATGATGGATCTTGACATATAAAGGAGACATTTTCAAGATGTTCCTATTCATCTCATTCATAATGTGAGAGATGTATTATAGCTGATTAAAAGAGAGTGGGCACCTATTGAGAGAGTAAATTGGCAAAGGCTTACAAGTGAGATGCTAGATGTGAGTGGTCTAGTTTTAACCTTAGAAGATAAGCTAAGAATTCATGAGAAATAGACTCACCAAATATATCAACCCTCATATCCACATCCCCAAGATTTTTATCAGTTCGACTTAACCCCTACTAATGAACCCAATAAAGCTTATCAAAGTCATAAATTTACCAATCAACTGGAAGAAAAGGTTGGAAAGACAAACTTTGTTTTAAATCAAACATTGATAAGAAGATTGGGTTAGCTAGTAAGTAGATGAATCAGTCCATCTCAGTAGCAAAGGAAGTTGAATATAATCCCTCACTTCCCTCTCCCATTACATCCCCACCTCAAGAAGAGACATCTAGATATGAAATCCGAAGTTGGAGACAAGGTGGAGAATCCAAGCCTAAGGAGATCCCATGTTTATTGAAAACTTAATCCACTCCTCAAATTGCATCACTACCTAAAGAAGAGACTCCTAATCCTAACATCCTAAACTAGAATAAGGTAGTTTAATCATGGGAAAAGAAAGGGGATAAAAGCTTAGATAAAGAGTGTGAAGTTAAGAAAGAGCTTGATACTATGTAAGTCCCTCCCACACTTCATCAAGAGACTTCTTGTTTTCCATATCAGCCATCTTATACTCCTAATGAAGATGGATATAAACTTCAAGAGAGACTTTTCCAAGAGAACCTAGCCAAGAAAATTGAAGATTTAAATTTGAGAATGAAATTTTTGAGTCAAGGTGTGATGGAAGTTTTAGATCTAAAAGAAGATAATATGCCTAAACACACCCCATATAACCTTCTTAAAAGAGTGCTTAAGTTGAATCATATTTCAATGAAGTGATTGTCAAATAGAAGGAAGAAAACTAAGATATTTTAGCCCAAAGTTTTCCTCCCCTTCCTCAAGAAATCCAAAAAGGATCACCTACAATTCATTCTCAATGTGATGTTGAGTTTTATGTGCCACCTCCACCAACTTGTTCATTCTATCCTCACCTTAACACCCTTTGCCTTGAGGACCTGAGGTATGGGAACCTAAATAGGAGAATTTGGTTGATAAGAATTCATAAATCTTGATTGAAGAAAACATATCTCTTTAGCAGCTTCATTGAGTTAGGCCACCTCATTACAAAATACCTAGCATTGGCAACACCAAGAAGGAGAAAGAAAATGATGATCTTATAGTCCTTGAGGAGAAAAGTCATGTTATAATGATTGATATACAACTTGAGATCCCTCAAGAGGTTCTAAACGTTAAATAAGATGTGATTTCTTGTGTTAAATCTTTTGATTGTGTTGATATTGAAGAATGTTTCCTTGTATCAAAGAAGATGAAATCATAATTGGTTCTTCCATCACTACCCAAGATATCATAGATGGGAAAGAACAAGTCTCTAGTCAGACTTGGGATGACAAGTCTCTTTAATGAGGCTATGATCTAGTCAAAAATGGAGAAGGCAGCTTTGACACTCAAGTGGGTATGTAAAGAAGAATCAACTTTTCAAATTTGTCCTATCAAATGACATATGCATTCCATGATGATATGTTTAAAATAATATAAATGGGTTATCATCATATTAACCTATTGGGAACATCACATCATATTTTCAAGGATAGAACAAGCTTTTATTGGTCTAAATATTCTAAGGAACCAAAAACTCCTCCTCTTGAAGCCGTGCCTACCAATAACATACAAGTTGATCATGAGATGAAGAGTGGCTAGTAGTATGATGTATGTGTATAAATTTAGGAGAAATAAATTTACATTGGAGACATATTTAAGGATGATCTAATTGAGAGAAGATCAAGTGAAGTTCTAAGGAATAGGTTTGTTCTACCAAGCATCCAATCCAAGGAGCAACATGCTTGGCACTATGATTCATCTCATGAAGAAGATTCAATAAATTTTCCTTATGATCATGGAAAGGAAATATGCTTAATTCATAATTTTGCATAGTTTTTTGTTTTCTATTTTCCCTAAGTGCTTTGAGCACATGTGTGTGTATTGTTAGTGTGTTTGCTTTGCTTTGTATGTTGTTTATTTTATGTGGTTAAGGTAATTAGTTATCTTGTCTTGGTCAAATCCTTGTTGTCAAGTGTTAGGTCTTCTTGTTTTGTTTAAAAATTTAGATGACTCCCTAAGCTCATGAATAAGATAAGGCTATTGATCTTTAGCATAACAAGCATGCTACCCCTATGAGTCACTAATTATTGACCAAATTTGACCTTGTAGGTTAAATCGGGACCCCTATAGGTAAAAAAAATTGATCATTAGGTGTTCTAGTGGTATATTACTATATCACAAGGTGTATTATCAGTATTTTATGTCATTTCATGTCATATTAGCCTTAATCTTAGTCATTTTAATCTTTGTCTTTTTGAGTGGTTTAAAGGTCATAAAAAGAGCATTTAATGACTTGTACAGCCTCCTTGGGTAAAGTTAAGGTGTCAAAAGGTGATGTAATGTTCCATATGTCTTATTATGCCTTATTAAACCATTTTTAATTGAAAAGTGGTAAGTTATTTAGAATAAAGAGTAGATTTTTTGGAAAAAATTATAGTTTTCTTGAGGTGTATGGACTTGTACATCCTCCTATAGATGATGACACTTTAGGAGTATACTTTGATATTCCAAACAATTTTTATAGTGATATATTTGTTTATAAGCTATAAAAAAATAAGGAAATTGCTTCTCTCTTCTTCCACTTGGTTTGGCAAGCAAGAAAGGCCCTCAGGTTTTCAAATGGTACAACCAATAGGAGAGATTTAAAGAAAAATTCTCTTGGGGGTATATTTTACACTCAATAAGATTCCATTTTATGTTTGGTTGTATAATAATGGTGTCCTATGATTTATGAACCACTCTTAAGAAGTTGGCCTATCTAATTCGCTGGCCAATCTATACACCCTATAAATTTTGCTCTTTTTTAGATAGTTATATGCAATCCAATTATTGAGATTAATTAAATATAATGTTTAATCCCCAATATAATGTTTTCCATACTTGGTTTCATATTTAAAGGTGTTTTTATGGGCAAATCATCTCATGTTGTAGGAAGGTACCACCATGTGAGGTCTCAATCATGTTTATTTATTTACAAAATGCTCGGTTCTCTCCAAGGGTCTCATTTGAATGGAATATGATGTTTCTCATGTCTTATTACTATAATTATCACTTCCATTCCATGTTTTCTCTCATTAAATCATCCCTTGATCAAGCAATTACCCTTGTCATACTCACAATCAACTTTGTATCCACTTTCACTTGAAGTCACATGTATGAAGCTTTTCTAGAGTTCTCATGGAGTTGTAATGAGGGTATGTCAACTTTTTAAATTCATCAAGAGATAAAGAGGGTCCATTTGAGATTCAATATTAGTTTCAATTTTATGCACCACATAATCTAGTCACTAACTACCTCTGCTTGATTTATAACTATGTAAGAAGGATGTCACATTGGAACACATGTTTTTAAAATTGTTTCAAGATATCCATAGTGATATATATCAATTTTAAGAATTGGTAATATGCATATGTATTTTCATGAGACCATTTAATATGAGCATTGCTATAATTCTACTCACTACCTACATATAACTCACTGACATCATGATGGGATGGAGCTTTGATAGGTGTTTCAATATTTTACAATGCTAATAGTGCATTAGAAAGCATGGTGAGGGCATATAATTGATCATAGTCACATATATATTTTATACTATCAAAAATTTTACCCACTACCTGTATACGTGCAAAATTCCACCTACAGGTGGTATGATAGAGAACTAAGAATGCTTGATAGAGGAAATTAGAAAGGATATAATTCTATTGAAGTCTTAGGTGTGAAGTAAAGTTCATGTTAGATATGTTTGAGATGATAGAGTAGTAAATAGGCCTATATATTTGTATTTTGTATGATGACTTAGTTCAAGGACCTTCTCTCTAAAAGGCAAAAATAGAGCACTTAGCCCTTTTAGAGACATCTTAAGATAATTACATGTTGTGTTTTGATCACTCATATGGAACTCATTCCATATCCATATAATAAGAACCCAACTTGAAAAATAAATCTAGTGGTTTATTGATTTGGTTTTCTTCCTAGATAATCCTAAAGTTGCACTTTTATGTACTAAACTTAGTCAATATCATCTATAGGTTTTGAGTTCTAAAGAAGGTCTCTACACCAAAGATTGAAATAAAGGCATAACATCATGTTTGAATGACCTTATCAAGTGAAAAGGCATATAAATGATCATAAATTCCATCAATATAGGAGGATATACTTAGTTTTAACCATATTTCCACCTATAGGTGTCCTTTCTTTTGAAAGCATCCACCTACAGCTGACTGTTAGCTCCTAATTCATGGATGATAGAGACTTGAGCAAGGAATAAACAATTTTTGTTGATGTAAGATGACCAAAAATACCTTAGGGGATATCAAAAATTACATGCCACATATTCAAATGTGAAATTGACACCTACAGGGTCTTAATGACTCCAACATAATCAACTATAAGTGACTATAGGCATATAATAAGTTAAATGTGGTGTTTAGGTGATGGTCTATCCTAAAAAATCTAAGAGTAGCTAAAAATAAATTCTAAATTATCTTGGAAGGTGTAAAAGAGGCTCATAAAATGTTACAAAGTCTAATCCACATTCACACCTGTAAGTTCCCCCTCCAAAGCAAGAAACATAGGAGATTCATACAATATTCACCAATCAAGGTGTATTAAAGGATATATGGAAGTTTGTAATGATAAATTGATTGAGGATAACTTTATCATGATCATTAGAGTATATATAGGATATTGATAATGTAAAACAAGTAGAGAGAGAAGCCTAATGATATACACATAGTTTATATGATGAAACCTTGCACACAATTTGACATCTAACAGTTTATCTTGGATTTTGGAGGAATTAAAAGGTCAAATGATAATAAAAAGAGATGAAATTGGTTTATATTGTCCCCACAACTTAGACAATCCCATCCAATATCTGTTTGGTCTTATAAAGTATGGTAAGTTACATTTGTTTTGTCTCAAATAAAGATCACTCCCTTTATGAACAAACTCTAAAATATTTTAGAAAGGGAATGATTAGGTAATCTAAGAGATGGTTTAAAATTGAAAGGAGATTTGGAAATTTGAATTAAACCTAGGAAAACATGAGGAATATTTCATATAAATAATAATCCCAACATGGTGGTATAGACCCTGAAAGTTGCAGACAAGCTTATTAGGCATGGTTAGGCCTAGAATCCAAATGGGAGGTTAGTTTCAATTATAACTATAGGAGATAATTTAAATGGATTTTATCATGTTTATAGGGTAATTTTAGGTGTGTATAAACTCATGGAACGTAGATAAAACACAAATAAAACCACTTTTGGATTAAGACTAATTCAAACTTACAAGGAATGGAGAAAGGAGCTTGAGTGTGCAAAGTTGGAAGTTCATATCTTATTTGAAACTATGCATGGATACTCAAGGGGATAAAATGAGTTGAATAAGGTCATGAAAAAATATTTTGTGGATTTATTTGTTCTATCTAATGATTGACATTTATGAAACATCATTAAAGGTCAAAATTATGTAAAACCCTTAAAAATGACTCAATTGGGAAAATGAAGATGGAAATTTACTCTAATGGACTAGAATCACATGGAAAGTGATTTTATGATGTAGTTGACTTTATCAAGATACTCCCCATCCTTTTATACTACACAAAATTGTATAGATGGAGTATAAAACAAAGTTTTCTTGGTAAATTTTATGTTTTTTAAGTTATACATGGAAGGAAAGGTAGGGACTTAAGATAACTCGTCATGTACATTTAATTCTTAAAAAAAGCTCCTAGGTGACTCAACAAGAGCTCTCATCTCAACCAATCACAACTAGATAGTGAACATGATAGTGAGAAGGGTGAAAACTTTAGTAAGCTACTTTTAAAGTGTGTATGATGCTTATAATTACATTCATAGCATTTAAACATGTCATTCACCCCATTTTATTTATTTCCATGTGAAATTAAAGCCATTTTTGAAGCCATGTGTGCAAGGTGTATGAAAGGGGAGTTTCTTTGACTATAGGTAGTGATGGATCACTTTTAGAGGAATTGAAATGATTAAGACTACAACTAATGCATGTAAATGTGTGTCCATAACTTCCCATTATCATTACAATCATAATTTATTCCAATATTATGTTATGGGTTCACCAAGATGTCTAAATAATGAAGTCAATTTCTTGGACTAACAAAAGAGACTTCATGCCACATTTCAATAGTTTCATGACTTGAGGTGCCACTTGTCTCTTCAAAATTTGCATGATGAGTTTCATATTATCTTCTCATGCACATGTAACTCATTTTATTATCTTAACACATGTCTTTGTGACCTTTTTATCTCTTTTTTCTCTTCTCTCTCTCTCAAGTTCTATAGGAACTAGCCATTTTCGTTATTGTAAGGATGTTCCACTTGAGTATGGTGAAGCCCTACTCATTTTCTTATCATGGGTAAATAAATACTATTTATTTTGCCTCTTATAGGATTTTTCATAATGTGTTCACTTAAATTATTAATCTTTCTTAGTGATGACTATTATTTCCTTAACATTATTATCTCATTCTCTCACCTATTTACAACTTTAAAGCTTCTTCTTGTAGGTCATGTGAAGTGTTCTATGAAGTATAAAGGTTAAAAGAGTTATTATATTAAATAATTACATTCTAGGATTTTTGTCTAGTCTACCTAGCCTAAAAATTCATCACAACCTCATAATGAAATACTGATGTGAGAAGATTTAGACTAGAGAAGTGTATGCCTAGTTAGTCTCTTGGTCTCATGTGTGACATGCAACTAGTTGTAAGTTATCATTTAATTTGGTGTATCACTACCTTTAAGATAGTTTAATTTTATTTTTCTCTCCCTTTTCCTTTCAATCATAGGTGTAGTAGTGATCTAAAAGTGGTACATCAAGGGATCTAGCATTATCTAGATATTCACCTCATTATTAGGGTACCCACAACCTAGATGTGTTTTAATTGTGCCACTTAGATGAGGAGAGATGAGACATATCCTCAAGGGGTGAAAATACAAGTGATAATAGACACCATATCCATTTTTAACATGGGGCCTCAATATCATTAGGAAGATGAACCCCACCTCATTAGAAGGCCATAAACATATCCTTATCAGCATAGAATATTTCACTAAGTGGGTTGAAGTTATACCCCTCACTTACATAACTAGAAAGAAAATATCCAAATTAATCTTCAACCATATCATCTACCTCTATGGCATTCCCTTTGAAATTATATCTAACAATGGTGGATCATTCAAAAATAAGGATGTTGAATTGCTATGTGCCAAGTATAAGTTTACTCAAAAAAATTCCATGACATATTAACCTAAAGTTAGTGGCTAGGACAAAGCATTAAATAAAACCATTGTCAACATCCTCAAAAATATTGTCAATGATGTCAATTAAAATTGGCACCTTCATATATTTTGTACCCTTTGGACATATCATACCAATCATCATAGTCCCACATGAACCACTCCACACTCAATTGTTTATGGTACTAAAGCCATTTTTCCCATTGAGGTTAAATTACCTTCCTTATGCATCTCTTTAAAGAATGTCCTAGATGATGAATATTATTGAGTATATTACTTGCAAGATATAGAGTTACTCGATGATAAATACATCAACATAGTAAATAACCTTCAAACATATCAAAATAGACTCTATGGCCACTATAATCAGCACTTGAAACATAGATAATTTGAACTTGGTGATCTTGTCCTTAAATAAAATCAAAAGAATACCATGGCTGAGAATAAGCATAAATAATCCGGGCAATAGTTTAGGCAGCAATTCGGGTGACAGTTCCACCCAAATTGATGACGAAACTTCCAGGAGCCATAACTTTTGCACCGTAGGTCCAATTGACTTGCTATTTGAATCATTGGAAAGATAAGAATGAGGATAACATTGTGAGATGGTATGAATATCTTATAAATGAATTTTGACCCCAAAAAACCCAATAGAAGTACCCCAAATTTCAATTTTAGTAGTGCAGTCTAAATATAGTAAATTTCTAAAAATAGTAATTCCTCAAATTTTATATTGTTTTAAATCTTGGAAGTCAAACCACTTAATATCCCTCAAGATTGGTGACCTTACACATCCTCCACATGATTTAAAAATGTGTATAAATGAAGAGGTAATCCGAAATATGAAGACAAACATCTCTTCCCAAAGATAAGCATATATTTGTATTGCGATCTTGAGTAATACGACATCTCTTCTCAGAGAATTCATTGTTACTATGTTATTTATATGCTATTAAAATATTTATCAACCAAAACTTCTAAGTTTTATATTAGTGGTATCAGAGTGATTTGTCTTGAGAGTGTATGATCCTGAGGATGAGGTCAGGCTACAAGAAGCTTGGGTGGGAAACCACAGAGCTTCCAAAGTTTCCACCTATTCACTCCAAATGACTTAAAATGGTAGATGACACTGAGACATCTGATACTTTCAAGGAAATGGTGAATGAAGTCCTCGAATGAAAAAATCATAGATGTTACAACAATTTGCCCAAATTCTTCAAACACTTTTGATGGGAAATCCTAGCTCTGTAGCTATAATTCCTGGTTCCTCATCCACGAAAGGTCTTTTCAGTGCCCCAACACCCTTCAAGGTTTAGGTAAATTTTGATATTCCTACTTTTGAAGGCAAAATCAATGTTGATGTAGTAGAAAATTGGTTGGATCAATTGTCTTCCTACTTCTCTATAAATAAGTTCACCGATGGAGAAAAGATTACTTTTGCTCTTTTGAAATCATCATTGCCTATGAAAAACTAGTGGGAAGTGTACAAAAGAGGTTCATTATAGATGAAATTGGCCTTGAGGTGGAACCTACATGGGATGATTTTGTGTAAGTGGTGAAATAAGAATACTATCCCATCAGAGCATATGATGATACATACATACAGTGGCAACAACTTAGCCAAGGTAAGGACCAATTTGTTCAAGATTACAAATACACTTTTCATTCTTTGTCTGCAATATTGGGCATTCAAGAAAGTGAGAAACATAAGACTCAAATATCATGGTGGAATACAATGGTACATATGGGGGGAAATGGAAATCTTCAATTTAGAAACCCTTAGTGAGGCATACAAATTTATAGTGAAGATTAAATAGAAACATGGCCGAAAGAATACAAAGAGTCAACCCTCAAAATGGAAAAGTGACAAGGAAGGTCAAACATGAGGCCAAAATTAGAAGTAGGAGTTTTAGGATAAAAAATCCCAGAAGGGGAAGGCTAAAAAATGGTGTGATTACCACAAAACTAGAACTCACTCTAAAAAATAATGTCAAGCCATCAAGTCACTACTTTTTGAGTCATAATACTTGACATCTACTACTCTACCTCATACACAACCCACAGTTAAAGAGGATGAAGAAGAAATTGTAGATGTTGAGCTTGACACCATCGTCGCTTCATCACAGACTCATGAGGAAAGACCAAATCATAAATAAAGATTATTTCACTCTAAATTATGGGTAAAAGTTAAGCCTCTACATTTCATTATTGATAGTGGGAGTCAAAATAATTTAATCTCTATTAAAGTTGTGAAAAGTATAAATCTATCCATGAAGCCTCATCCAAAGCCCTATAGTATTGGATGGTTTAGCCTAGAGAGAAATCTCAATGTCACCCGTCAGTGTCTTCTTTCATATGCTATAAAACCATTCCAAGATGAAGTCTTGTGTGATGTGGTCAATCTAGATGTTTGTGATGTACTCCTTGGTCAGCCATTCATGTATGAACAATATGGCATCTATGAATCATGAACCCAAAGGATCACCCTCACTCTTGGAACATGATGTTATAGGGTACCATAGGTAACACCTCCCACATCTGTCTCCCTGACCAGTGCTAAGTAATGTAAGAGATTGGTGGAGAAGACAAAGCAATTTGTTCTCATGGTGGTCAAACGATAAAAATCCAAGAAGGTTGATGTTGCAGTCCTAACTACACAATCAACACAACAACAAAAGTAGATAGGATGAATCACAGGAGAATATGATGACTTATTCAAGTCACCCATAGGAGTTCCATTGCATTACCAAGTAAAACATTCTATTTATTTGATCCCAAGATCACCTTTGCCTAATAGTCCTATGTATCATAGATCAATTTTGGAGAATGATGCGATAAAAAGATAGATTCAAGAATTGATCCAAAGGGTCACATCAAGCTGATCTCTTCACCTTGTGGTATCCCAATTGTCTTGGCACTGAAGAAAGATGGAATTGAAGGATTTTCATTGACTACAGAGCCCTAAATAAAATCTCTATGAAGAATCACAACTCTCTCCCTATTATTGATGACCTGCTAGACCCGCTTCATGGTGTGAAGTTCTTCACCAAAATTGATCTCAAATCTAGTTATCACCAAATTCCCATCGATCGCACTGATGTCTAGAAAACTGCATTCAAATCTAAGGAGGGGCTCTTTAAATGGTTGGTTATGCCTTTTGGCTTAACTAACACACCTAAAACATTCATGAAGATGATGGATGGCATCTTACGACCCTTCACCAACTCATTCATGGTTTTCTACCTAGATGACATACTCATCTATAGTAGAACATGGGAACAACATTTGCAACATGTTCGTAAGGTGCTTCAAACTCTTCAATAGCACAAGTTGTATGTAAATCTTGACAAATGCACATTTAGGATGACAAAAATTTAGTACCTTGGGCACATTGTGAATGAGGAAGGGGTCCATGTTGATCTAGAAAAGATTTGAGTTATTTTAGAATGGCCCACATCAAGGACCCTCACAGAGCTTCACAAATTTTTGGATCTTACAAATTTATATCATAGGTTTGTTCTTGGATTTTCACATGTTGCTTGGTCACTAATCCAAGTGACTAAAGGAGGAGCTAAATCTACATTTTGGTGGGGTCAAATACAACAAAAGGAATTTGATAATTTGAAGAATAGACTCTACTCAACCCCTGTTCTTGCCTTGCCAGATTTGAATCAACATTTTGAGTTGATGATAGATGCATCTTAATATGCCATGGGAGCTATCATCATGCAACATGGGCATCCTATTGCATATCATAGTGAAATAGTCACTGATACAGTCAGGAAATATCCAACATATGATAAGGAGCTCTATGTTATTGTGCAAGCCTGAAAACAATGGAAACACTACATCTTAGGGAAAGAGATAGTCATCCACACTGACCAAAAACCATTATAATTCATCTAGATGAAAATTAAACTATGAAATGAGAGGCACCAAAAGTGGGCCACTTATCTTCAGCAATTCCACTTGATAATCAAACACAAAAAGGGGTACTTAAATATAGCTACAAATTGTCTAAGCTTCCCACTAATTATTGCACTCACAATATTTCTTGACCTATGCAGACATGAGGCTACCACTTGGGGTGCTCTGTATGAAGCAGATCCTACCTTTGTTGATACATATCAAGCACTTCAAAAAGGTAAACACGTTTTTGATTCCTATTTGCAAGATAATATCCTCTATCATATGGGGCACATTTGTGTTCCAATTTTAGAGCAACAAAAGATGATATGGGAAGCACACTTCAATAGGACAACTAGACATTTTGGTATTGAAAAGACATTGGTAGTTCTTCAAAAACACTTCTACTAGCCCCATATGTGAAAGGATGTGGAAATATATCTCAAATCTTGCACCCCATGTGTAATATCCAAGGCAACAAATAAGAATCAAGGATTGTGCATGCCATTTCCAGAACCAACCAGGCCTTGGGAATTCATCTCAATGGATTTTCTCTCAGGTTTGCCCACTTTAAAACATGGTAAGGACTGTATTTTTGTGGTAGTTGATCATTTTTCAAAAATGGATATCATGATTACTTGTAAGAAAAATATATCTACTGAGGAAACTACTCAACCATATTTTAGTCATGTATGGCTACATTTTGGTCTCCCTAAGTCCATTATCTCAGATCAAGATAGGAGGTTCCTAAGCATCTTCTGGTCCACTCTATGGAAGATGATGGATACTAAGCTGATGAAGTCCATAGCCTTCCATCCATAGACTAATAGTCAGATAGAGGTGGTAAACCACTTGATTGTTCACATGATTTGGATGTATCACTCCAAACATCCATGCACATGGGATGAGGGATTTATTTTCATACAACATGGATATAATCAGGTGCTACATAGCTTGACCAATCATATTCCATTCCAAGTATGTTTTGGGTTCCAACCCATAGCACCAATTGATATAGCTATTCCATTTTCCACCATGGAACACACAACTCATGAAAGATCTAAGGCAACAAAATCAACAAAGTTTATTGAACAAATGCAACACATCTGGCAACAGGTTCATGACATCCTAGAGAAGATGAATCAAAAGTATAAGAAATGCCATGACAAACATAGGATTACACACCATTTTGATGTGGGTGACAAGGTTTGGTTGTGGCTTCAGAAGGAATGACTTGTAGGCCCACATAGAAAGATTCAGCCTCTGTGATATTGTCCCTACACCATCACCAGAAGAGTTGGAGAAAATGTTTTTGAGTTGAACCTACCAACCTACCTTGGTTTGCATCCAATATTCAATGTGGAGCTTCTAAAACTATATCACCCACCTCTATTAGAAACTTTAGTTGTATCAAAACAACTAGACATTGATGAGATTTATCCATAGAGTTTTTATCTAGTGGAAGAGGATCAGATTGTGGATAGCTAGATGAAGACAATAAGAGGATGCTCTATTCCACTTTATCAAGTGGTTAAAAGGGGCTAGCTTAGCCACTAAGGTGAGTGGCTCACAGAGAATCAAATCAAGACACAACTACCACACCTAATGGGGAACATTGATGCAATGGTGACCATTGATTTTCAAGGAGGGAGGAATTATCCAGGCAACAATTTAGATGACAAGTCGGGTGACAGTTCCACCCCAATTGATGATAGAAATTCTAGGAGCCATAACTTTTGCATCGTATCTCTAATTGACTCACCGTTTGAACCATTTGAAAGATAAGAATTAGGAAAATGTCGTGATATGGCATTAATATTTTCTTGATGAATTTTGACCCTTTAAAACCCAATGGAAGTGCCCCAAATTTCAATTTTAGTAGTGTAGTTTAAAAATAGTAAGTTTCTAAAAATAGTAATTCCTCAAATTCTATATTGTTTTAAATCTTGGAAGTCAAAACACTTAATCTCCCTCAATATTGGTGACCTTTCAAATCTTCCCCATGATTTAAAAATGTGTATAAATTAAGAGGTAACCCAAAATGTGAAGACAAACATCTCTTCCCATAGATAAGCATATATTTGTATTGCAATCTTGAGTAATACGACATCTCTTCTTAGAGAATTCATTGTTACTATTTTATTTCTATGCTATTGAAATATTTGTCAACTAGAACTTCTAAGTTTTGGATCAATAAAGGTAAGTTCAAACCCAACTGGGTAGGTTCCTTCATCATTATTATAGACTATGGCACTAGAGAATACATGCTCACCACACATGATGGAGACAAACTTGATGAGATGATGAACATAATACACCTCAATATTTACTTCACTTGAGTGATTTGGTTTATTATCTATGAGGACCATTTCAAGTTGTACCATATTATCAATATTATTCTTTGTACTAAATCATTCAACCATCCTACCATCTAATCACTTTCCCTATCACTTATTTATTTTACCATTCTATTCTATCAAATTAACATGTTTTGATCCTACCTACTTAGCCCATATTACCTTAGTTCAGCCATTATTTTTGGCTTTCAACATGAATAATCAAATCAGTTTCAATAGTTATTTCAAGTAGTTTAAATAAAGGCCATATTTTGGAGAAGTATGATAGAATTTTGGTAGTTGTATCCTTCATTTCTTATTTCATGATATATCATGCTCTGTTTATATGGGCCTAATTATAACTACCTATAGGAAAATTAGTACCATTTATTTGAGCCATTATATCCTAGTTATAACCACCTATGGGAAAACTAGGGGTAATATTTGTTTATTGTGCCTTGACATACTAACTCCCTATTCATATGTTGTACTATGCCATTATGCCAACTATGCTTATTTTATTTAAATTAACTGCTACACTAGTCAAATTTCTCCATTGTAAGGTAGAACTACTATGACATGAGGTTATTATTGGACTATTTGGGTTGTGCTCGATATTTGTTGAGGTTAGCTCAGTTCCCCTTTCTCATACTTTCTCACAATTTTGTGATCAATATTTCAATTTGAACGCTCTCACTGTTCTATGAGCTTATACTGTTTAGTGTCTTATCATCCTCAATTGAGTTGAGATACTCCAAGATTCCAAAAACATTTGTAAAATCATTTAGAAAAACCAAATATATTGACCACTTCTTTGCCTTAAGGATTATGGGAACCCTTACTAAGTCAAAAAATATTGCTTGTCATTTAGTTTTGCCATCATTTTGGCCTTTTTATTCCATGTTCACACTATATTATGAGTTCATTCCCATATTATTCTATCACATTAATCATGTTTTCTTTTAGATCATGTTTCTTCTATCCTACATCCTAGGAGAACTACATACAACTTAAATTTTTGATGGATATTACATCCATGGAACTATGTAGGTAGTGTTCACTTGCCTAATGCATATGGAGTCAGCTCATCCACCCCCTTCATTTTCTTTTGTTCCCCCATCTTGTTTATTTTTAAGTTGTCTCCTATTTTCTAGGAGTAATGTTTTTCATCTTTTTATATTTCATTGTTTGTACTAATATTGTGATTAACCATTATTTGTTTGTTTTTTAATTTATCTATTTATTTATGTGCCTATTTTTTAAATTTCTATAATATTGCCTCGACTCAATCTATATGCATCTATTGGATGATTCCTTATGCATCATTTTTGAGTCTATCCATATTAATATGTCAACATTGTCAACATGGTTTTTATCATTAGTGTATTTTTTCATTGAGTATTAGATCAAGAGTCAATTCATATGCATATTTTGGCCAATTACTCATGGTGTTCTATCATGATACCTACCATCATGTGCTATAATAAAAATTAGCTTTAGGAAGTCTACATCGAAAATACCATAATTATATCTCCATGGCACCAACACTAGCACCAAAAACATTCCTCATCTAATCTAAATCATATCCCAAATAGAGTAATTAAATAATGAAATAATTTTCCTCCTTTACAGTTTGGATGAACATCTCCCTACTAGCAGGTTGCCTAATTCATCTTTATCCTTTGTATCAATTTGACATCCTCATATTTTCCATCATATTTCATATCATATTTTCCACTATCAAGGTACAATTCTTATAAATTCCTTTGGGAAAATCATTATACACCATCCCTCTTACATTTATAGTGATTATGAGTACTTTTGGACAAATCATTGTGTTTCCACCAATTTGAGGTTTAAAGGTTATAACTGTCTTTGGGAAAATCATTCACATTCTTCCACCCAACTGGGGCTTGTATGCCACTATTGGGATAATAATGATTATAATTTACTATTTTAAAATCATTTTATACCATCTCATTTGTATCTTTCATATCATATTTACCATTATAAGGGTATAATGCTTTTAACCGCCTTTGGGCAAACCATTCTACACTATCCCACTTGCATTCTTAGTGATTTTGACCACCTTTTGGAAAATCATTATGTTTCCATCTATTTGGTCCACTCATTTCCTTATTTCAAAGGATCATTTTTGGACCCCATTTTCCAACTGCTCCCTTGAGGGGGCACCCTATAGTTCATCTATGACCATTAAAGTTGTAAGCATAATAGTACCTTTTAAATATTTGAGAAGACTTTAATATGATTATAGCTTACAACACCTTCCCAAATAGGGGCAAACTATAGACATCTAAATGTTTCCACCAATGGCTTCAAACCATATTGTAAATTGAATATTATCAACCTTTGTAAATTTAGCTTGAGAATCACTAAACATATCAAATTTGTCTTCATAAAATATAATTTGGATTATAAAACAATTAAATGATACAAATGCACATATCAAATTAATTAATTTTTTTTAAAATGTCAAAATTCCTAAATATAATTAATTAAAGTACAAATTTAGATCAAATGCCTAAATTGAATTAACCACGAGCAATTAAATTAATTATCAAAAAGTAAATTCCAAAATCAAATAATATCCTAGGAATTCATAATTACCTTTTTGTTAGTTGTCAAATATCCAAATATCCCACCCATTCTTATTCATTTCTAATCATGACCATTTGACACCTTTTAACTCTGTAGAGGTTAATTAACTCACAAAGGTAAAGTTTGAATGCATTCCAATCCCCAACTACATGTTAAGTCACACTAAGTTGATGTTAGTTACTAAACCTATAAATATAATCCATTGCCTATGAATAAATAAATCTTGAGCATATTAATGTTATAATGTTGGATTTAGAGAAATATTACATGATATTAGTGTTATAATACCAAAATCACAATCCAAGACATGAAGATACATCAAGCTAGTATGAGTCAAACCATGGTGTCAAGGGGAGAAAAGACACACAACTCCATTTTCCAAATATCTCTTGAGCAAAAGTCGAGTAATAAAAATGAATAAATCTCTTAGAGCATTCAAGGAAGGTAAGAAAGGTGTTTTTTCTTGCATTTTAGGTGTGATTTGTCAATTTATTTTCTTTACCATGATCCCCCCTTTGATCTAGGTAAGATAGTGTTATGCATGTTAGTGTGTTTATTTTCATTTTTATTGATTTCATTATGAAGCTAACATATGATCTAACCACCCTTCTTGGTTTCCTTGATCACAAACCTCACAATTATCTTAGATCATATCATGATTCTACTATATGACCTAGGATTATAATATATCTTATGATTTAAGTTGTTGTCACAACACAAGATAAATCATTTCATAAGGTAAGGAAAGAAAATAAAGTCAAGCAATCCCTCCCCATCCACAACCTAATATAATGGGACCAATTAATCAATATAAATTGTGTTATATTTTGGATCAGTTAAGGAATACACAACTAAACATTTTATGTTACAATTACTATTCTAGCCAATTATTGTACCCTATGAGAGGGTGTTTAATCCTTTAACATATTTGGATGATATGGGATTACCTCTAGGCCTATGGATTGCCTATAGTAGAGGTAAATCTCTAGGTTAAAGGGATAGCTCCCTTGGTTTATGTCTTAATATCACACACTACACTATAATAATCACTTTGGAGTGAAAAGGGAATAAGGTAAAAGAAATTAACCTATGTTAATGAGGTGATATACCAAGGATAATTCCACACAATACACTTGCATCTACAATAAGAAGGAAAACTACCAAAATTGACCTCAACTCAATGACCTTATATCATAATTTCTTCTCATATAGGAGATTATTAGGCATATCTAGGGGTAGGTGAATATAAGGTCTAATACTAGACACTACTAGTCCATCTCACACTTTAAGTACACATTAACAAACAATACACTTTATGAGACATTCTAGAAGAGATATCAATTACATAATTCATACAAGAGTAGAACAAAAGTAAGGAGAAATAATCTTCATCACTTATCATCTAAATACATTACTTGAAATACTTAGACAAGATGAGAAGAGAATCAATCAAATTCATAATATTTATTCCAAGTCCAAAAATGTGTCAATCTAGTAGGGATTTTCCACATCATGTGTGTACTAGACATAATTTCCAAAATGCCTTGAATCAATATATCATAGGAGAAGAGAGAGAATAAGAGAAGTGGAAATTCCATGTGTCAAACTCTAGAAACTAGTTACTATGTGAGAGAATGAGGTGGAAAAAAGTTAGGAAGTGGTCTTCAACAAGTGTCTATCTAAAATAAATTATTCTCCCTCAAGGTGGCATAAAAATATTATTTATCCTTATTTGAATCTACCCTTTGGTGATCAGTCCATTTCATTATCTAAGACTATCATTGTGATCCTTGACACATTTTCACTTTCATGAGAATGTGGGAATAATGTTGTAATAACTTTTGTATGCCCTTTAATTGATTGACTCATCCTTGTCACTTATCATTCACTATCTACTAGGCCTCACTCTTCACACTCATCATCATAATGACTTGTAGTTGATCAAATAAATCTATGGAAGAGGTGTTAGACACCTGTTTAAGACAATTTTGTCCTTTAGTCTATCAAATAGACCTCCAAATATTTAGTATCCCACTTTTCACTTTCAAACTTGAATAGTCACCTTATCTTCTCACTATCTCACTTAGATTACCTACAATGAATGGTCTAGTAGAGAAAATTTCATGCATTATAAAGGTTATAAATGAGTCCTAGGAGTGGGGAAAAGTCTCTAAAATCTCCCACAATGATTTTCATTTAATAATTCTCTTTTGATCCTATAGAATAACTCAATTTATGTAAGAAACATAGAATTGGAACTTTCCATACAAGAGATAATATTGATGAGTAGTTGCTGAGGATCATATAAGAGTTAAAAACTATTTTAAAAAACTTTGTAAGCCATTTAAACACATACATGTTTATATATGCACTATCATTCATCTTTTCTCCATCAGGTTTAAACAAGGGTTTTAGGTGGTTTGGATTGTCAATCATAAAACTAGATGATAACAATCCAAAAAAAATACATCGAGGACAAGATAGGAACCCCATTCAACTATCCCCACCTCTTTGAGGCAACATGAACCCCCTTTGTATAGATATGAGTGAGTGAAAATGGTCCTTGAGCTCCTTCAATTCATTCCAAGTAGGCCTGAGAGGAAAATGGGATTGAATGACAAATTTTGGGATTAATTTTTTAATAAAATAATTCATTCCAACATTTTACTCTCCCAATAAATTTCTCAAAGTGTTCGGGAGGTTCATGTAGTCATAAGAGTGAAGTTAGAACTCATTAGGGCTCATACCTAGTTCTAGGCCTAACTATGTATTTGTGTGTATATGACCACCTTTAGGTTTCCAATGAATTTAGAGTCTTTTAAAAAAAAATCATATTTATTTCAAACTTTCATATAATTATATATTTACTAAAACATTTTCGTCTCATCTTTTTACCATTCATTTATCAAACCTATAGAGTGTGTTTCTCAAAGTGCTCTCTATTTGAGATGGAATAGAGAGCATCTCCCCTATAAATTTTACTTAAAGTATACCCTTAATATATATTTTATGTCATTATAGTGATTTTTACCAAGTTAAAAAGTTTGATCATGCTCCATTAGCCTTCAACATCAAAAAATCCAAGACTAGCTTCTTATGACTTCAATGTGTGCAAGGTTGATTTAGTATAAGGTTAGAGTTATACTTGATAAATTTTAACCCTTATTTATTTCTCTTTAATAAGAACACAGATATGGTATTATAATATTTATAATAGTTTATTACATGATACTTTCATCTTATACGCATGCCTATCATTCAAACCTATGTTCTCCACTGATCAGGCAAGTCTACAGTATGTATGACTGTGTCACCTATAGGTGACCATTAGGGAAGGAGTTTGAAAGTTTCGTATTGGTGTTAATACATGTATGAAAACTATATTAAAATATTATTTATTTATCTAAGGTTATTATATATCATTTCACACCTTCATACATCCAATAATGCCTTGAGAATATACTCTTATTCACCACCATCAACACACTATGTGTTTCTAGTTAGATTATACAGGTTGTTTAGGAGATAGGAGGCCTTCCTATAGGTTAAGATGTGCTTGAACATTTATTCACTCTTTTGACTATTTTTGAGGTCTCTAGGGCATATTTACACTTGAATTATCTTAAATCATGCCTTGAAACCATGTCTTCACTCACTACTATCAATATACCATAGGTCACCTACAAGATACAAGTTCATTTGTGTTCAAGAGCAATATATTTTATTCAAATTTTCAAATGGGAACCTTCCTATATATAACTAAACTCTACCATCACCTTTTCCTGACCTAGAAACCTCCTTTTATGTTAATAAGTGAATTCTAAACATAGGATTCTATAATAGAGAATTATAAATTACACAAACTTCATTATATCCACCAATAAAAGATATTATATCAAGTAGAAACCTTATTCAGAGAAAATAAGGTAATTTTTCTCATTTAAAAAAAATTCAATCTTGTACCTGTGTATGTTGCTTGAACTATTTAAAGATCAACACTATGACCCTATATGACTTGACCAACTCATTTAAGTCATGTAATTGAATGCAACCATGTCTCATAGGGTTTTTGATGATCTTATATGATATGTACATGTCTATAGGTAACTATAGATGACTTTCACATATAATAGTCATGACAAATCTTTGCTCACTATCTTGAGAAACTCATCTCCATCAACCTCCAAGTATTCTAATGCAAAAATTTCCATGGAGAAACTTAATTCCATAGTTTTTGAGGATAAACATAGACACATTATCCATGATTTAAAATAATTCAAAAAATAATAAACCCTGCAACTGATGAAACAATATCCTATAGAGCAATAATATTCACTTATAGCATAATGAGGGTGATCCTTCTTAGATATTCATATCCAAGCATGAAAAATAGTTTGAAATAAGAAATAAATGGGTGTACATTCTCTACTAGATCATATAAACCATCTAGAATCATCAAACAATTGTAAACAGAGAATAAGACTTAGGTGTTGGGGATGTGTAGGCAATTTGATGGTATCAACAATCCTAAATATTTTTCATAGAGCACACACCACCAAAAAAATAATATAATAACATGGTAAGGAAGAAAATATAATTACTAACATCCACCAAATGCATTACTTTTAACTCTACCTAATCTGTATTGGAGGAAAATTGATGGACTAGTCTTGACTCGCATAAGAGAGTGATGGGATAGGTGAACTAGTTTTTGTCATTTTTAACCTATAAAAATAATCTAAAAATGGAGATGACCTATGGATAACTGAGGTAACCCTACTAAATCTTCCACATATGTTATAACTATTATATATTTTGTATAACAACTGAAACTCCTCCTTTTTTAATTGATATTCTTATTTTAAACATTTGAACCTATATAATTTGGTTACGAAAATGACCACTAACACTCACCTAACACATGAGATATTAGATATCACTTTGATACATGATTCTCTTTGAATAAACCATATTTAAAGTGGCCAAAAAGGATATAAAATGACATAAGATGGACATAGGCAAATGTGAGTAAGATTAAGAGATATTTTATGACCTTATTTATTACCATGGTTGACATTTATGATGTAGGAGACCTTATGAATGTTTTAAACTTACATGGGAGTTGAATTATTTGACCAAGGAGTCAAATTAATCAAAATTTTAACAATTTCCTAGGGGTAGCATGCTTGCTATGCTAAGGACCAATTGTCTTTTCTTATCCTTACGTAATGGAGTCACATATACACCACTTTTGATACTACAAAGCCTATGATCATACACCAAACCAGACGAAACAAAAAATAGTAAACAAACACAAGATAATATAAATACACATGCTTGTGTTCTCAAGAACACTTAGGGAAAATACACAACACTCAAGAGAACTAAATTATATATAGACTAACATGAAGCAACTTTACCCTCCTAGATTAAATGTAATGTTTAAACCCCATATCTTGATCCATGATTTAGATGAATGCATGATGTAAGTTGTCATTTGAGTATTATATTTAATGTCTTAAACTTATATGTTTCCATTCCCCTTTGCATGATTTTTAATTCAATTGAGGTAGGTGCAAACATATCACCTATAAAGGTGAATTCCCCTTTTAACTCAACCATCTTCTCATGGTACTTCTCAACTATAACCTGACTAGTTTTTGCAGGGAACTTTTCATCATTATCTTCAAAACATATACCTTTTTTAAACTCATTATAATTTGGCTTATCCAATTTCATGAATTTATATCAATCTTATGATTCATATGTAGGAATTGATCTAATAGAAATAACCTCTTGCTTCTTGGGAAATTAATGTCACTAGAACTTTGTTTTGTCCTTCAAGAGTGAGAGAATATTCCAATTAATTGAAGAGATGATATCCCATTGTTTTGACCTCAAAAATATTATTACTTATTGTATATGATTATTGTATTGACATACTTGAGGGACTTATTATTCCTTGAATGTTCACTTACTTACCAAATCTACCTTCTTCAATCTTGACCAGATTATCTATTCTTTTAAGAGGAGTGTAACCTATTATTAAAACTAAAAATGAGTCTTCATCATATTTTTGATCATGTTCATGAACCTTAAATAACTCAAAAATTTTAATTTTCTTCTTCAAATATTCTTCCTCCATAAACTATTTCTCTTGACCATGTTCATGAATGTCATGGTCATCATAGAATGCATCATGATGTTCCTCAAGACATGTTTGTTCAATACAAACCTTAAATTCTTATTCAATATCATTTTGTTCTCCTTCATTAAATATATTATCAAGACCCTCATACTCATTTTACATATTCAAGTGGGTCTACCACATACCTGTTAGTGGTTATAGGTTACACCCTTGTTGAGGAGAGGATTTTTCATGTCCAGACCTCAAACCTAAGATAACATGAGAATGACCTTAGGTTTTGGGTTACCTAATGAGTAGTTAAGACCTTATATTTTAATGAGATATCTCCCCTAATTATTAATTTGAATATCTTTATAATTCATAATCCTATCTCTAAGTCTTAATGTGTTGTGATGAAAAGATAAAATGATGTGCATGAATTAAACCTACTCTAAAATGTGGTGATACACCTGATGATAATTTTGCTGATTTAATAAATCTTTCCTTTTTAACATAATAATGGGGTAAACACAACCAAAAAATCATCTTCATGAATAACTATACACAATTTTTTTATGTGGAGGTTGTATTATTTGAATGGAATACTAAGGTTATGAAAAGTAGGTATGTTATAAGACTCTCACTAGTCATGTCACACTTCAAGACCCCATTACCTATACTTTTACACTCGACATAACTTGTATAAGACACATTATTGACATTCAGGTGAACAAGGACACACAAGGGAAAGAAAACCATCACATTTTCATATCAAACAAGTATGAATACACTATATGTTACCATGAAAGGGATATAGAAGTCTATTATTTAGTCTAAATAGGTGCACAAGTACAAAAACTAGCTGAGTTTCCTCATACCATCTTGAGGGATCTAATGTAAGGTAAAAATCCTTGAATATATATAATATATGAGGATAACAGAAGGGGAATATGGCATGGAAAAGGGAATAAGAGGTCATTAATGACCACATTCAACTCAAATTTTAGTAATAACAATTACATAATTCTCATTATAACCCCTTCATGCATTGGACCGCCTTGATGGATCCTTGAATGAGTTGTTGGCATTGAAATGAGGTGTTAGGGGAAATAACTAACCTATTAAATTTTTTTATAACATGATAATGCCTAAAAAAGGTTAATCATTCCATTTTATAGCAGTTACAATCATGAATTAGGTGTTCATAATCATGTAGCAACCCACTCTCCTCTACATAAAAGTGACAAAGTCAAGAAACAATTTCAACCTCCATCATGGTTATGGAATGTATTTTTATAGTTTAATTAGGGTATTGATTCATTTAATCTTGGGGTTAAGTGCTTATTCAGTTATCTGAATCAATTTTAGACTTATTAAAACTAGGTGCAAGCATGTTATAACACCTTAGCACTCAATATTTATCACTTGATTACACTAGAATCAATTCACATAGGGTAAAATCCTTATGCACTCACCGTAATCATATTATAGAAATAATCAGGGCTCATGTTGGGCTAGTTATGACATGGCACAACTCATTCTTCATAGGACTTTCTCATTACAATAATGACATTGGTAAGTTCATTGGCACAAGCCATTTCTAGGCTAAGATGATGGTTTATATGTGAAAATCCTATTTGGGTAACTAATTATGGTCATAAGGGTGTAATCCTATATTGGGTTGGTTCTATTCTCTCAAGGGCATAAGCCTTTATGTTACAAATCCAAGCCTCATTAAATAAATTTGATGGACCAAGGGGATGCTTTATATTAAGGTTCCATGCTTTGGCTATCATTCTTCACTAAGGTATCAAAGTGGGGGTGCATGATGTTTCTTACACTTCGGCTAATTCGTAGGATATGCCAATGTCATCACTTACACAAGTATTCCATTTACAACTTAATATAGATATTTACTAAACTTAAAATTAATATGTTTAATTTATACCATAATAAATATCACATTAATTTAACATTCAAAGGATCTTAACCTCAGACATAACTAAATTGATCTCAAATAGATGAAAATCCATTCTTCATTTAGTAAAGTCTAAATAAACATAGTACATGATAAGAGAACTAGAGCAAATACTTAGCTAAAGATACTAATGGAATAGAGTCTCAAAATTGAGCTTAGGAAATACACTATATATCCTCAAATTAATCCATGATAAAATATATAATAATGGTATCCATAACATGATATCCCAAGCTAATTTTATAGAGCTTCGCTACCTCAACATGCATCACTCGCTCACTAGGTTGAGCTCAAATTTATAATAGATATGGGAATCTTCATGCCAAGGTGGAGGGATCATGTTGGGTGCTAAGTTGAAGCCTTGGTTTATAATTCCATTGGATCCATCACCTTACACCCTTCATACTACATTCACCATGTACAACCTACTATAGAAAATGCCCTAAAAAACTAGGCACTAGTTAACCACCTATCAGCTAGTGCCAAGTCAATGATGATTCCTCTAGCTAGTGAAAAATATATCAAAATGGAAATAGTACCAAGTTATTTCCTCACACTGATACATTTTTTAAGTTTTCATAGATCTATACTTAGCCAAAAAGGGGCCAAATATTACCCCATATAAAATTGCTAGTCCATCCTCGGACTAGTCATTCAAATCTTTTGATAGGTAGAATTTTGGCATGCTCTCCTTCAACTTAAGCTAATTTCCTCAAATATTTTGAAGTTAGCTCAAGATCCTTAGTAGTGTTGTCTATATCTATGGAGGAAACATTGAGTGCAAGCACATCTATCTTCTCTAATTCCTTTCTAAAGGCCTCAAGATTTGCCTTAGCTTTTGTCACTCTGCCATCTATGATTCCACCTTGTTCACAAGCCTTTATCTACAAGGCATAAAAGAATGATTCTAATATTTATTATTCATCTTTGATCTAGGTATTCAAGGCATTTTAATTCCCCATTATCTAGGTACACTTTTACTTACATGTAGTGTATACCTATACCATCAGCTCCTCCTTCTCCCCCTTTTCTTATTTGAGGTGTGAATCTATGACTAATACCTAGCTGGAGAAGCTATAGAAGATGGAATCGAATACATATAATCCCTCTTAAATTTTTTAAAATAGGTCTTTCACCTCTTCAATTTGTGAAATTAGCTCCCTTTTTATCATGATTCTTGGGTCCTCTTCTTCTTCTTACACTGGCTCTACCTTCAACCTTTGGAGTATTTACGCTACTAACACGCATACCTTGTAAACCTTTGATAGGTTTGACATGTTAATAAAATCTAAGAGGGATGGATAAGTTATCTCCATGAACTTAACTAGTTGATTTAATTTAAAATTTATGGCCTTTGTTTAGTCTTTTACATCTAAGGTGATTTTCTTCCACTTTGAAGCCCTAACATCATTGTTGATGTTCTTCCATATGAATTCAGAGGCCATATGGATAAGTGCATTTGCCAACCTAAATATTCTTATGGTGTAGGGATGTATGAGAAGGGAATCATTCCCTTATTCTAATTTATCTATTCCCAATATGGAATTTTAAAACACCTCAAAGTGAGGCTCATAAATATATCTATCAAAAGCAAATGATAGCTATTGACATCCTAGTTGTGGTAGCTCTGGGGGCATATATTCAAACATGTATAAATTTTAGTATGTCTATCCCTTCTATGTCTTTTCTCTTGCCATCAAATTTACACCATCTTCTTCTACGAGGGCCAACACTATTTGTTCTTCCTCCTCTTCATCAGTGTTACTATTCTCTTCAGTGCTTTCCTCTAAGGTTTCTTTTTCATGATCATGTAGGGGTTATTATTAAAAAATTTCCTCTTTGTCTATTTCTTCTTCTCCCTTGGCTCTAGCTTCACCCTCCACTTGTTCTTATTAGGTTTATTTAGTGCTCTTCATTTTTTCTTTCAAGGCACTATTATCACCTTTCTTGTCTTCAGGTACCCCTTCACTACTTGGGCATGCTTGTAGTGAAACTTGGTCTATTGTACTAGTGGGGTTAATAGGAACCTTTCTTGTTACTTTCTCAATTGGTTTAATTCTTACGGTAATATTTTTCTCTTCTTTCTCTCTATTGGCCTTTTTTCCCAAGCCTTCTTATTCTTCTCATCCCTCTTTTTTGCCTATGCTAAAGCCTTTTACTTTTTGGCCTTCATTTCCTCAACCTCAACTCTATCAATATTCTCTTGAGTCATGTTGTCTACCTTCATGGTCTCTCTTCTCTTATCTAATTCTAGTACCATCTCTATTGCTTCCTTATTGTTGATTCCTAAAAGTGTATCATAGGTGGGTCTTAGTGTTTAAAAAACACTACTCATTTCTAAATCTAGAGAATCCAATTAATGAGTTGTAGGTTGTGATAATCTTACTATATTTAGTAGAATATATTTAGAATAAGTTACTATTTCACAAATTTATACTAGTTGGTGGTTGGGAGCCACCATGGTTTAATAGTTAATATTTGATTTAGTAGATGATCTATGCTATTTAAAGTGAATTATGCTTAAACATAAGTCTAAATCTAAACTAAGATGAGTATTCACAATGATGTTAATATAAAGTGAATTGATAAAAAGGAGAAAAAGGAAGGGTAAGTTAGGAAAGAGAGGTTTTTTTGATCTCTATTCCAAACATCATGACAAATTTCCAATTTCATCTTAATATGGACTTAAACAATATGAAACATGAAGTAGCATGAAATAAAATCATATCACACATTAGGAAAACACCTAAGGAAGGTATGAAAATATTCAAGTATTTACTTTAATAATTTCACCCCTATAAGTAAATATCATTAGCCTAAATGCAAAAAGAGCAAAGAAAGTGAAATAAACCTAATAAATATTAACTAATCTAGCATTAGCACAAATGAGCAACTTTGCATTTAAAGGTGCACATACCAAATTCATAAAAATCATTCAAATATGATGAGAGAGAAACCATGATATCAATTCACACAAGAAAATGTGGATAAACTTTATAGAACTCCTTATTCTATATTAATTTTCTCAAAAGTTACAAAATAGTTTTCGCTCCCAATACTCTCTTTCTTTTATAATTGGCAATACCTCTTTTTATAGAGCATTCATGAGGAATGTTGGTTATTTATGTCAAATATTAAGGATAGTTGTACTTTTATAATTCTTTGAGATATTTTTATACATTCTGAAATAACTAACCTATAGGTAATGTGATTTACAAGTTGTACACACCTTTACAAAAATAAAATTCTATTTTCAAACAATATATAATGTTTCTATATGATAGAATATCCTAAGTCAATTGGCTTGATGTTGGGATCCTTGTGTTGATGTAGTCTTCTACCTTCCATTTAAGATATTCATTCTTTAATGTTGTTCATTGATTAACTAGAGATCAATGATAGGTCTCACGAACAATTCCTTTTCTTGATCTTCTAGGCCCTTGAGATCCCTCTTAGGCCTTTCTAAATCTTTTTTGATGCTCCTAACATCTACTACCACTTTTATTATGATGATAAAATTAGGCCCATGACCTTCTTTTTATCATCCCCTATTTTCTCTTGACCATGATTACTCACTTATTGCAAGAATTTATAAGCTCTATGGTTGAACTCCTCTTCAGTGATAAGGCTTAGTGGACCAAGGGTAGTGGGATATTTGATTAAGCTATCAAAAATTTGTAATATCTTATCTTATTATTGTTTTAGGTTCTTAAAAATTACTTCCATCTACTTGGACTAGCTACTTGGGGCCTTGATCTTATCAATTAATATAAACATAGCCATATTTAGGTGGGCTAGGCTAACTATTCTAGACTCAGGGATTTGATTTTTAGTCAAGGCTTTGATCAAATCCTTCACTTGGTATCTTAAAGCTTTCCATTGGCCAATTTGGTCTTTAATGGTTCTTTGTTTATTAATTTCCTCTTAACTATCCTTGACTAACTTTAAATAATCAAACAAATCAGTCATGGTATCCTCAAATTTCCTATCTTAGTTGAAAAGTTGGCTTTCTTTCAAATTCTTGTTCTACTGCAAGATGCCCTTGATAATTCTTTGTAATTAATATTATTGAGATTGAACCATTTCAAGAAAATTTTCTTCAAATATTGAATCCTCTCTAGGATTTTTTCCTCCAAATGGAGTTAATACAACAAAAGGTTCCACCTTTTGGAAAGTGAACTCCTCTCTATCAACTAGTTTTTTTCTCTATGACCCTTTTCAAGCTAGTTATTTTTAGCTCAAAATTTATACCAAGTAAGTATTGGGTCACTTATTACTTAGGGATATATATCTATGTCCAAATTTAATTTATTATAATATCCATCCTTCTCTCTTATTCATGTTGTAAATCCAGGATCCGTGGCTTGAACTTTTGATGCACTAGGATATTGATTTCCTTCATCATGGCCCAAGAATTTTCCATAGTAGGTATTTTTTGTAGATTACCTTAGATGAACCATTCTGGTATGATAGGTATAAAAATCAAGTTAACTTCACTAAATAGGTTAAATTCACTCAAAAGATGGGTAAAAGTCATTTTAGGCTTCTTACTCTTTACTATGACCATTTCCAACTCAGCCTTTCTTTTAAGGGTATCCATAAGAACTATATCCATCACTTCTTTCCCTTTCTCTTCCTCTATTTCTTCATCCTAAGACTCATAGGCTAATTATAGAATTTTGAGGGCACCTTAAATGGTCTCCCTAAGGTTTAATGCTATGATGTGAATTTATTCAACTAGTGATCCTTATTCCACATCCTAGGTTGAAGATGATGATATCTCATCAGGCCTCCTTTCTACTGGCCTTTTCTCAATTTATGCCATAGTATTAGGCTTTGCTTGTAATTGGGCTAGAGGAGGTATAAAAGGTGAACTTATTAACAAGTGATATTACCTTGGCCCTAGTTGCCATATGTCATCACTTCCCTTTTGCTCCCTCATCATCTTAGCCTTTAGAATGATGTTGTATTTATTAAATATCACCATGAACTTAGATATTGAACATGCCTTTGTGTACATTGGGTCATAAGGGCCAGTCTATTGATAATAAAACACATGTATTACTTTGGCCTTCAAGTGTCATTTAACCCTATCCTAGGGTTCTCATTGCCTTAGCTCATATAATTTTAAATTGAAATATGTCTTGTGTCTAGATGTTGCTTCAAAATTTTCCCACTATTTGAATATGGTCATCCCAATAGTTATTGGGAGGTTGTGGAGGATCCCTTTCTTATTAATTATACACAAACCATCTATTCCATCAAATAATTGATATGCTACCTCCTATTATACTAGATTATTGGGAACATGGATGGGTAGCTTTAGGGGTTAGCCCTAAATTCCTTCAATTCTGATGAGGGTGCAATATGGGTATAGTCATATGTCTCCCATGGACTCAATTAACTTTTTGATTAAGGGTTTGACTCTTAACATTTGATTCATAGTGATGGATTCAGTTAGGGATGGATAAACATAGTCACAAATTAAGTGGATGTTGTCCCTGTACTTGAATATATGAAATTTTGAATAATATTATGAAACTATCTAAGTTTCACTGGGTAACCATTCTCTAAGATTATGAATCTTGGTTATGGCAAGGAGGATGTCTAGAAGGTATGACATCATATAGAATTGGATTCTAATACTTTTATTAATTCCAAAAAATTGTCTTCTAAAACAAGTGCTAATAACTTCACCAAGATGATGAGTGAGTTGTTTCTCAACCATAAAATAAACTAAGGGTATCTAAATTCTATCTACATAGGTAGTGGTTGAATTCCCACATAGCCTATTAATTTTAGTGACAATCATCCTAATCCAAGATCTAATTTGGGTTATGGGAATGTTGTTATTTAAATCTAAAAACACTTGGTTCCTATAATATAACCATTGGGAAAGGATGGTCTTCCGATCATTATTTTTTCCCAATTATTGATTATGGTTTGGTATACATGGGGTTTATGTAGTTTGTAATAATTTTAAAATGATATATCATAGATATACATAATATTTCTCTGTTCTCTTATCAATTTTACCATCCTTAAAAATAGGAGAGAGAATGTCTATATAATGCATTACCTTTAGTTTTGTTGCAACATAATGGAGACTGATCATTTAAATGACTACTATGCCATAACAGAGCCTCTTTATAAACATGTTCTTCTCTTGTGATAGACTATTGGTTCTCAATGGTCTAAAACAAACTCAACCAATTATTCTCCCCTATATTTAGGGCTGTGGCATTGAATTGTGTATCCTTAAAAACACTTCTTTCTACATCTAAATTCAAATATAGCTCCACATCTTCCCTTGAAACACCTTTCTAGCCTACCATGATTGTGAATTTCCCTAAATTGCTCACTAGTGTTTTTTAGTTCACTTTTGGATCAAATTATCCTTACAAAAATGATAATTCAATATTCCTTGGATTGATTATAATGATCATACGGTTGAATTAGGGTTTCTATACTTTATATGTCTTTTCTTAAGGTTTTTATAGTGTTTTAATGGGGGAAATTATTTAAACTTATGTGAAATTGATGAATTAGATTGTGTTTAGATATTTGTATTTATACCTTTGATTTTATAAGCCCATAATATATTTTAATCTAAATTTGTGCTTAGGTGGATCTGATGTGGCATCACCATTGCATCTTGCTCATTAATATTTTAAATATGACCATTTGTTTCTTTTTTACATGTGATAATATTTCATTGGTTCTATGCCCTTTGAAAAAATTTCCTTGACTTACACTATTAGATCTATTTGGTTGGATCAATGTAGTTGTTGATCTCAATTTGAGAAATATAACATCATTGTTTCCTTTCTTATATTCTCTCTAGTTATGACATTTGACACTGTTGAATTTGTCTTGATCTTTGTTTAAATGTTAATGTTGATCTCATATCATTAGATCATCCTCACCCAGATGAATGCACTCCATAGATCTTGATCGATTAGATCATGTTCCTTGGTCTATGTGCCATTGATCAAAATGTGTACATGAGGATGCATACCATCAATATTTAAAAAATGATCAAAATTTAATTTTTGGCATGTAGTTATGTTACTTATCATCTCTTCATTCATTTTTAGGGCCTTTGACTTTTCAACCTTAATCATGCACCATTAGATCTCATCTAACTAGATCAACATGCTCCATTGTATCTCAATTTAAAAGGGTGAATGCCATTGGATTCATAATGTTATTACACTAAAATTATTTCACTTGTCACCTTCTCATTCATTTGGGGCTCCATTGAAGCTTTGACTTGATGTACACTTAGTCATGTACCATTGATCATCAGGGACATGTTTGATCTTTAATCATCCATTATGGGTTTAACACTTGGCATATCCACATTTTTTTGAGTTCCTTTGAATTGTGAATGTTGATCTCACTCCATTGGATCATATTTTACCATGTACCATTGGATCTTTAGCACAATTCTCATGATGGTAACCCTTGTTACCTTCTCATTTGTTTTGGGGCTCCATTGGAGTCTTGAATTAACACACATCACTAGATCAATATTTTTGAGTAAATGTGTATCATCAATCCTACAATCAACAAAAATATTAAGTCAGGCTTAGGAAATATAAAAACTTAGACTAAATATTTTAGGCTAAGTTGGAACATAATGAAAGGGACCCCATGAATGATAAGAGATAAGTCATGAATTTTTATCCTAGGTTTTTTATTGTATTCATAAATATAATCAAAAATTTAGGATAAATCTTTATGAATTATCTAGGATATAAAAAATGCACTTTACATTAGTTAGACCATGATAATAATAAAATAGACCAAGAGGTCATGGGACATAAAAGGACCAAGCATAGGATTTTTATCCTAAGCTTTGGTTGTGTTGAAAAACATAATTAATCTTTAGGATAAAAATTAAGCTAAGTCCATGGAAAAACTAATTAGTTCCAAATAAATTTGAATTTAATTCAAAATAGACCTAGGTTAAAATATTATACTAGGGTTTTAAAATGACTTAAAATAAATTTAATTAATCTTTGACAAATCAAAGGCTAGTAAAAGATAAATTTAACATTGAAGCACCAAAACCTAAACATGCCCATTCCCAAATGAGACCCATTGAACCTAAAATATAGAAACAAAATAAATAATCATTAGTAACATTAGAAGGGGGAAAACCATGATCACTTGAAAACATGCCAATTAATCCAACTAGGAACAAGGTGTGGATGATTTTAATATGAAAAAAATGTTCAAACATGCTAGTGGTACTTTGATCAAGTGATTTTTTAACTTTAAGTTACAAATTTTCACCATTTAAAAAAAGAGTCCCCCTTTCTTAGAAATGGGGATATATTGATCTAAACAAATGGTAACTTCTAAGGGAAACATAACAATGTGTTATAATTTAGAGACTCTAGTTTAGACTAATAATTAGGCTAATTATTCCACTTGATCAAGCACCATTATTAATATCAATTAATTATAAGAATAATAACATCAAAACATATCCATGTTGTGTGTGTTCTTTGATTTCACTTATTGCTTACCATAACATTTAGAGAGCATAGTCCAAACTTATGACCTTGATCATTGACATTGAATTACATCATATTCATATGTTATTTAAGAATAATTATTTAGCCCAAGGAAGGCTTAGGAATTGTTTTATTGTTATCCAAGAATCCATAACCCCCAAAAAAACACCTTTGGCTCCACTCAAGGTCTTACTCTATTGCTAGCCAGCCATCCATAACCATGATGGAGATTACAAAAATCACTTCTGCTTATAAAGTTCTTGGATTTTGTAATAAGTTATTATTTTTAGTATTTTTAGATATTTTGAATTTATAACAAAGGTTGGGAACTAGATTATCTAGGTTTTTGGATTTGGTCAAATGTTTGATCTTTAGATAGTCATCTTTAGTTGTAAACTTTATCCTAGGTAATTAATGTTTTTTAAGTGTAAGCATGACTATATCCTAATAATCCAATATTTCACCCTATATGTGAAATCCATCTTATAACCTACCTTATATTATAACAAGGTTTAAAATCTCAAGGAACAATTAACCTACTCATTAGTATTTACCAAATTATCCAAATTATAACTTCAAGCTCATATTTCAACAATCCATGATCAACCCATGTTGAAGAGACATATCTACATTCCTAAATTATGGAGTTCTCCTTAAGCATCTAAATGTACTTGAGCTAAGGGTTGTTATTAATAGACTAATAAAATTAAGGAAAAAGTAGGGAAAGTAAACACACCTAACAAAAAACATACCAATAGAAAGCAAAACAAACAAGCAAACAAATATATACATGTATTATGTACAAACAAGGGACAAGAAATATAATATGATAATCCTACCTATATTAAATCTAACTAGTTTTATAGTTCACTCCATGAAGGTTTATAGTGGGATAATATATAAATAGAGTTTGAGGTATTGCCCATTGGTTGGTAATGTGAACTCTACTCCTTGTAAGTCTTTCAGTTTGAAGGTGTTGTCTTCTAGGGTGTCATCAATTTGATATGGGCCAATCCATTAAGGTATGAACTTCCCATGCTTTCCTTTTAGTTATAAGGCTTTATCCTAAATAAGAAATAGGTCTCCTTTTCTAAACACCTTTATCTTTGAATGCTTGTCAAACCACTTTTTCACTATGGTTTGATGCTTACTAAAATTGGTAAAAGCCTCCTCTCTTGCATCTTCCATCTACATAATATCAAGTAGTCCTGAACATGAAAAATATTTATCTTCTCTTTTCATGTATTCTTGCATGAAACTATATGTTTTTAGCTTGAGTGTTATGGTAAATATAGGTTCTTGTCTATATACCATCAAGAATGATGATGCCTTCAGAGATTGGATGACTCTTGTTCTATCTGCCCAAAGGGCATACTTGAGTAGCTTGTGCCATATTCTTGGTTTATCATCTATAGACTATTTTATGGCTCCATAAAGTTATTATTTTTCAATTATGACACTCCATTGCATTGGGGATAATGGTTTGATGATAAATTGAGAATAATGATGTTATCATATTCCCACTTAGTCATCTTAATGGATATAAAAGTAGATCCATTATCATAGACTAGAGACACTAGTGTGCCAAACTGGGTGTATATATTTTCTTATGGGAATTTGATCACTTTTTTAATCTTGCATTTCTTGGCTACCACCTATTCAATCCATCTTATGAGTTACTCAGTGGCAGTCAGATCATACTTGTAACCATTTCAGGAATTAGGGTTGATGACCCCACAAAGTCTAATTGTCATTGTGAAAAAGGCTTGTCAGTCATTACTAGCATCAATGGCATGGTAAATTTGGGCTCTTTGGTGTTGAATATTTGACATGAGTGGTATTATCTCACATGATTTTGATCATATTTGAAGATATTAGGCTAATAGTAACCAACTCTAAGTATCTTGTGGGCTATAGCCCTTCTATATGGATGTCCACTTCTTAGATTTTCATGGAAGGTGTTAAATATCTTAGCTACTTCTTATTTATAAACATACCTTAGGTAGATGCCTTCAAATATATTTATTTACATTATCCCATCTTTGATCAATAAATGGGATGAATTCAACCTTAATGATCTCGACTTAATCCTACAAGAAAATACAATAGTCATTGATTAGAAAATGAAAAATGGGGTCAAACCAATCACTAGGTTGAAAGATTTTGTTGGTGTAGTGCTTTTTCCCATTTGGTTTTGCCTACATAGCCTTATGGTGATTCTATGTCAATTAAGCTTCCTTAGGTTATTTATAAAAGGTTCACATAGGTTAATTTCATTTTAATGTAATTATCTAATTAATAAAATTATAGGCTTTCTCATGTTTCCATAATTTTACCTATATGTACCCCACTTTTACACTTTGGAAGGTTAGATAGGTTAATGTGATTTTATACAAGTCATATTTTGCAATATTTTTCCGTGAAGACAATCTTCTTCCTCCTTTGCAATTTATCTATGATTTCATTGCTCCATACATAGATTTGATAAATATTTTGTTCAAGGATCCAAGATCGTGGCTAATCCAACATGGTATTAAAGCCATTTTTGCTAGTATTGTAGCAATATTTGTGGTGAAATCTTGCATACATTCACTATTATGGCATAAAAAAGGGTTTGGTAGGATTATTTGTAGAATCTTTGGAGAACTCATGAAAAAATTTCTACTATAGCTTTATATCTTAAAAATGATTATGTCATTAGTTTTAGAAGGTGTCAAAACCCCTGGATCAATTTAAACATGATCTAGTTCTAGAACAGTTAATTTTACTTTCTATTTAGCATTCCAAAGCCTAATTTTTCATTTTCTATAAAAATATGTAATTTTATGTTACTGTACAAAAATTCCTTCTGGGTTTTCTTCCTCAAGTTGAAATTTCAAATGAGTGTCTTGCATAATTTCCATCACTAAATTATTTTGAATATTTTTAGTTTGCCTTGATTTGCATGCCATCATACCTATACATTACTTGAATCTATATATGGTTATTACTTCATCTATATAGTTGATCTACCTCATTTTTCATGCATTGGAGAGTTCACTAACCAATCTAGACTTTTGGAGGGTTTTTACTTAGCCAACATAGGAAATCAAACTTTCAATACTGAGTAACTTCACTTTTCTAAGTTGAGTTGTTTAATAAATTGACTTACTTGCCCATAGGAGAAATTAGAGTTATGGAGTTTCTTTACCTACAAATCTATGAAGTTAAGTAGGCATGATGCCAAAACCCAGTTTACACTACTGTAGACCAAGTTGGACTTATAGGGGATTGTTACTTGTAACTTCACCTACCTCAAGCAAATTAGGTCTAAAACTCTAGCATACACTACAAAAGACCAACTCAAACTTTTGGAACTCTATTACTTAAGTTTTTAAAGGGTGATTACTTATAGAAGTCAAATAGAGTAGGTCTAAAACTATAACATACATTAAAAAAGACCAACTTAGTGTTGTAGTGGTCTACTACTTACTCAGGTTTTCAAAGATTGATTACTTGTAAAAGTTAAGAAGAATAAGAAGTCTGATTACTCTATTGAGATTGACCTAGACTTTTGAAGGGAAATCACTACTTAGAGTTATGGGGTGTCACTACTACTTTCTTCCATTCAATAAATTAGTCTAGGAAATTCAACTACTCTTTTGAGATTGAACTATACTTTTGAAGGGTCATTATAGCTCAGAGTTATGGGGTACCTCTACTTCATTTTTTTTACCATTTTTATCTTTTTTAGTACCATTTTTGGAAAGGATCTAGGAATGTGTAGAAGTAATAACTTGTGACATAACTTTCAATCTATAGCTCCATTTTGGGTGCTATTTTTTTTAAAGTGAATATTTTTCAAGATTTACACATTGGTGGTATTTTTTAGTCCCTTTGTAAAATCTATTTTATTCATGGTGTAATGGCTTAGAACTCACTTAAAACCTTTTGTACCTTTTTTGGATGAATTATTAGTTATCCTTGATGTCCCTCTCATACTCTCTCACACTAATTACTCATAGATGCATTCTCAGAGGTGCTTGATGTCTAATATTGAATGTGTGTTGAATTGTAATTAAAAGGGGGTATTATTGATAATTCAAGGGGGTACTTATAGTGTGTGCAATTTTTTATTTTATTTCATCTCAATTTTTTAAATTGTCTCAATCTAATCTACACTAGTAGATATAAACTCAATTGAACCACTCACACTATTTAACTATCTCAACTAGAAGTCTAAAATACAACTCACCTTAAGAGTTAAAGGACTCTATCAGATCACTATGGGTGAATAAATTGAGCCATCTATAGATGCAAAAAAGTTTAAGTGGTATAACAGATGCGATGAGGCATATGGGTTATACCTATCAATGTCTCCTAACCTCTTATTTTATGTTGAATTTTCAAAACTCCCAATGAAATTTAAACCATACTAGATAAGATTTTTGGAGTGCAAGACATCATGAAGGGTCATGAACTAGAGAATGAGCTCATTGCATTGAGCTCAGGTGACCATGAAACCATAAAAGACTTCTTTTAAAAATTTAAGTCACTAAGACTATAGTTGAAACAATGTAGCATTAAGAAAACAAATGACCAATCGATTATATTTTTGATTGAAAATTTGTGTCATGACTATTTAGTTTTCACCTCTACATTTCATTCTATTAAATGTTCACTTAGATCCACTTGTAAAATGCTATCATTTGATGAATTTATTGGAAATCTAATTAAAAATCAAGATAAACTAGGTTAAATAGGTGCACTAGAGTTTTAAAAATCACATGCCTTGATTGTCAATCAAGACAAGAAGAAGCCCTCTACTAGTGGAAAACAAGAGAAGAAATATTCTAAACCAGACAATGAGCATAAAAGGAGTAAAAATTTATAAGTCAATCTTAAGGCATCATCAAATGAGTCCTCTTCAAGTGGGAAACCTAAGAAGGAGAAACTCAAATGCAACTTTTGCAAGAAACTTGGGCATGATGAATCTTAGTGCATGAAAAAGAAGATTAACACCTTGACTAAGATGCTTGAGAAGAATAACATTAGTGTTCCTAAATCCTCAACTCATAAAACATCCATGCAAGATTCTTGCAAAGGATAAAGATAACAAAAAGGGTAAAGACAAGGGTAATGCACTTGTTGTAGTAGCTTTAAATCCTTTTACTTGGGTTATTGACTCAAGTGCTTCCTATTATAGGCCTCCTTAGAGGATATATTTTCAAGAATAGAGCATTTTTCATACCTTTGATTCTCATGAATGATGAATCTTCAGAAGAAGTCAGTGGTAAAGGATCAGATGAAGTAAGTGGTGAGACCTTTAATGATATTTTATGTGTTCCTTCACCATCTGCTAATCTTTTATCAGTGTACCAAATCACTCACATAGGTGTAAAGAAGTGAGTCATGTTTAGACCTAATTAATTTGTTATCAAGGAGCTACATAGTGAAAATATAGTGGCTTATGACAAGGCCAATCATTAGTCTAGGTTGTAGACCTTATCATAGTTTACCCCAAATAAGCCCTCAGTTTTAATGCTTACTCATGTAGATAGAGTGAGTAAACTATGGCATGAACACTTTGGCCATTTAAATTACCATTACCAAGAGCAATTCAGTCATCAAGACATGGTTTTAGGGTTGCCTAAAGTCAAATTCTTAGATGGCCTATGCAATGGCTACATTCTTGGAAATCATCCAAAAGAGAAATATGAAATGGAAAAGTAAGGAGAGTTGAATAGAATATAAAATTTGTCCACAGTGACATAGTAGGTCCATTTCTAAAAAAATCATTCAATAGGACCAGATACATGTTCACATTCATCGATGAATTTTTAATGTACACCTGGGGTTTTTTTCTCAAAAATAAGTCTAAGGTCTTTGATCACTTCAAAGACTTCAATACACTTATGGAGAAGTAGTCAGATTGTTCCATTAAAATCTTAAGGATTGACAATGGTGGGGAGTATGTCAACAATAGGTTTGAGTAGTTTCACACATCAGAGGGGATTCAGATACAACACATAGTTCCATAAAATCCTTAGTATAATGGTGTGGCTAAATGTAATAACCATAACTTAAATTAAATGGCCAAATGCATGTTTCAATCAAAGTCTCTTGATCCTTATTTTTGGGCTAAATCAATCAACTATGCGTGCTACATTTAGAACTATGTTCCACATAAATACTTGAAAATAATTACTCCTTTTAAATCTTAGAACAATTACAAGCCCATAGCTGATCATTTTCGAGTGTTTGGATCGCTAGCAACGGCCCATGTTTCCAAGAAGAAATGCAAGGTAATGGACCCTCATAATTAGTCTTGTATCTTTGTGGGGTATTTAGAGGGTGCTAAGGGATATAGGTTTCTCCATCCTAAAAATCATGATTTTTTCATAAAAAGGAGTGTCAATTTTTTAAGAGCCCACTTAAACTCACTAATAACACTCCAAACTCATCAAAAGTCTCATTGGAAATTAATTCCACCTTAGATAATGACTTGGATCCACCTCAAAATCATCTTGATGAATAGGATGACTATTCTTCTTCTTCAAGTTCAAGTAATGAGAGCATTGATGAGGATTCTCCTCTTCCATCTCACACTCACACTTCAAATGATGATGAATCACCTCCCAATTCTCTAATATCATACAATTCAAATCCTACTTGGGCCAAATAGACACCTCAAAGTGCTAGAAAATGGGTTGGAAGTACATCAAATACAAGGTGGACACATTCACAATTGTAGGGGACTTCACATGCCTACTTGGCCATTTCCTCATATCCATAAACCTTTCATGAGGCATCTATCATTCTGGAATGGGATTCTACTATACAAAAGGAGTATAGCTCCCTAATTAGGAATAAAGAATGGGACTTTGTCCCTCTTCCTAATGGAAAAAAAATTGGTCTATTGTAAATGGGTTTATTAGACTAAGTATGATAAAAATGGTTATTTTGATAATTAAAAATCTCATTTGGTTACAAATGGATTTTCTTAGTTACCTGGCATATAATACATAAAGACATTTGCTCCTATAACCAAGATGATGTCTATTAGACTCACTCTAGCCATCACAACTACACATTGGTGGGATGTTCACCAAATGGATGTTAGGAGTGATTTTCTACATGGTAACCTCAAAGAATATATCTACATGGAGCAACTATAAGGCTTTATGGAAGATTCCTCCTTGGTTTGTAGACTCAAGAAATCTATCTATGGACTCAAACAAGCACCTCAGGCATGGTATTCTGAGATGGACTCCTTTCTCCTCATAGTTGAGTTCACTAGATGCCACTCAGATCTAAATGTCTACATATTATGGTAGGATGATTCTCTATTGATCCTAGTTCTCTATGTGGATGACTTGTTGATTACATGGAGCTCACGATCATCCATTTCAGTAGTGAAAACTATACTTTCAGATATATTTTCAATGATAGACATGGGATTATTGCATTACTTTATTAGGATTAGATTCATTCAGTCAAATTATGGGATAACTATATCATAATCCAAGTATTCTCTTTATTTTATTGAGAGGTTTAACATGGTTGATTTTAACCCAGCTCTTACTCCCTTCTTATCTAGTGTGAATTTTAAGTCTAATTGTCCTACACCATTGGTTAATGTAACTCCATATCAACAACTTGTGGGCAGTCTTATCCATCTCACACACACTAGTCTTGACATATCCTATGCATTTGGCATGGTCTCCTAGTTTATGTAGGAGCCACATGAATTACATTAGAAAGTAGATAAGCATATTTTATACTACATTTAGGTTTCACATAACTATGGGATACACTATGGATTAGGAACAAACATTGATTTAATTGGATACATAGATTTAGATTGGGATGGAGATATTCAGATTTGAGATTCCACTTTAAGATAAGTTTATCACTTGGTTTGGGTCTAATAAGTTGGTCAATCAAGAAGCAACATGCAATTTATTTATCATCTATAGAGGTAAAATACATAGGGGTTGTAAATGTCACCACTAAGGTAATATAGACTTATGGGATTCTCACTAAGTTTGGTATCCAATTTCATAAGCCAACAATCATCTACTATGACAACCAAATCACCATCTAGATTTGCAAAAATTTGATTCTCCATCAAAGCACCAAACACATATAGATTCACATGCACTTCATTAGGGAACTTATTAATGGGTAGGTCATTTATCTTCGATACTATCCAAAATTAGAGTAGACTATAAATATTCTAACCAAGCCCTTTATAGAGAGTAAATCTATTCATCTATGATATATCATTGTGGTTAGAGTTGTTCTAACTTCTTCTTCCTCCTATGGAGGTTCTTCACTATTTACTTGGGTACCTTATCAGGATTTTAATGTCGAGAACCACTTCCCATCTCACCTAAGCTATGATTAAGGGTGGGTGTTGGTGTAGTGATTTTTCCCATTAGGTTTTGCTAAAATGAACTTATAGACATTCTTTGTCAATTAAGATTCCTTAGGTTAGTTATAAAAGGGTAACATAGACTAATTTTATTTTAATGTAATTATCTAATTAGGAAAATTAGAGACTTCCTTATGTTTCCCTAATTTTCCCTATATGTACCCCACTTTTCCACTTTGGAAGGTTAGACAAGTTAATGCAATTTTAAGCAAGCAGGTCATATTTTGTAATATTATTATGTGAAGAAAAGATTATTCCTCCTTTAGAAATTATTTGTGATTTCATTTATCCATACATATATTTTCTCAATATTTTATGCAACGATCCAAGATCATGGCCAATCTGACAACTATGTTGATCATCCTGCATAACACTTAATTTAAAATTAGTATTAAAAATTAACTAAATTAAGCCTTAAAATCTTACCAAATTGGAATTATTCATCTCTATATCATATTCTTGAGGTACATACATCCAATTACATCTCCTTTCTCTAAGTTCATATTGACTCAACAATATCTTAGTGGTAGGGTCTGGTAAGATTATATGCACTTTATTTGTAAGAATATAATGCTTAAATTTATTCACTTCCTTGACTAAATAAAATGATTTTTTATCAATCAAAGAATTATTTAACTCATAAATATTAAGGTTAGTACTCATGAAAGCAATGGGATAATCACACTTATCTATATTTTGAGTTAGAAAATCTATTATATGATCAAAGGCAAATGAATAAAGATAGAAATATTTAGTGAAGTTTGGGCTTATTAACATTGGAGCTTGTCCAATTTCATCTTTAATGTCTTTGAAAGCTTTCTTGGTCTCATCATTACATGTTATCTTGACATCTTTCTTCAACATGTTATTAAATGGTTTTATAATCTTTTCAAAACTAGAAATGAACTTTCTCACAAAGCTAATTTTGTCTAAGAACGAATTTAGCTCCTTCCTACTATTATGGGGTTCTATCTTTGATATTGCATTTAATTTATCCAAGTTTATAGAGATCCCATCCTTGATTATGACATGAACTAATAGATTTCCCTTAGTTATTCAAAAGATGTTTTTCTTGGGATTGAGGGAGTTTCCATACCTTCTACATCTCTCAAATACTTATTGCAAGTGTATGATGTGGCCATCCTTATTCTTAGAAAAGATAGTCAGATCATCCATGTATAAATTAATGAACTTACCTATGAGGCTTTGGAATGTATTATCCATTGATCTTTGAATGTTTCACCTACATTGATTAATTCAAAGGGAATTCTCTTGCAGGAAAAATTGCCCCACTTAATAATAAATGAAGTCTTCATCCTATCTTCCTTGTTCTTTAGAACTTGGTTATACCCTTAAAATCCATCAAGAAAGGACATCATCATAGAACCAAATTTTTTTTGAATAACTTGGTCAAGAGAATGTAGGGTATAATTATCCTTTTTAGATGCTCTATTTATTTTTCTAAAGTCAATGCACAATCTAATTTCACCATTTTTCTCCCTGATTATAACTAAGTTAGCTACCAAATTAGGGTGTCTAATGGGAAACACTATATTATCATCTAGTAACTTCTTTACTTCTCTATATATGATTAGTTCTAGGATAGAGTTAACTAGCCTTTATTTTTTCTTAAATCACTTGCAAGCTTCCTTCAGAGTTATGGTGTGGGTTATGACTCTAGGATCAAAGATTTTTAAGTCATCATAGGATCATGCTATCACATATTTATAATTAGTTAGTAGATATTTGTCTCTCTTGGTTTCTATGCTTATGTAGGCTATACCAATTTTTACCAGCTAAGGTTGACATTTGGAACTTAGATCAATTAAATTGTTTTCCTTCCTATTTACTTTGGGAATCTTGATAGCCTCAGCTAGTCTATCTAAATCAAACAATCTCTCTAAGGTAATCATTCCTTTTGGAATTTTATTCTCATTTAGATGAATGACCTTTTCATCAATCTTTCCTTCAACTTTGTCATCATCAAGGGTATTTTCATTGACTTCATCAATGATGTGAGCATCAAATTCTCTAGAGCTAGTCTTGAAGTCTATGATCTACTGATCATCACTAAATACTATAAGTGGTTGAGATTATCTGACACTGAGGGACATGGGACTAATTTGATTTTAAGGCTTTATAACTTGGAATTTTGTTTGGGCATAAGGTTGTGTAGTGTCCAATACTTCCTAATATAATTTTTTGTGGAGGACCGATAGCCTACTTTCTTCCCATAGGCTAAGCTAGGTAATATAAGGGAATAATATATCACTATTCACCAAAGTACTATTTATTATTACTATTCATGGATCACTATTCACATATCATTATTCATGGTGACATGGAATAGTTATGAGGTGGCATTGATGTGGTCTCTTGGGGTGATCTAGCATGACCCACATGATAATCTAAGGCATGTGAAGAGGTGGGGCATAGTACTTCACTTTGTGAATTAATTATTTGTATTTTATAATTCAAATGCTTAGTAAAGACAAAGGAATCTTTGAATGGAAAAGGTTAATTTGAAGAGTGGGGCATAACTTGCACTAGAAGACAAGTTTCTTATCCTTATGTGAGTCTAATGTTATTTTTCACACATGTTTGAGAGATATGGAATGAATTTGTGGGTGTCTTCATTATTTTATTGTCTACCACTTGGTCAAAAGGTGATTAGATCCTTTGTTGGATCTTTTTGGTGTTAAATGGGAAATGGGATACCAAGACAAAAGAAGGATTGATCATGTGATCCACTTTTAACCATTCTCATAATGGGACAAGAATATCACTATTGCTAAATAGTGCACTGACTCAAGGAGGATGAATTTCTTGGATTGGGAATGAATTCCCCCCTCTTTCTCTGTCTCTCTTCCTTCATTTTTCATAAATTAAGAGATTATCATTTTTAAAGATATGAAATTATAAACCCCCAAAAAAACCCCTTTGATCTTAAACTTAAATTTTTAACTCCCACCTCTATTTGGGTTCAATCCATGAGTTTTAATACTAGTCTAGATGGTGAAAGATTCCACCTGTACTAGCTATGGCAATTACATCTTGAAATTGTAATTGATCTTCATTGTAGATTTTAACTTTTAGGAGTTTTAGAGTGTAGGTGTTCTAGTTTTGAGATTACAGATTATAGTATGTTTATAGTTTTATAATGTGGTTCTATGATGTGTGGTGTTTCTTGGTGGAGTCTTCTCTTCAGTGTGTATGTGTTACAAGATATAGTTTGGTGTAAGAGTTTCAAAATTTGTATAAGGTTCACATGTTTGTAATTCAAGAGAATTTTTTTATTCCCATATTTTAGAATAGAAGTATTTCCATTAGTGTTTCCAATATGGATATATGTTGTGTGTCATCCCCATGTATTTTGTACATCTATTATACATTGTATTTCTTCATATTGGCATTATAAGAATAGGTCTATTTGTTATGTGTTATCACATTTATGTTTTAATCATAAATCTGAAAATGTTATGTGCCATAGGTGATTTTAGGAAGTGGTATTGTTGAGGTTTATGTGTTTTAGTAAATATCCCCTAAAAGGGATATTTTAGTGGTATCAGAGTTGGTGATCTTTCTACCCTATTGGAAAACTAATCATTTGTAAATTATTTGGAGAGAAGTTCTATTTTACAATTACAACATGGATATAATTTGAGAATCAAATTTCATTATCCTTTAGGAGATCCTAATCTTGAGGCTAAGGCTAAGAGGGAAGAGAATAACATGGGAGATAGACACTTTCAAAGATCCCTCCTTGTAGATGCCCTCAATAATTTAGCTAGATAATATTGAGAGGTGATCCAAGGACAGTGGGAGGCTATAAATAATGTGAACTAGGTTTTACAATAGATTATAGTAAAAAAATATCAATCATAATAATGGATCTAATGGGAAGATGATCAATTCAATAGACCATGTTCAAGAACCCAACCACATTAGAATCACTCTGGTATCCATATCTAGGCCCTACACCTATTTTTATAGATTAAAAAAACCACAAGGTGATAGGCCATAAGATTCATAAGGAGATGTTCTTGATTATGTCCATGAGTGGAAATATTGGGATGAGGAAGCTAAAGAAAGCATGACAATAGGTGATTAATGTCATTTAAGATTAATAAGTAAGCCTAAAGGAGATAAAGGGCATAATCAAGAGATGTAATAGAAGATGGGGAAGGTGACTCTATCCCCATTTGATGGGTTAGTAAAATGTACTACTTGTGCATGGATATAGAAGTTAGATAACTATTTCCATTTATACCCCATGTTCCATAAGGATGCCATCCAATTTGCTTATTTGTATTTGAAGGGTATGACACATTATTGGTGTTACTTTGGGATGATAACCTAAGGGCATTTGATTATTGATATATATAGAGTTCACATGGAAGATGATAGACATGTTTGATAGGAAAGATCTTGAATTATTCTTTAGAGAACTAATAGACTTTAGGAAGTTTAGTTTTTTTTAGGCCTACATTTCATAATTTCAGAGGCTAGTAGTCATTATTTTATATGTTTCTTAAAAAATATTGACCACCATATTTGTAGAAGGACTGATAGAGCCATTACAAGGTTGGGTGTAGGATTTTTGTCTGTGTTCACTAATTGAGGATATAAGAAAACATGGCACTTGGATTTCTCTATTCCCAAGTCAAAAGTTTCATCAAAGTTTCCCATTAAGCTATTTTAGTAGAAACAAGAGAAAGCACTTGAATTTTCAAAGAAGCCTTATGTTACAAATGAGGCTAGAAATGAGTTACAAAGGAAGAAGATATGATTTACATATAAGAACCTAAGGTGACTAGAGCATAAGTACAAGGGAAAAGAAAAAATACACTATATTGAGATTCTCCCAAAAGATGATAATGAAACTTCAGATAGTGATGTACCAGATGATCATAACAAGCATAAGGATCTTGAGGAGCTAGATCTTACCCAAACATAAGATCCCAAATTAGGAGATATCATTACTACACTATTTGGTAATACCAAACATAGTGCATTTAAGTTTCATGATGTGCTTTAGGAGTAGTAGATGTTAGTGCTAATTTATAATGGGGCTACTCACAACTTCATTAATGAGTCACTATTCATGTAACAAGGACTATAGGTTTAAGACATTGAGGGATTCAATGTGGTTATAGCTGATGGATTTACCATGGCATACACCAAGTGTGTTTCACAACTCAATATATATTGGGCCATCATCTGGTGACTAATGATTTTTATGTATTTTGTATTGGGAATACCAACATTGTGTTAGGTGTTTAATGGCTACATTTTCTTAGGGAATTTAATAAAAATTTACAAACTATGGAGATAAAGTTCAAAGTGAATGGGAAGCATGTGTTTTTAAGGGGAGTCTCCAATGGAGCTTTGAGAGTGGTCACAACTAAAATTATGGAGAATATAGTTAGGCATAATGATATAAAATGGGTAGCTCATTACTTCATTTAAACAAAAAATATAGGAGGTGGTAAGCAAGATTACAACAATGGCATATATATCTTGTTGTATAAGTATAATGGAGTTTTTGGTTAGATGCCTATAAGGAGACCCCTTGATAGAGGTTTTGAGCATGTGATTGAGTTGGAATAAGGGTCTAGAATAGTTATCACTACTCCTTATCATCATCCTTGATGTTTTAAGGAAGAGATCGAAAAGGATATTAAAGAGATACTCAACATGGGATATATCTGACCTAGTTTTAGTCCATTTGATTCATCGGTGATGTTGGTAAATAATAAGGATGGGAATTCAAAGATGTGTATTGATTATTTCACTCTCAACAAGAAGACCATATAGAATTGGTATCCCATACCTAGGATCAATGAGTTGCTTAATGAACTACATAGAGCAATGTACTTATCCAAAATTAATCTATGATTAGGATACCATTAGATTAGAGTGTGAGAGAAGAATGTACACAAAATAACCATCATGTGTCATTATGGGCACTATGAGTTCTTAGTGATGCCATTTAGGTTTACTACCTTCAAAAATGTGTTCTTGTGTTTTTTAACAACATCTTGATTTACAGTCAAATGTGGGAAAAACACCTTAGACACCTAGATAAGGTATTGACTATTATAGGAGCATAGAAAATTTATGTGAAGTCTTCTAAATGTAATTTATGGATGAGATAATTCCTCTATTTAGGATTTGTGATTAGAGTACCTAGAGCCAAAGTAGATTGGGCTAAGATTTATGAAATCATTGATTGGCCACCTTTGAGGACATTGACTCATTTGAGGGGCTTCCTAGGACTTTGTTGCTATTATAGGAGGTTCATAAAGGGGTACTCTCAGCTAACAACACCATTGATATATTTAACTAAGAAAGGTATATTAACTTGGTTAGAATCTTCTCAATAAGTATTTTATCACCTTAAAAAGGTGATGAGCACATGCCCAATGTTAGCATTGCCAGACTTTTCATAGCCATTCATTCTTGAGTGTGATGCTTCAGGTATGGGGATCAAAGTAGCCTTGATGTATAATAGGCATCCCATTACCTATGAGAGTAGAAATCTAAGTATAGTAGAGAATGGGTACTCTACTTATTACAAGGATATGCTATCTATTTTGCATGCCTTGGTTAAATTTGGATAATACTTAGTGGGCAATAGATTTGTGGTCTGAATAAATCACAATAGCTTGAGGTATTTCATGGAGAAAAAATAACTCAATGATCATCAATAGAAGTTGGTAACCAAAGTATAAGATAACTATTTTGATATAGAGTATATGAATAGGAAATAATAATGTAGTAGTTGATGCATTATCTAGGAAGCCCTCCCTTTTCTCTATGACAAATATTTTAGTAGACTAGAAAGCTCATATCTTTGTTGAGTATTCCAAGAACCAGTTTTCTTATGATATGATGCATGGATTGATACATGATGATAAGTATAAGGTTGTGGATGATGTGATAATACATAAGGGTAAGATTTACCTTGTTCTTGAGTCATAAATGGAGAAGAACATCTTGAGTGTTATACATGACACCCCATTGGCAATATATCTAGGGTACTTTAAGACTTATAGATACATATGAGAAAGTTTTGATTGGAGAGGATTGAAGGATAATGTCCTTAATGATATCAAAGAATGTGTCATTTGTTAGCAGAGAAAATCTAAGCATTTATTACCTATATGTTTACTATAACCCTTGCCCATTCTAAACCAAAAATGGGAGAGCATGTCAATGGATTTCATTACAAGCTTGCCCAGGGATCAGGGTAAGAATTACATTTATGTGGTAGTTTAAAGATTGGCCAAGTAAGCTCATTTATTTAAAATATCAATGGAGTATAATGAATCTCAAGTAACAACACTATTCTTTGAGGAGGTTTTTAGGTTGTATGGATTACCTATGAACATAGTTAGTGATTAGGATAGTTGATTCATGAGTATATTTTGGTAGGAGTTGTTCAGGTTGGAAAGTACTAAGTTGACTCTAAGTACTAGCTATCAGCTATAGAATGATGGTCAGATCGAGATCATGAACAAATTGATAGAGAGATATTTTTGGAGTTATATAGTAGGCCATTATAAAGAATGGGTAAAGTGGTTTTACATGGGTGAGAATTATTACAATTTAACGTATCATATGAGTATTGTTATGACACCATTCATAGTACTATATGGGTATGATGGCTCCTCTTTTATAGATCTGATGATAGTAGATAATCAAGATCCTAAAGTTCATGATTGGATTGAAGAGAATTAAGATATCATGAGGGTTATTAAGGAGAATATGGAGAAAGACCAAAACTAATAGAAAAAATATGATGATCGGCATAGGATGGAGAGATGTTTTGATGTGGGTGACTTGATGTTCCTTCAATTACATCCATGTAGGCAATCTTATTTGAATAAGAGTGGTGTTAATAAATTGAATCCATGATTATATAGGCCCTATAGGATTTTTATTCAAATTGGTGAGGTTACATATGATCTAGAGTTTCTTGAGCATAATAAGATTCGTAATGTTTTTCATGTGTCTTGCCTCAAAAAGGCACTTGGAAAATATATTAAACCATCTTCTGATCTACCATAGATGGATGAGGAAGGCAAATTGAATCTTGTTTTAGAAATAATCTTGGAGGTGTGAGAGAATAAGCTCATAAACCAAGTCATTAAATAAATTTTGGTGTAGTATAAATATTTTACATTAGAGGATTCCATGTGGGAAGGAGAATAGATTTTGTAACATCCCAATCTACAATTTCCTAGGGATAAGCACTATTGGGAAGGGAAGAATGTAATTCCCCCTATTTCTTGATATATATTTTGGTGGAGGACTGATAGTCTACTTTATTCCCATAGGCTAAGCTAGGTAAAATAAGGGAATAGTAGATCATTATTCACCAAAGTACTTTTCATGGATCACTATACATGTGTCACTATTCATGGTGACATGACATAGTTATGATATGTCATAGTGATGAGGTGTCTTAGGTTGATGTGGCATGACCCATATGAGAATATAAAGAAAGTGAAGAGGTGGGGCATGGTACTCCACTTTATGAATTAGTTATTTGTATTTTATAATTCATATCCTTAGTAAAAATAAACAAATCTTTGAAGGGAAAAGGCTGATTTGAAGAGTGGCTCATAACTTGCAATAGAATGTTTTAGTATTTTTTATGATTTTTAATGTGGACTAACTAGCTACTAAAAAATAAATGTAGAGTCTAGATTTACCTAGAGAGGAATATTGACTATGCACAATTGATGAATATTTGTGTGAAATCCTTTCTGGCTAGGGAGGAATGACCTATAATTCACCACACTTAAACAAAAAATGGATTAATAGAAAAATGAGTGGGTTACCTAGTAAGAAACCAGTCCCAAGAATCAATATACTTCCTTAGATGGATGTCAACCCACATTCAACATTCAAGTTTATAAATAAATATGATATTACAAAATATGTAGAATATGAATAAGCAATGCTAAAGATAATTAATCAACAACAAGATTTATATGATTAAAATAAGCACCCAAAATTTAATAGCAATATATCTTCTTGGATTATAGGCAATTATTCTTCAATGTATGTAAAATAATGTATGAAATCCATGAGGAAAAGTCTTATCTCAAATGCAATATCACTCTAATCAATAAATAAAGGTTGAAGGACTATAGGAAGATAAAAAATGCTAACCAAATCATGTATTAATCTAGGTAGGGTAATCTATATGCACAAATAGATTTACAACAAACTAGAATGTAGGTTTCAATAGATTTTAAGACTAATAAACATAGAGGATAATATTATTTTTAAATTTAATTATGGATCAATGGTGATCTAATAAGATCCACATCAATTTAGATGAATTGATGTTGATTCTTTATAAAACATTAAATTTTAAAAATAGACTATAATGACAACTTATATTTTTGATAAAATGATAAAAACCAAATGTAGAATAGACAGAGATAAGATATAGATGATCATAGATTTGAAACAAACTATTAAATAATTATGTTATGATCTAGCAAAGGATCGATGGTGATCCAACATGATCTACGTCGATTCAGTGCAAAAGTGCTTAATATTAAAAAGACTATAGTGACTACCTAGAAAATTTATAAAATGAAAGAAATAAAATGTAAATAAAAGATAGAGATTCATAATTAAATAATGCTTAAATACAATACAATACTAAACTTGTATGGTTTAAATAAAGTGATGCTAAAAGCAATCAAAAATGACATTCAAAATCACATGAAAATTATCACTTATCAAGTGTTCTTCAAAGGTACCAAGATGTTGGTAAGGTGTATGTATATTCATGACTAGCTTTGATAGAAAATCATGATCAAAATGGTCTCCTTCCTTTCATGTTCATTCTTCCTAGCAATGGAGGTCTACCATGTTTTTATGGATCAACATTGATCTTAATTGATAAACATCGATCTTAGAGGATCAATGTCAATTTACCAAAAATGGGTGAAGTTAAATGAAAATAAATTCCAATGAGTTAGAATGGGGTAAATGAGGGTTAAAATGACTTTTGAGGTTGTTAATGTTATTTTAACCATAGGATAAGTTTGTTAGGAGGTTGTGTAGATTTAGATTTTTATTTAATTTTAAGATTTTATGGTTAAGGATAGTTAAAAGGGGGTTAATTATTGTTTAATATAATAATTAACTAATTTAACCTATGTGGTGAAAGGTAAAGATGAAGGTAAAATGTAATTATTTAAATAATTATTCAATGTGGGGTATTACAACACATATCATGATGACACAATATACAAGGTGTATAAAAGTAGTGTTTATATTTGCCCCTTTTTATAGAGTGGTATATAATGGTGTGCTAAAAGACAAAAAAAATTAGGAGTATACTACCCCAAGTTTATTGTGAGAAGGTATTCCCCCTCAAACTAGGCACTATGAAGTGAAATGGAATGGATAACATGTTTGAACAAGATGAAATGGAGAACAAAAGTGGGTAAGGTGAAAGTGATAAAAGGGAAGATAGCTAAGGACAAAAAAAAATGTGGATGGATAAAAATGAGTTCAATGTTTAATCTTAATGGAATAAAGAGTAATACAAATATTAATTCCCTAAAGACTACATCAAATAGTGAAATACCATAGCTAAAATAGGTAAAACTAGAAAAAAAAGTCTATCAAGAGAATAAGAGAGGAATAGCAGACCAAAGAATCTAGTGTGCATATGGTGTATACGTTACCTATATAAAAATGTTCTCAATACAATAATACACCCTTGGGGTATTAAATGGGTAAGATACCAAAAAAACAAGGGTATAAGGTAAGAGATTAGAGAACTGACAAAAGGTCAAAATTCTCTAATGTAAAGGGTAATAAGAAAAATGGGATAGCTATGACAACAACAATAATACATGGCTTAAGAAAAAAAATGAAAGTATGGAAAAATGATCCAAAATGTAAAAATTTATCAAACTAGGGGAATCAACATCAATCCTAAGGAATCAATGATGATTACATAAAATTAGCATCGATCGAAAGAATCGACATCGATCATAAAAATGGCTATAAATAACCCACCGATAAATAAGAAGGCTCATTTAGATATCAAGTCTATAAGAGTTATCTAAGAAAAATTTGATGGTTTTTTAGCATTTAAACATACACACAAGATGATGTAGGTTAGTGGGAGTGGATGATGATGACAGGTTCATTATGAGGTAGGTGACATGTTTATGGGCAGTTTTGAATTTTTTATTTATTTTACTATTTTTTATGTTTTTTTAAGTTGTTGGAATGTTTAACTTAAGGGAAGGGAATAATTTATTATTTTTGGGGGTGTATATTATTAATTATTGGGCAAAAGGAGGGAAAAATTAATTTTAAGGGAAAAAGGAATCAACATCGATCCAAAAGTATTGACTATGATTAAGAAGAATCAACACTAATCCTTTTAGGATCAATAGCAATTAAAAAATAATGATGTCAATCCTTAATGGGTCAATATTGATTATAAATAAGTGACATCAATCCATATATAATTTAGTATTTAGGATTTATCTAAAAAAAGACTATTGTTATAGGCACACAAGCTACTGATAATGAGGGATAAGGTCCCACCATTATTGAGGGAGATACAAGAGCATATAGATGATGAGGACTAAGCACATCTAGAGGTGGTGGGTTTTGGATGGATCTACCATTATCACCATGATCATCAGGATGTTGGCATGATAGTATCTTTATTATAGTGGTGGGATTATACACCCAACACCTTCTAGCTTTGAACAAGTGAGATGACCATTTAACTAAGGACATCCTTTAGATTTTGGGACTACTGATCTAAGGAGTCCCAATTTATACAATTAAGAGGTTGGGCATGGGGAAATGCTAACATGACTCTATGGTGAGGATGCTACTGATATCATATTTATGGCTAGATCTTTTTCATTCTAGCCCTAATATGAGTAGGCACTAGTAGAGACATTAGTGTTGACCATGCTTATGTTGGCATTGACTTTCTATGCACTACCTGATTTTAGTGGAGGATGGTTTTTATGGAGATTTACCATAATTATAGTAAATATTATAGAGTATAATACAAAGTTTACTTGGGTACCCATACTTATAGGGTAGATTTACAAAGAGCTATGGAGTTGGCATACTGAGCATCAACTAGGAGACATCACATTTATGCTCCTCTACTGGGCATATGAGCACATTCAAGTGATATGCCCTCTTGGGACCCTAAGGGTTGGTTTCAGAGACATGGTGTATAGTGTAAGCTTTCTATGATGGGATACAAACCTAGTCATTCCTTATTTAGATAGGATAGTACATGATTGAGCATACTATAGATAGGTATTTGAGACCTTATAGATTAGAGACATTATCTAGAGACCATATATACATTTTTTGGCATGGTCAGGTCTAGAGATAGAGTTAGGAGATGATACCTAAGATAGATGGGTATATGGATGATAGATGAACCATATGGATCTATTTTATTTTGATAAGGTCCACCATTAGTTTGGTTTACTATAGGATGTACCATTGACCCCATGTATATATAAGCAGGATGATATAGAGATAGATTAGCTACCACCAGATACAATATTTATTTATATGGGAGCATTAGAGGAGCTATTTATTATGTACCTAGGGTTTCACTCCACAAATTTCCAAAATCAAAGCTTTGATACCACTTGTAATGATCTTGAATATCCCTAGGTACATAACACTAGTAGCATTATGTGTGGATGATTTAGGCTATAAATATGATTATGCCACTTGGTTTATGGGAGAGATAATTAGATAGCATCATAGAGTAATGATGACTCAATAAGAGGTGGTATAGGATGAGGCAAGAGGAGAGGTGGAGCAGGAGGCTCCAAATATACACATGGAGGAGGAACCAATACAGGATGCCCTCAGATAAGATTAGTAGGGGATATGACATGCCAATCTATAAAGGTTATAAAGTGAGCTTGATAGGGTCAAATGGGATTGAGATTAGGCCATTTAGGAGAGAGATCATACTATATGGGAGAGAGATGGCTACAGGGAAGATTTGGAGTAGACGAGAGCTTTTATGGTGTAAAGGGTAGCTCTAGACATTGTAGGATCTAGTGTTATACCATGAGACATAGTACCACTTCACTACTATAGTGACCTACTTATCAAGATATCATACTATAAGAGGATTTTACAAAGGTGGCTACTAGATATTTCATGTTTTTCTTCACATGTGCCTAGCCATCCTAGATCATAGAGGACTCCTAGGGTTATAATTCATTTAGGGAGTATAGCAGGCCAAGGAGGAGATGATGAGGGAGGTGATAGTATTCACCTCAACAAGACTAAGTTCACATAATATAACATAATGTATGGGTCAAGATCCCTATTTTATTCATATTATGACATTTTTACAAATTTTGATATATATTAACATTTATGGTTATGGATCATATATATTTTCTTATGGATTCATTGATGTTTATGGACATGTTATATTTTTATTGATGATACAATGCACTAGATTATAGATTATATGTTATGTAATTTACTTTGTGTTAATGTGATTATACATGTTATAGATGTTTATGGTTTATGCTTATGGATTATTATGTGATGGTATGAGATAAAATATTTTATGTTTTAGGATTATGGATTATGGGTTTTGTGCTTATACTATTATGATTTATGGATTTTAATGATTTATATGTTATAGATTATGGATTATGGATGAACTTTAATGTTTTAATGGTTGTAGATTTATGGATTTTAATGATTATATATTATGGATTTGTTGAACATTGACTTTGACCATAACCAAAAGAGGATCTCTAATATACATGGCTTATACATCCTTTTCTAAATGATAATAGATTATGACACAACCTAGGTTATCTAAAGCTTAGAACTTAGTCATTAGGATCATATACTTGTGATAGGATAGGGATAATTTATTTTCACCACATATATCTAAATCAAGATTATCCTTCAAGAATAATTTTTATGCCAATGGGTAGATTGATTAGTATGATAAGTCTATAATTAGAAAGTTGATCAATTAAGGAAGCTTTCTTGGGATTTACTTTTGAAAATTTATGTTATTGATTTTATTTCCTTTCTTTTATGGCATTAAAATGACATAATTAGAAAATTGATCAATGCAGGAAGTTTTTTGCTTGGTAGCCATCCTTCAAGAGAATGGCCTATATTTTGATTCTTTTTTGCACAGCTATCCTTTAAGGGATCAGTTTGTTATTTTGCCTTTACATATTTTATTATAGCTATCCTTCAAGGGAATAGTCTATTTACTAAGACCATTTTAATACTTTTACTTTTAAATGATTTTGAATATAGAAGAAGTTATTGAAAAATGGCATAAAAATATACCTTAAAATGGCTTCCATGAATTCATCATATGAGATGATTGGGTTATCTTAGGAAATTAATGGTGTTTAGGAAATAAGGGAAAAAATGATTTGGGATTTCTCCCATCATAAGTGAAACTTATCCATGAGAGAATGTTATGTATAGAGCTAGGGTATACATATTCAAGGTTTAGGTTATAGTAGCTACCAGATAACTAGATAACTCTCATATCACTATTTGGTATTTTGCAATAAAAGGATATGATAAGATACAAGATAAGCTAACCAAGATGATACAATATCTATCAACTATAGTAAGGACATAGATGTAATGTATTAAGAGTTTCTCATTCTATTTTTCCATCAAGAGAAGCCTAACGATATGCCCCAAATCCATATTTATGGGTTATAACATATGGTCCAAGCTAATTACGAGAAAATTTACCCCTTTTAATTCATTCCATATTAGTGACATGTTGATTTTATTTAACCACAAGATCTCAAATATTAAATTCCCACTCTCTTATATGTTGATTATATGCTCATTTTAGTCTTTCTTAATATATATGAAGGTAATCAAGGGCCACCTCATGATGCTCATCTAAAAGCTTGAGCTATGATAAATACTCCTGATGGAAATCCTCATCATAAAAATGTCTTTAAGGGAGACTCAAAGAGAGGGAATTTGGACTTCTAATAGAAGTATAGATTTCATACCATAGACTAGGGAAAAATGAGTAACAACTGTAGGGGTTTGAATACTAGTTTTATATGCCCATAAAGAGAAAGGGATATGAAGATGCCAATCCTTGCTAGTTTCATTAATAACTTTAGTTAGGATTTTGATCAAAATTTTATTATATTTTTCCACTTGACCATTAGCTTGAGGATAATAAGGTGAGGAAAAACTCAATTTAATTATAAATGAATCACATAATTCCTAAACTTATTTATTTTTAAAATATTTTCTGTTATCTGTTATTATTTTATCTAGAACTCCAAAACAAAAAATAATGTACTGTGGATAAACTCCATAATATTTTATGCCTTAGTCAAGATAAGTGACACAAATTCCACCCAATTAGTGAAGTATTTAGTAGCAGTGATAATAAAGCCATGATGCTAGGAGGATTTAGGATTGATTTGCCTTATAAGATTGATCCCCTTTTGGGAGAATGGCCAAAAGTACCTTATTTCCTACAAGGCTTTACTAGGGACATGGAATAGGTTTTCATGCTATTAACATTTTACGTACCTCTTAACATAGGTGTATCAATCTTGATTTAAGGTGGTCTAATAGTAACCTAAATGTAATATTTTCTTAGGGTAGCTTCATACTTTTGGAGATAATAGAGAAGAATGCCATCAATACCATTCTTATAGAGAACACCCATAGTATCATATAGTGGGAATATTTCTACTGGAAGATGTGTTTAGTACCTTTGGATAGATGTCGAGGAGATAGTCTTGTAGACAAATAATCAAATATTTATGCATACCATAGCTCCTCTAGATTTGACTCAATATTATTGATGGATGGAACATCAGTATTTATATAAGAAGGTTGACTAACTTAATAGATAAGGATAAATAATTTAGATTCCTAAGATGAGGCTAGGATAAAAGAGGAAAGAGATGCCATAGTATCAGTGAATTTATTAGTTAATCTAGGGGTAGCCTGGATGGTATAAAATTTGAAGGTAGATAAAATATGATCATATAATGTCTTATATCACCAAAAAATATCATTATTAAATCTATATACACTATTAATCTAATTTACCACTAGCTAGGAATCCCCATAGATATTAACTAACCTAACTTCTAATGTAAGGGTAGTCTAAAGCCCTATAATCAATGATTCATACTCGGTCATATTATTGGTGCAATCAAAGTCTAACTTAAAAGATAAAGGTAAGGGAATAACTTGAAAGGGGATTAATATAATTCTTGCACTACCTCCTAACTCATATTTAGACCCATAAAATAATATAGTCATTTGATACTCTTGAACTAACTGAGAAGTGGAAATGATAGATTCAACAGGGAATTCATAATTAATTTGTTGATTATCACTAAATGGTGCTTCAACCAGATGATCAGCAATAATATACCCTTTAATATATTTTTGGTGGAGAAACTCTAGATAAAATTTAATTAGAAGAATAATCTATCTATCCATCCACTAATTATAGTAATGTTTAGAATGCATAAACTTAAGGGGATTGGTACTCATAATTACATACATTTTATGGTTAAGTAGGTAGTGATGAAGATTATAAGATATAAGGACCAATGATATGCATAATTTTTTAGTATGTGGATAAAATGTTTCATATTCTATGAGGGTATGACTTATATAATAAACAACCTGCTCTTTGTGAGGCTCATATGGATTGGCAAGCATAACACCTAGAGCATGGTTTGTAATTGAGATGTAAAGGGAGAAAGGCTATCCTTCCTTAGGAAGAGTGAGGAAAATATTCAATAAAACATATTCCTTAAGTTCATTAAAGGCTTCTTAACAATGAGAATCCCATATAAAGTGACAATCCTTCTTTAATAAATGGTGGAAAGGTTGACACTGATAAGAGAGCTAGGAAATATAATGATGAATAGATTGGAGCTTGCCTTGTAAAATATGAAGTTTTTTGAGTTAGGATGGAGGATTAATTTATAAAATAGCCTTGATGTTAGTAGGATCACCTTCTATTCCATGAATATAAATAATGAAGCCTATAAGTTTACCCGTTAAGACACAAAAAATGCACTTTTTTAGATTAAATGCACATGATACTGGTGTAGATGATCAAAAATAATCTTAAGTATATATAGGTGATATTTATAGAGATTTGAATTCCTAAGGAGATCATCTACATATTCTTCAAAAATTTTGAGGATTATGTCATGAAATATATAATTCATGGCATACTAATAGGTGGCTCCTATGTTCTTTAGGCCAAAAGGCATAACACGGTAGCATAAATTTCCCCAATGAGTAATAAATGTAATTTTATTTTAGTCTTTTGGTGAAATAAGTATTTTATTGTAACCAGAGAAACCATCCATAAGGGATAAAATTTCATGACCAATAGTCAAATCCACTAATTGGTCGATGTTAGGGAGAGGGAAATCATCTTTCAGATAAGCAAAATTTAAATCATGAAATTTTTTACAAATATGAAGTCCCCTAAAGGCTTAGTGACTAGAACAATGTTAGACATACACTAAGGATAATTGATGGGTTGAATAAATTTAAGGGCTAAAAGGCACTACAATGCTTCTTTTACTAGAAATGTGATATGAGGATGCATTTTATGGATCTTTTGCTTCACTAGATTAGTATCAATAAAGGTAAAAATGTTATGGAGATGATTTAGGGGTCAATACCAAGCATATAATTATAGGACTAGGTAAAGGTTTTACTATGATTTGATAAAAAAGTGGTAAAATTATAGTTTTCTTGTGAATCTAAAGCTTTTCTAATTTTAATAATCCTCTAGACTTCTTGAGACCTAATATTAATATCATTAGTGGCTTAATTTAACAGGCTAGACATTTTGGATGGAAGATAATTTCATAAATAAGAGTTTTCAGCACCTAAATGAGTCAAGATTGGCTCATCATCCTAACACTAAAAAATAGGGATGGTTGACATATCAAGTCCTATTAATTTAGGATAAACTAAGGGGGAAGTTTTAATTTTTTCATCATAGTGGAAGATGAGGAGTTCTAAGGAGATCATATTGAATAAAAAAATTTAGGAGGAATGGATATGGTATCACTAGTTAGGGAAGAGGTGTCAGATGAGGAAGATGGTTCTTCTTTTTCAAAAGATGGTAGAATAATAGGTTTGGGGGAATATTTATAATCTTTCTCAAAAATAAATACATGCTTTTTGTGTGGTTTTATAAAATCTCCTAATGTGACATCATGAGAACCCTACTCATATCTGCCCATGCCAAAGCCTTTCTAGGCATAATGATAAATTTAAGTTTAAACAAACTGGGAAATTCTAAGAAATGAGAAATTGGATGTAAATGGTTTAGCACAAACATGATTGCCAAGTTCTAAAGTTTATTTATTGATCTCAACATACATTAAGTGAGTATGAAAGAAAGGCAATCCAAAAGGAGTGAGCTCACCTAGACTAGGTGAATACATCGGTTGTTTATCAGGATGGCCATATTATCTAGGAGTGGGTAATGTATTAAGAGTTAATAACTAATATTATCCCATCAAAATTTGTTTTATCAAGGAGTCAATGGTCTCTGAAGAAGGTAGCTTTGAGGTAGGGATCGCCATGGTAGTCAAATCTTCATTAGAAGATGGAGATGGGATAATGTTAGGTGAGGCTATTATTACATAGCTTAGCTTAAAGGTAAAGTTTCATGATTTAAAGGGATAAGGATCAATAGGGATGATGTGTACCTAACCTTCATATTCATATTTAAGGCATCGATGAATTATTGAGGGTACACATCACATGAATCCATAGATGCCCTAATAGAATGTTATATTAGAAAGTCCCTTTTATTACATAAAAGAGCTCATTAATGGTGTGAGGACCTACATGAATGGGGATAATGACTATTCCTATCATGGGTGCTACCATGTCATTAAATGAATGAAGAATTGCTAAGGATTAGGAAATAATGGTTTCTAATAGTTATAATTATCAAAAAGCATGTGAGGAAATATTATTAACACTAGCCCCATTATCAATCATAACTCTTTTAATTTAAGCCTGATTTATTTGAGATATAATAAAAAGGGTGGGATCTTGATCTTTAGGTGATAAAAGAATAACCTCAGAATCAGTAAAACTAAGAGTCGAGACCATTTAAAGGGCTCCTATAAAGGATGAAAAAGGTTAAGGTTCATCTAGTCAGACCTCAATAGCCTGGAGAGATTTTATAATTACCTATCAATGTTTTAGATATTTTTTGATAAACTCATATAGTGACATCTTTACATGTACTTGGTAGAGTTGTTTTAATATGGAGATTTGTACCAACTCTTTAGCTTTGACTAGGGTAGTTCTTATAAGAGAAACTTTAGGCTTTTATTTATATGGTTTAAGTATATTAGGTGTAGAGGCTCCTATAATTAAAACATTAGATTTATTAGGATTTTGGTTTTTAGAATAGGTGGTTACATGGATAACATTGATGTGTAACAAAGGTGGATCTGAAGAGGCTACCAACTCTTTATCACTTATAGGACTAGTAGGATTATGGGTGGGTGGAATGGATGGAATGATACCTTTTGCTTAGGATTTTTATCATTGATATCCTCAATTAAGAGGTCATTATCATAGACTAACTATTGGATTATAACCTTAAGGGCTTTACAATTTTTTGTATCATGCCTAGGTACTTTATGATATGCATATATTTACTAATTTTTATGCCAAACAAATCTTTGGGGGTTAAGGTTAACAGACCATATAGGTGGTAATTTAATGAGGGATGTATCCAATAATTGTTTCAAGATTATAGAATAATATCCCTTCAAAGCATCATATTATGGTTTTATAGGGGTTTTGATAATAGGTTATTTTAACAAGGTATTACTCATTTGGTTTTGTCATTTAACCTATAAGAGGGACAACTTTAAGCTCTTTTCCTTTAGGCTTTTCTAATTTCCCCTTAATGGAGGAGAGTGTATATGGAGGTGTGACTAATAATGGAGGAAAACATTGAATTTTCCAATGTGTTTAGTCAAAGGCACCTATGATAGGTATAGAAGATGGATGGGTACCTAAAATAGATAATGGAGGTGGTACAAAAGGGATAGGCCCTTTATTCTTCCATGTGTTAACAATATATGGGATATTTAGACTAAGGTTTTTATCTTTTGACATTCAAAAAATATCAAATATAAACTGAGGATGAGCTAAGGCTTTCTTTAGTGGAATACCAAGACAATTATCCTAACTATTGATGATAGGAGCTTTACCTTTTCCTTTAATATCTTTAGGGTAAGGAACTGTTATACTAGAGGATAGTTTAAAAGGGTCAAAGTTTTAGGAAAAAATATAAGATTGCATTGTATGCTTTCTAGGGATCAAAGGGGTAGAATGTCCAACTCTAGAAGTATCAAGATGTTTATATGTGACATCTCAAGTAGTAGTGTCATTTTTCCCTTTAGGAGATTTAGTATGAGAAGGTGATGTTTCACATGAATGATCCCATGTAATGAGATCAAGGAGATCTATGTGGATTTTAGGAATATTTTTAATGATTTTATGTTGATTTATATCAAAATCATCTCCTATAAGGAGATATAAGAATGAAGGTTTCTTTAGGACTTCATTAGGACACAACTAATTATAGATTGTGTTAATCATATGAGTATTATTATTTTTTATTTCTTTAGGATTATCTTAGACTATATTTGATGTGGATGGATGGTTTGGAAATGGTTGCTTAAAAATATCTAAGGTTTGGTTAGGAGGAGCATTTAGATTATCCAATCGAAGGTCTCCCTTGTCAATGTGGTTTTGTACCAATCATTTAAAGGATTGGAATCATTCTATGTCATGTCCTATTACCCTATGATAAGCATAAAACTCATCTTCTTTATACCAATTGGGTTTAGGACATGTATCATCAACTAGTCTAATAAGAGGGAGTTTAATAACATTTGCTTGTAGGATTTTATCTAATACCAAAGTATAAGACTCTCCTATAGGGGTATATTTTGTTAGGGGGAAAATGAGTAAGGCCCCTAGGCTATTGTGTTTGAGAAGCAGAAGACCAAAATCAATTAGATGCTAGAGGGGAAGAAGTTTTTACAGTAACTACATTTATTGCCCCTTTTAGTTAAGGATTATTGATATTACTTTTGGAGGGATCAGCTTTGAATTTCTTATTATGTAACTTAACTTTTAATTCTTCAATTCCATGAAGTTCAAGATTATGGGCCATGGTAAAGGCTTCATCAAAAGTCTTAAAATTCTGAATTTGTAACATGGATGATATATGTTTTTCACAAGTACGTGAAAACAATTCAATTAATTTTTTTTATGGTAAGGAAAAGGTTAGTTGGTTCATTAAGTTATGCCATCAAGTTAAAAATTCTGATATGGATTCATCATCAAACTTTCTAATAGCATAAACATCTATGCTAGTCACTTTTTGAGAAATATTAATCGAGAAATGTTCTAAGAATTTTTTTGCAAACTATCTCAAGGAAAAGAGGGAATGTTGGAGAATGGAATTGTACTAATCTAATGTAGATCTTGATAATGATATGGAAAATGTTCTAAGTAGGAGGGCATCATCATGTGATATAAGATAACACACATGTCAAAAGGACCTAAGGTGTTGCTAGGGATTTTATTTATTTTCAAATTTAGTAAACTTAAGAAGCTCCCAATATGAGGGATATGATCAGATAGGGACATAATGATGGATTGGATCATTAAAAATTTGTTCATATGTGAGCATTGTATTATGCCTAGAGGCAGAGGATTCTAAACTATCCATCCTATTCATAAGGATGTTCATGAGGTCTATATGAGTATTACTCTAAGTCACACTTCCTAAAATACCTTGTTGAAGGGGTTTGATAGCTTGATAAAAATGTAGACATAAGCTATGAAGGAAGGTAACCTCTTATGGTAGACATAATACGTTGAAATCCCAATACGTATTGTGGGACTTGTAGAAAAATATTTTGCTATGGGAAAGACAATAAGTGAGTGGTTATCACTAGTTGTGATGAAACCACATACTGGGTGACCAAGGAAACATACTATTGGAAAGGTTGGGAATAAAGTATTGGTTGTGCTAATGGATTTTTTTTGCATGAGGGATTTGTTGCATACTATGTGCCAAAGTTGTCCTAATAGGTGGGATACTTTCAAGAATTGACACCATTAATATTTGGGAAATTATAGTAGATATAGGTGGAGTGGTATTTTAGATCTGAGTAATGATTGGAGAAATATTAGATACCATGAATGGTTATTTCTCTAAAGGTTGTGATATTTGAGCATTAGAGCTAGGTGGAAGAGATTTAGTGGAAAAGGTCAACATGGCCATGGTAAATTATCTAGTTCTCCCAATTACCTTGAAAGGCATACCATACCTATGTGGAGAGTGTTGGGCATGGGGGGAAGGAGAAATATGTATTGCTTGACTATTCAGATAATAGTTAAGAGTAATAGGTTTATTGTCTAGTATTTATAAAAAGGGTCTCCTTGAGGATAAAAATTTGGGAACACAATATTATCAAAGGACTCAGGGGAAGAGATAGGACTAGGTGTATGCTCCATAGGAGAGGATGTAACACCCTCCTCAGATTCTTTCTTATACTATTACCTAGCTAAAACCATGAAATAGATAATAAAATAAACAAATAAAATAAAATAAAATAAATTCTTTTTAAATTATCTTATTTTAATGATGGATGAAAGACACACACACTAAAGTCATTCTAAATAGGTTTTTTTAATCTATTTTAACTTTAAGATGTGAAAAAAAATTAAAAAAAAAAAGAAAAGATAACGAAGGTCATCAGAAGTGGTAATCTAAGGATCGTTTTTAAGTGCTCAAGGAAATATATACTAGTATTAATACATGGCTTGATACTTGGGGCTTAATCCCCTCATGTCACAATCCCACAACTAGTGTGGGTTCTTAACCAAAATATACCAATGGTCCAGAGATTATACTCAGCTAGAGAACTGAGTTAGTCCTCCCCTTGGTATTGAAATCCAAGTAGGATTATTGAAATAAGGTTTCCATGATATGATGAAATCCCCATTGGTTTACTTATGTAAATTGTTTAGATGTGTTAATTGATATTGTGATTTGGTTTTTGTGTGGATAAAGAGATAACTATGATAGATTGTCACCTAGATTATTCTATGTGAAAGAATCTAACCAAGCAAGATCAATGAAATTTATTTTAAATTTTTAAGAAAAATAAATAAAATGTAGTCCAAATATTATCTTTTGATGAATGTACACAAAAAAAGAAAGGGAAAAAGAGTAAATTCAACAATTTTGAATTTGATAAAGAAAAATGAGACATAGGTCCCATCAGGCATGCCAAAATGTTTTAGTATTTTTTATGATTTTTAATGTGGACTAATTAGCCACTAAAAAAAAGTATATGTAGGGTTTAGAGTTACCTATAGAGTAAAATTGGTTTCACACTGTTGATCAAGATTTGTGTGAACTCCTCTTGGCTTTGGAGGAATGACCTATAATTCACCACACTTAAACAAAAAATAGATTAATAGAAAAATCAGTGGGTTACCTTGTATGAAACTAGTCCCAAGAAGTGATACACTTGCTTAGTTGGATGTTAGCCCATGTTCAACATTGAAGTTTATAAATAAACATGAAATTATAAAATATATATAATATTGATAAGTAATTCTAAATATAGTTAATCAACAACAAGATTTATATGATTAAAATAAGCATCCCAAAATTCAATAGAAATATCTATATCTTATTGGGTTATATCCAACTATTCTTCAATGTATGTAAAAGCACATATGAAATCCATAAGGAAAAGTCCTATCTCAAATGCAATATCACTTTCATCAAAAAATAGAGGTTGATGGACTATAGGAAGATCAAAAATGCTACCCGAATCATGTTTTAATCTAGGCATGGTCATCTAAATGCACAAATAGATTTTCAACAAACTAAAATGCAAGTTTTAATAGATTTTAAGACTAAGAAAAACATAGGATAAGAATGTTTTTAAATTTAGGAAGGGATCGATGGTGATCTAATATGATTGATGTCGATTCAAATGAATCGATGTCAATTCTATATAAAAGCTTAAATTTTAAAATAGACTACAATAATGACCTTTGTTTTTGATAAAATAATAAAAACTAAATGTAGAATAGATAGAGACAAAATACATATAATGGTAGATTTAAAATAATTTGTTTAAGACTTATGTTATGATCTAACAAAGGATCGATGGTGATATAATAGAATCAACATCGATTCAGATGAATTGATGTTGATTCTATGTAAAAGAGCTTAATATTAAAAAGACTATAGTGATGGCCTAAAAATTTGATAAAATAAAATAAATAAAATGAAGATAAAAGATAGAGATGTATAATTAAATAAATGCTTAAATAGAATACAATACTGACCTTGGATGGTTTGAAGAAATTGATGCTATAAACAATAAAAAATGACCTTTAAAATCAGCTAACAATTATTTCTTATCAAGTGTTCTTCAAAGGTAGCAAGATGCTAGTAAGGTTTATGTAGATTTACAACTAGTTTTAATATAAATTCATGATCAAAATGGTCTCCTTCCTTTCACATTCATTCCTCCTAGCAATAAAGGTATGATGTGTTTTTATGGATTGACATTAATCCTAATTGATCGGCATTAATCTTGGAAGATCAACGTCAATTTACCAAAAATGGATGAAGTTAAATGAAAATCCATTCAAATGAGTTAGCATGAGGTAAATGAGGGTTAAAATGAATTTCAAGGTTGTTCAGGTTGTCTTAACCATGCGATAAGTTTATTAGGAGGTTGGGTAGATTTATATTTTTATTTAATTTTGAGATTTTATGGTTAAAGATAGTAAAAAGGGGGTTAATTATTGTTTAACTATAGTAATTAACTAATTTAACCTATGTGGTGAAATGTAAATATGAAAGTAAAATATAATTATTTAAATAATTATCCAATGCAGGAAATTACAACACATATCATGATGACATAATATATAAGGTGTATAAAAGTAACATCTACATAGAAGACAAGTTTCTTGTACTTATGTGAGTCAAATGTGCTTTCTCACATATGTGAGACATATGAAACAAATTTTAGGTTAGATCTATGATTTTATTTTCTACCACTGAGTCAAAAGGTGATTGGAGCCTTTTTCAGATCTTTTTGGTGTCACATGGGAAGTGGGAAAATAAGACAAAATAAGTATTTATCATGTGATCCACTTTTGACAATTCTCACAAAGGGACAAGGATATCACTATTCCTAAATAGTGTACCAACTCAAGGAGGATGAATTTTATGGCATGGGAATGAATTTCCCCTCCCTCTCTCTCTCTCTCCCCCCCCCCTCTCTATCTCTTTCTCCATTTTATATAAATTAATATATTCTCCTTTATAAAGATATGAAATGATAAACCCCCCAAAACCCCCCTTTGATATTGAACTTGCATGTTCAACTTCCCCCACTCTTTAGGTTCAATCCAAAAATTTTAATACTAGTCTTGGTCATGAAATATTATACCCCTGCTAGCTATGATAATTCCATCCAAATAATTGTAATTTATCTTCATTGTAGATTTCATCTTTCAAGAGTTTCAAAGTGTAGGTATTCCAATTTCCAGATTGTAGAGTGTAGTACTTGTTTGTAGGTTTATAGTGTGGAGCTGTTGTTTATGGTGTTTCTTGGTGGAGTCTTTTCTTTAGTATGTATGTGTTGTAGGATATATTTTTATGTGAGAGTTACAACCATTGTATAAGGTTTTTATGTTTTTAATTCAAGATAACTTTGTTATTTCCATATTTTATAATAGAAGCATTTCCATCATTGTTTCCAATATAGATGTATGTCGTGTGTCATTCCCATCTATTTTATATCTCCATTATATGCTGTATTTATTCATATTAGTATTATGAGAATATGTGTATTTTATATTTGAGTCCTTTCCATGTATGTGTTTGATTTGGGATATTTTATCTTAAGTGAATCCCTTAGTATTTGTTATGTGTTATCACATTTATGTTTTAATCATAAATCTAAAAATGTTGTTTCATAGGTGATTTTAGGAAGTGGTATTTTTGAGGTTTATGTGTTTTAGTAAATATCCCCTAAAAAGGATATATCATGTTGGCTGTAACTAAATCAAGTTCATCAGCAACCTTGTTTTCCTCCCTAGGGATTGACACAATGTTGAAAGCATAAAAAAAAATCCCATAATATAAATTTATGTTTCTTAATATGTGACAACTTAAATTTATATCTAATTATGACCTGATTAACTACTACTTTAGAATCACCAAGAACTAATAGTTCCTTAACATTGTGTTTGACTATAAATTGTAATCCAAGAATAAGTGCTTCATACTCAGCAAGATTATTGGTGCATGGGAACTAAAGTTTTCAAGAGGAATTGTATTCCTTACCAATGGGATTGATTAATACCAATCCTATTTTAGAACCTAATTTACATCTAGCACCATCAAAATATAGATTTCATAATCTAGGCATAGCATGCAAAGTTTTGGGGTTACATACCTTTGATGCATCAAGACTATAAACACCTAGATATGAGTTAACCATGTTGACCCTATCATTGGTTTAATTATAATCTATGATCATATTCTTCATCTTAGGCTCCCTCTCTATCTTGATCTAATTGAGAACTCCTTTTTAGGGTAACCACATATGGGAATAATTAGTAGACATATAACCATTCAAAGATCTGGTCCAATCTCTTCTTAGCAACATTCTATATGTGTTGAGGATATCCACCACTTAGATTTCATTGAACTATTGTATCTTTTGTTCATAAGTAATCTATATGTGAAAATTTAACAATTTACCAGTTAATTGTACCCTTGATTTATCTAATTAAGTCACAACCTTATTAGATTTAATTGGAGTCTAACCTAATTGTTCATAATTACCATTAGGCATAATATTTTTATATTTACCTTAGTCTAACAAACAATTACATAAATCCTTAACAAATATCCTCACTATAAGTACGAAAGGTAGAACATTTACCTAATTTTTGTGTATTACAAAATTAACATGTGCAGCCATATTAGACTTTCTAGGCTTCTTAGATAAATATTCCAATAAAAAATCCCTTTATTATATAATATAAGTCAACTCATTCAAGGTAATGTTAGCTTTGATCTTTTTCATGTCGTCTACTATATTATATCTAGTCCTATTGAGAGAACTAGATGTATCATTACTATTTTTAGAAGTACTTCCCTTTAGAAGCTCTCGATTGTTGTCTAATGTAGTTCAAGAGGAGTGTCAAAGATATTTGGTGGGGTTGAGATAGTAAAAGTTTTATTATGTTCCCTATTCCTTAGAAGATATGTATTTTTTATATATTGCTAAAAATCATTAATCTCTTTAGGGATATCCTCAATCTCATTCTCTTCTTGAAATGGGAAATCAAAATTTTCCACCATGAGAGTTGGATAAGGATATTTAGATGACCTTGAATAACTTGAGGTACCTACACCATTGTATTTATTAGGGACAAGTTCAAAAGTATCTAACTCTTCTTGAAATGCTTCAAAAGCATTGAAAATTTCTAGACACTTTAATTCACCATGTTTTGAAGTAAAATTAACTCTAAAATAATTAGGTAAAGATACATCACTAAGATTGATATTAGGCACATTCTTATTAGAAAATGACTCATTGTCATGACTATTCTTATTTTTATTTTGAAACCTATTGCCTATTGAACTTTTGGAAAGATAAGTTACTATTAGATATTTCTCTAGTGTTGTCAGTTGGGTTTTCCAGTTGTATTAAATTAGTGCTTAGATTTTGAACCATATTTAAGATATAATCATTATCATTATTTAGTTCCTCAAAATTATGCACTTGGTTATTGCTACTAGATATAGACATCAAAGCTCTCTGGTCTTGTGGATGAGATCCACTAGAAGAATTACTCAAGAATCCTATGTTTTGGCTAAGATGTGCATGACTCAAAGGTAGTTGGTTCAATAATGGAAGTTTATTTAAGGAAGGCATATTTTGATTGACATTGGGAATGACATTCAAAATAGGAAAATTAAAATTAATGCTGGGAATATTGTATTCCATTTGACCCTAGGGTTACATATGATAATTAATGATCATAACTCTATCATAAGTTAGGGCTAGTATATTAATGAAATGAATATATCTTTTGTGAAACATAAAAGTCATGGGATCTAAGGAATCTTTGTAAGTATCTAAGGCTAAAGCCTCATTATGTCTACAAGGAGATATGGTTCTACTAAAAAATTTATAGAATTTAGCATTAAAAGATCTTATGGGCTCATTTGAATCTCTTTTGACCATGGTACACTATTAGAATATGACACATGGACTAATGATTTTTCCAAACTGATTAATGAATTAATTATTAAAATAATTCTAATTTGATATGTATTTTTTAGGAAGGTTAAGTAACCATTCATATGTAACATCTTTGAAAGTAAATGGAAATAATTTTCATGCTACATCTTCATGAATAACATTCAAAAGTCTTAAAGAAGCATTGAAACTTTTAATGTGTTCCTCAGTAGTTATAACACCATTAGGACGAAAAGTAGGAAAATACTTTTTAGTATTACAAGCAAGTTTATGTATCACTAGTACATTGATTGAAGAACCACCTATCCAAGCCATACCTTGATATGGATCAAACACAGGAACACCCTAAACTAGTGAAGTTGGTTGAGACTTTGAAAGTCTACACTTACCTTTGTCTCACATAGCTCTCCCATTAAATTCTAATTAAATAAGAGGAATTATTTTCTCTAAACCTGACCTGGTCCTTATCCTTGGCAATTCCATCATGAAATATTTGAACCTTTTTTGAAATATGATGTGTAAATATTATCTTTGAAAATAAAAATGATAAGACTTACACATTAAGAAAATTTTGCACAAATTGTATAAATAATGATAAAGGACATGAATATTTAACTAATTTAGCTCAAATATAAGTTCAAAAACATTGGCATGAATGATATTTACACATTTAAAGCTTAGATAGAGATCCAATCAATCTTTGAACAAAAAAACTATTATTAACCTTAAACACTCTAGATTTACAAAGCTTAAGCTATCTTTAACACAATTTGTCTTATATCTTCAAAGAGTATCTATAATTGCCTAAATATGCACAAAGATTTGTCAAAAACCATTAAGATCAATTGTATTTACACAAATATTCTAAAATGAACATAAATATACAAATAATACATCAATATTTGAATATAATTCACTAAAATTAGCATAGATGTTGCAAATTTTCAAAGATTTAGGCCCTCCTTCTAGTGTCAGTGTTATGCATTCCCTATTGATGCTTGAAAGTGTATCATAGGTGGTTATTAATGTTTAAGAAACACTACTCATTTTTAAATCTAGATAATCTAATGTATGAGTTACAAGTTGTGATAATATTTCTATCTTTGGTGGAATAGAGGTAGAACAAGTGAATATTTCATAGATTTATATTAGTTGGTGGTTGGGAGCACTGTGACTCAATATTTAATCTTTGATTTTATAGATGATATATGATATTTAAAATGAATTATACTTAAACCCAAGTCTAAATCTAAACTAATATGAGTATCCATAATCAAGTTAATCTAAGGTGAATTGACAAAAAGGAGAAAAGGAAGGGTAAGGCAAAAAAGAGAGGTGTTGTTGATCTCTATTTCAAACATCATGAAAAAGTTCTAATTTCATCTAAATATGCATTTAACCAATATGCAACATAAAGTACCATAACATCAAATCATATCACACTTTAGGCAAACATCTAAGAAAGGTGTGAAAAGATGAAAATAAGAACAAGATTTAATTGAAAATTTTCACCCCTATAAGAAAATAACATTATCTTAGATGCAAGAAGAGCAAAGAAAGAGAAGTAAACCTGAGAACTTTCAACTAATAAATAATTAGCATAGATTAGCAACTCTAAATTTAAAGGTGCACATCCCAAATTCATAAGAACCATTAAAATCTTAAAATGAGAACAAACAAATGAGAGAGAAACCATGATAGTAATTCACACAAGGAAATGTGGACAAACTTTACATAATTCCTTGCTTTGTATTAATTTTCTCAAAAGTTACAAAATAGTTTTGGCTCCCAAAAGTCTCTCTCTATTACAATTGGAAATACCTCTTTTTATAGACCATTCATGAGGTATGCCATTTAGTTATGTCAAATATTGAGGACAAGTATCCTTTTATAATTTTTTGAGATAATTTTAGACATTCTAAAATAACTAACATATAGGAAACAATTTTTAAAAGTTGTACACACCTTTACAAAAAGAATATTCTATTTTCAAAAAATATACAATGTTTCTATACAATATAATATCCTAAGTCAACTGGCGTGACTTTTAGATCCTTGTGTTGATCTAGTCTTATAAACCTTCCTTGAAGGATATTCATTATATAATGTTATTCATTTAGCAGTTGGAGATAAATGATAACCCTCATGAACAATTCCTTTTCTTGATCTTCTAGACCCTTGAGATCCCTCTCATCCCTTTCCAAAGCTTGGTTGATGCTTCTAACATCTCCTATCTTTTCTTCTAATAATAAAATTAGGCCCATGAACTCCTTGTTATCATCCCCTACTTTCCCTTGTCTCTGATTCCTCATTTATTACATGAATTGAGAATTTATATGCTTGAACTCCTCTTCAATGATAAGGCCTAGTGGACTAAGGGTGGTGGGATATTTGATTAAGTTATACAAAAAATTTGATATATTATCCTCTTGCTACTTGATCTCCTTAGAAATGTCTTCCATATGCTTGGACCAACTACTCAAGTCCTTGATCTTATCAATTAATATAGCCAGAGCCATATTTAGGTGGGCTAGGCTGACTATCCTAAACTCAAATATTTGATTTTTAGTCAAGACTTTGATCAAATTCTTCACTTGGTAACTCAAGGACTTCCATTGGCTAACTTGGATTGTAGCCATGTTGCTTTATTTATTCACTATCTCTTGCTCAGTTTTGACTAACTTTAAATAATTGAACAAATCATTCATGGCATCCTCAAATTACTTGAATCTCTCTTCTTGGATTGACAATATGGCTTGTTCTTTCAAATTATTATTCTATTTAATATTCACTTGAACATTTTTTCAATTGATTTGATTGTGCTTGAACCATTTTAAGAACATTTTCTTCAAATAATGGTTCCCCACTAGGCTTTTGCCCTCTAACTAGAGTTAATATAATAAAAGGTTCCACCTTTTGGAAAGTGAACTCCTCTCCACCAACTATGGCTTTCTTCTTTATGACCCTTTGCAAGTTATATGTTGTTAGGTCAAACTTAATACCAAGGATTAGGTCAATTGTGGTTTAGGGATATCTATTTGTGTCCCACTTTACTCTCCTAGAGCAATGATCCTTCTCTCTTATTCCTATTGTAAATCCAAGATCTATGGCTTGACCTCTTGATGCACTAAGATATTGATGGCCTTCATTATGGCCCAAGAATGTTACATAGTAGGTATTTTATAAAACTTACCATAGATGAACCATTTTGGTATGACATATCAATCAATCAAGTTCTCAACACTAAATAGGTTGACTTTAATCAAAGGATGGGTGAAAGTCACTTTAGGCTTCTTAATCTTTACTATGACCATTACCAACTCAAAATTTTTTAGGGGTATCCATAGGAACTATATCTAATACTTCCTTCCCTTTATCTTCCTTGGTTTCCTCCATTTATTCATCTTTAGACTCATAGGCCAATGGTATCATTTTAAGGGCATCTTCAATGGTCTCCATAGGGTCTAATGCTACCATGTGAATTTTTTCAAGTGGTGATACTTATTCCTCAAATTTCATGAAGATGATTTTATTTCATTAGTCATCCTTTCTACTAGCCTTTACTTGATTTGTGCCTCAGTCCTAGGATCTACTTGTGATTGGGTTATAAGAGGTTTAGAAGGTGTACTAACTAACAAGTGATATTTCCTTGGCCCCAGTTGACATATATCATCACTTCCCTTTTGCTCTCTCATCATCCTAGCCTTGAGAATGATGTTTTATTTCTTTAATATCCCCATGACCTAAGAGAATGAAGATTCCTTTATGTACATTAGGTCATAAGGGCTAGGTTGGTGCTCATAAGACACATTTATTCCTTTGGACTTTCAGTGTGCTTTAACCCTGTCTTGTGGATCCCACTACCTTAACTTATCCAATTGTAAATTGAAATATGTCTTGTGTCTAGATGATAATTCAACATTTTCCCACTATTTTCATATGGGGAGGTTTTAGAAGACCCCTTTCTTATTGATTCTTCATAAACTATCTACTCCATGGAATAATTGATATGTTACCTCCTATTTTTCTAACTTATTGGGAACATGCATGGGTAGCCTAATCAATTGGACCTAAATTCCTTTAATTATTATGAGGGTGTAATATGCGTATATCCATATTTCTCCCATGGGCTCAATTAAATTTTTTATTAATAGATTAACTCTTGACATTAGATTCCCAATGATGGCCTTAGTTATGTCTAGATAAACAATAATAAAAAATGAAGTGGATGTGGTCCTTGTATTTGAATATATGAAAATTTTAATTATATTTTAAAACTATCTAAGTTATACTAGGTAACCATTCTCTAATATTATGAATCTTGGTTGGGGTAAGGAGGGTGTCCTAAAGGTATGACATCATATAGAATTGGGTTATAGTCCTTTTCTTGATTAAAAAAAATGTCTAATCAAATAGGTGATGACAACTTCACCAAGGGGAGGGGTGAGCTATTTATCAATAATTAAATAGAATAACAGTACACAAATTATATAAAAATAGGTAGTGGTTTAATTCCCACATAACCTATTCATCATAGTCATGATCATCCTAATCCTATATCTAAATTGGCTAATGGGAATGTTGCTGTTAAAATTTGAAAACATTCGATTCCAAAAATACAACCATTGGGCAAGGATGGTATTTAGATCATTATTTTTTGCCCAATTATTGATTGTGGTTTTGTCTAATTGGGGTTTAGGTAGTTTATAATAGTTTTCAAATTCTATAGTAGAGATATAAGTTATATTTCTATGAGTGTGCTCAATGATTAACATGCCCTTATCAATTTTACCATCCTTAAAAATAGGAGATAGAATGTCTATATAATATAGTACCTCTAGTTTTGTATTATTATAATGGAGACCCATCATTTTAATGTCTACTTTATCATAGTAGGGCCTCCTTGTAGACATGTTCTTCTCTTCTCTTGTGATAGGTTGTTGGTTCTCAATGATCTAAAACAATCTCGACCAATTGTTATCCACTATATTTAGGGATATGAAATATAATTGTGTGTCCTTTAAAACTCTTCCTTATACATCTAAATTCAAATAGATATCCACATATTTCCTAGAAAAAACTTTCCAGGCTACCATGACTGTTAATTTCTCTAAATTGCTTACTAGTGGTTGACTGTTCACTTCTAGTTCAAATTATCATTGCACAAATGACAATCCAATATTCTATGGCTTGATTATAATGAGCACAAATTTGAATTAGGGTTTTCATACTTTCTAGGGTTTTATTTAAGATTTTTATAGTTTTTTAATTACAATATCTATTTGAACTTATGCAAGCTTCATGACGTAGATTGTGTTGAGATATTTGTATTTATACCTTTGATTTTCTGAGACCATAAGATATTTTAATCCCACTTATCACCTAGGTGGATATGATGTGGCATCACCTTGGCATATTACTCCTTAATATTTTAAATATGATAGTTTATCACTTTTGGACACATGTCAATATTTCATTAGTTTTAGGCCCTTTTAAAATTTTACTTTGTCCTACACTGTTGGATCTATTTTCTTGGATCAACATGGTTCATTGATCTCAATATAAGAAATTTAATGTCATTGATTGATTTTTTATATTCTCTATAGTTGTTACACTTGACACTTACACATTCATCTTGATCTTTAATTAAATGTCAATGTTGATCTCACACCATTGGATCATCTTCACCTAGATGAATGCACTCTATCAATCTTGATCGATCAGAACATGTTCCTTGATCCACAAGTTATTGATCAAAATGTGTACATGAGGCTATGTAGTGTTGATCTTTGAATGATGCTCGATCTTTAATTTTTGGCTTGTGGTTATACCACTTATCATCTCCTCATTTATTATCAGGGATTTTGAATTTTTAACCTTCATCATGCATAATTAGATCTTGTTTGGCCTGATCAATGCACTTCAAATATCAATCTAAAGGGTGAAATGCCATTGGTGACTCAATGTTATTTTACTAAAATTGTGATACTTGTCACCTTCTCATTCATCTAGGGATCTGTTGAAGCTTTAGCATGGTAAACACCATCAGCTAGAATGTGTATGCTTAGTCATGTACCATCATTATTTTGGGATATGTTAAAGATTTAATCATCCATTTTGGGTTTAACACTTGGCATCTCCACATTCATCTTGAGTTATTTTGAATTGTCAACGTCAATATTGCTCTATTAGATCATCTTTTGTCATATACCATTCGATCTTTGGTAGGGTTCCTGTGATGGTGACACTTATCACCTTCTCACTTATTTTGGGGCTCTCTTAGATTCTTGACTTAACACATGCCATTAGATCAATATTTCCCAAGCAAATTTGTACCAATGATCTTGCAGTCAATAAAAATATTAAGTCAGGTTCAAGAAATATAAAGAACTTAGGTTAAATATTTTAAGCTAAGTTGTAACATAATGAAAGGGACCTCATGAATGATAAGAGACAAGTCATAATTTTTTATCCTAGGTTTTTTATTGTATTCATAAATATATTCAAAACTTTAGGATAAAGTTTTATGACTTGTATATGATATAGGGAGAGCAACCCTATATTAGTTAGACCATGTTAATAATAAAATAAACCAAGGGGTCATAGGACATCATGGGACTAATCATAGGATTTTTAGCATAAGGTTTAGTCATTTTTAAAAAGATTACTAAGCCTTAGGATAAAAATTAAACTAATTCCATGGCACAAATAATTGTTCCCACATAAATTTTTCTCATGCAAATTTGAATTTAATTCAAAAGGGACCCAGGTTGAAATACTATACTAGGGTTTTAACATGACTTAAAATATATTTAATTAATCTTTCACAGACCAAAGTCTATTAAAATATCAATTTAAAATTGAAGTAAAGAACCTTAACTATTCCCATTCCTAAATGCGACCAATTAAACCTAAAATATAGAAACATAAGAAACAATCATTAGTAACATTAGGAGGGGAAAAACCATGATCACTTGAAAAAATGGCAATTAATCCAATTGAGAACTATGTGTGGATGATTTTCAAATTAAAACAATGTGCAAACATGCTAGTGTTACTCTAATCAAGTGATTTATTAACTTTAGGTACAAATTTTAACCATTTAAAATAAAGGTCCCCATTTTTTAGAAATGGGGGTATGTTGACCTCAACACTCACTATGGCCCATTTTCTTCCACAAGCTTATCCTTTCCTCATCAGTTCATGGAGTCTATGTGGAAGGATATTTTTATGAAGCACTAAGATACTTTCTTACCTCTCTAAGCATAATAGTAGTAACACTTTGAAGGGACTTTTAGAATTTTTTGGTGCTGGGATATTCTCCTACTTCTTATACAATGTAGACCTTGGTTCATCCTTCCTCCTTCTCCTCTATCTCTTTCCACAGTTTTTGCACCTCTATTTCCTCACATGCCTTGTGCACCTCCATCTTTGCCAAGGTTATTATGGGAATTATAATGGGCCCCTTGGACTTATTCTTCTTCTCATTCTTCTTAGGAAAAGTATTCCCTTACATGAAGGTCACATGATTTTTATTTGGGTTTGATGGATTAGATTCCTCATCAAAGGTGATTCTTAACTTTATATGCTCTTGAGTTTCTTCAAGTGTTTCTCCTCAATTTTTATGGGGAGAATTCTTCTATGTTTTTGGCACTAGCTTCCCTTCATCACTGATCTATAAGGGTAGATAATAATCCTTAAAAGGGTCTATATTATTATTTCTTATATTTATCTCATATTATAACATGTGTATGTTCATGATTATTACTTCCTTCTAGAATAAATGAAGGTCAGTTTGATAAAATTCATCCTCCTCATCTTTGGTAGATTTTCCTCTCAAGTGTACATATTAGAATCATAATCTACTCCTCTCTAAATCCGTGACCTTTACTAAGATTTCCAACTACTATGAATTGGGAATTATCCTTAACATATCCCTAAATTACTTGGTAAAAAACATGTAATGGAGTTTCAGCCAACCTAATTGGTTACCATCTATGAGAGCCAAGTGCAATACATAGAAGTTTTTCATAATGATGAATGTTTCCATTATAAAAATGTTATAAGGGAGATCCTTAGGGATGTGACATTCCATCCTAAATTCTTGTATTGATTTTTAATATAATCCCATCATCAAGTCTTGTACTACTAGTAAAATTTGGGTGGGTAGGTAAAGTACTGGTACTTCAGCATGAAGGAGTCCTTATGCACTGAAAAGATCAAAAGATTATATTCATTTCCATTGGTCACACTAATCTCCTTGATCATAATTAAAATAAACATTTACCCCCATATCAAGTTCTCTCACACCATATGACATTCAATCATGTTCTTCACTATCTCTTCAAAAATAAATTTTGCTATGTTGAACTTGACTTCTTGCTCCATGTGGTGAGCAATGCATAGGTAATCCTTGGTGATGTCCATCCCCTAATCATAAGATAAAGTTTTGAATAGATAATGTACACCATATGCCTCTTTCTATGGTCCTTTATATCTTTTTATGGGGTACATGAATCCTCCCTTGTAGTACCCAAAGAGTTTCATGACCATTTCTACTTTAGCATCATCCACCATCATCTAGTGGATGTCTACACAAGATTCTAGGAGTCTAGTGATTCTACCAATTAGGCTTGATGATAACCACATGTTCCTCCCTAAAATTTAGAATTGGTCTCCATAGATGTGAAAGAGGATGAACTACATGTGTTCTATCTTCCCAAAACATGGTAACTCATATAGTTGATTTGTGTCAATGGTTGTAAGTCTATCTTAAATTGAGGCATCGAACAACACCAAAACTAGTTATATTTTGGCCCCTGTATCAACCACCCAATATTACACTAGATATTATGCATTATTTGATGTATATTGGTTATATAATTTTAGCTAATAGGTGCACATGAAAAATTCTTTGTTCTCTCTTAGTAAGATCTCCATGGGAAACTGCATTTCCTAGTATGATATATTTGTGAGTGCCTTAATAATAATTTATATGTCTCTAAACCCTTTTGCTAGATGTTCTTTATTCTTTTTTCAAGTATTAGTTTCAACTTTTTATGCCTATTTGGCATCCTTATGCACCTGTGGTGGGCTAGAACTCATGCATTTATTTTCCATCCTAAACTAGCTAATGTTGAAGTGTGGTTTGTTTAACTTGATGAAACCTATAATGTTTCTTGGTATTTTTCATATTCATAGGGTCTATGACTATGACTTTGGATTTGGAACTTCACTTGCTATTAATGGTGATCTTGACACCACTTGGTTTTTTTGCTATCTAATTTTCATATAATTTGTGCCCCACACTTCTCTATGTCAATATTAAAGGGAATGTAATTCCTCTTTCTATTAAATCATTCTCTTTTTGTGTCTATGGTTGTTCAAGGGTTTACTATGATAACATTTTATTACTTCGTCTCTGGTTTAGCTCTAGTTCTATGTTCTGTAATTCTAGTTCAAATTAACTTGAGGTTTTTAACCAAAACTAGTTGACATTTCATTGCTTTTTACGCCTAATTTAGCTACCTTATTAATCACAGGTGATTAATGGTGCAGTGGCACCTAGATTTCTTGAAATTCACTAAAACTCATGAAATCTACAAAATTCCACTACCACCTATACATTCAATGTAGATATTCATGACTCCATCATCACCTCATTAAATTCTCTAAATGGTATTTTTGGTGAAATGATATAGTTTAAATGGTCACTTCTCACCTATATTTGGGTGCATGATAGCTTGTCCTGATGATATTTCTCATATGCTTTGTTCACTTCGTGTGACCTTGACCTCCCTTATGGCAACCTAGGCACAACACCTCACATGCATGCAATTCAACCTCCATAATTCCATTTTTTCTTCTTGTTATTATTCTAATTCAAGTGCACTTTCCTATCTAGGTCAATTTATCTTTGATTTCATCTCCTAAATTGGCCTATCCTACCCAATATAAATACCTTACACTAGGCTTCCAATGCTTCATGCTTCAAGTGTCTTATGTACTTAGCATTTTTTTCATATCCCTCTCATCTTATGAATAATTAGCATTTTATGCACCTATATGCATCATTTACTACTCATATTTATGCAAGTATAGAAAACTCCATGTGCTCAAAAACTTAGGTGTTAGGACTTAGGTTCTTATAAAGCATCCATGATCGACTCATCTGATTAGAGTTATGCATCGAAGTGTTAGAATAGTTCACTTATGGGCCTAAAAATGCCTCACTTATTCACTCATCATCAATACAACAAAAAACATATGGAAGTGTTTGGATTATGCCAAATGTTACTTGGGTTAGCAAAACATAACCAAATTATGACCAAGAAGTTAGTGTCTGATGGTGCAAGTGCTATCCTATTTATTTAAGGATTTAATTAGTTACTAATGACATGCCCAAGGATTATTTCACCTGACAACATATATAGCTTACATGCGTTAGTTTCCAATATGCTATGCATGGCATATAGACCCATACACCTAATTTATAGTTTTTGTGGGGTGCTTTAGGTACTTGAAGTCATAGATCAAGACAAATACTCCTATTGGTGTCCTAAATTTCACCCTTAGCTGAGAAGGGGTTTATTCAAGTCCTCTTACTCAAACATAGTCCAACATGGGAATGACCCTAGGCTATGGGTCACCTAAGATTGGGTCAGACCTCTGAATAAGGTCAGATTCATTATGGATATATCACCTAAACTAAACCTAAATTACCTCCTACTTGGAAAAGTGAGAGAGATTAACAATATTATATGAAAGCATGTAAAATGAGTTGATGCACTAGTTATTTGAACACTTATACTTTCACAAGACACACTATAAGACACATTCAATACTAAATAAGATCACTTCACTCATTTTTAATCATGCCTCACATAAATATTTCTAAAAAGGCATTGACTAACTGTCAACCTAGCATGGGAGGCTAGATGTCTACTTCCAAAGAAATCAACAAACTATATTTCACACTTAGAATGACATGTGAGAACTACCAAAACACTTCAGTGAGAAAATTTATATAGAGGGAAGGAAAGAATACATTCACTTAACCACATCAAATTAATTCATAATACACACTTTAATTTAGCTATAAAATGGATGAATTTAGTATTTTATTGCATCAAATAGGTGTTACAATAAAAATTTTGCCATAGCTTGGGCGAGCCAAAGGTATAATAGTCTTTTTATCTAAAAAAACTCATAGATTTATTTCCTAAAACTTTTTAGAGAGAGATAAAATATGGAAGAATATGAGAAATATATAGAAAAAAGGGAGGAGAGAGGGAGTTGTGTAAGCGAAAAATATTGAATGAGGTCAAAATAATCTCGATGGATTATCATTAATCTGAGGATGCTAAGTCATGATCTTATCAAGAAGTAAAAACTTTAAAGGCTCTATAAAATAATTAAATTCTCCACTATATTTATCCAACCACTAAGTCTCCTTCTTAGGACTCTATGCCACTTTTTACTTATTTTCTCATGAGGACAAAATCCTCATATCTTGTAACTAATAAAGCCATATATGGTCTACCTTAGATAGATGCAAGTACCTACATATCAAAGAAATGACTATGGAAAAGGATGATACACCTATCCATAATCACATATCTACCCCTATCCAAAACCTAAACATAGGTCTTACTATAGATTGAAAACTAGTCCAATTTTTTAGTTTTCATATAGTCATAATATCCATGAAATTCTACTAGATGTTTAATCTTGATTCAAAAACTATTAGTCCATATTTTATCTCTATATTAGGCCCTAAAAGACCTATTATACCTCTAATAAGCTTTAATGTTGATGTTTGATTCTAAAATATCCACTCTAGTTCAACTTGGACTAGATTTCAACCTCGAGTCAAAGTCTTATAACTTTGACATATAATTTTGATTATCAATCTTGATCTGGATCTTTGATAGTATGACACATCATAATTATGCATTCATCCTCAAGATACAATATCAATTTCATCTATACCTACACTTTAACCACATGGTAGATTCACATTGATCCCCAAGATACATTGACTCTTTGACCTCTCACTTGCCTTTGAGCTACTTTGGTATGATGGATCATGCACCATTGATCATCTTGGACCCACTCACTTTGTCAGTTGTCATGCACCATTAGATCCTTCTATTTACACACAAGATCCCTCCACTTGTAATTCACATGATCAATCTTAGGATATGTTAACCTTTTGACTAAAATCTCACTGTTGATTTTTAGTGTATGATTTAACACACTCCATTGGATCTTCAAGACCCACTGATGTTGTCTCTGCCTACTCATCATTGGATCTTTTGATTTGATTGAAATTAGACCATTGATCTAGATACAGAGACATTTTGACCCATTGAGTACCCACATGTCATTGCTCTATGATATAATCAATAGATATTTTGACACTTTTTAGATGTGTATTCATCCTTAGAACATTTGAATTTAAATGGCTATTTCATGAGGCCCAAATTTGATTTCTACGTTCACATCCCACTCTTCAAGTTCAACTTTGGAAGCTTATATCTTGAGATAGAGAAATCATCAAGATACAAAATGTTTAGGGGACCTTATCAACATGAAAAACATCATGTTCATTTATTCTTTTTGCCTTAACTAATTTTCTAAGTGTATTTATCAAATGTGTAACTAGATTAGTCTGTTTTTCCCTTCGTGATGTGTTTTTGATGGTTTGGTTCTTCTAGACTCATGCAAGAAACTATTCTTCTCTTTAAAAAGATACAATGAACTTATAAAACTCTGTACAACTTGATTCATGCCCCTAAATTCTTTAAATACCATGAGAACCTATTGGTCTTTTCACTTTGAAATCCTAAACTTATTTCCAAGCATACTTCCTCAGGATCAAAAAATTGCACTTTAAGCTCACTTAAAGTGTTTAAAAATATTTATTCTCCTATTTTTGGTCCGCTCATTCCATCTATAACTTTTCTTAGCTTCTTATTCTAGATTAGGCAAATTTTGGTATGTAGGCCAAATTTGGCCAACATCTTTCATGACTCAACTGGGTATCATGCCTGCTATGCTTGATAACTCACACCATTTACATGACTCTTTAACTCATGAATAATTACCAATATGCTCTATGACTAAAAAAATGTATTTGATTTAAATGAGATAATGAATTCCATAAAAATAGGGAAGGGAAAATAGAAAATAGGGAAGCTAACTAAATAAAATAAATATGCAAATAAAACACTTATTTTGGATAAAACATAATTAAACTAATGTGTTATAAAAACACTTGGAGGAAAACAAGACCAACTAACTATGTACAGGGAAGTTAGCTTCCTTAATATCAATGTCTCAAATGTATCCCATTGACTAGGTTAGGAAGCTCCTCGTCATCCATGTTTACAAGATGGAAGGCATTATGGGATGTGTAGTTATAGATTATATATGAACCAATCTAAAGAGATTAAAACTTTATATGCCTTCATGGATTAGTGTTATCCTCATCCCACTTTAGGACCAAATCTCATTCTTTGAAACCATGCGAAGATCCTTTATCAAAGGCTTTCTGTAGTTGTGCTTGGTGGTTTTCCATGGCTAGCATGGACTGATGTCTTATCTCTTCTAGCTCCATGATTTCAACATATTTTAACTCCATTGGGTTATCTAATAAATCAAGTTGGTGCATCAGTTATAGGGTAGGTTATTTAAGAGAAATAGGCATTCTTTTTACCTTACCATATACAAGCTCATAGGGAGATCTGGTTATTGATATTTTTAGGTGATCCTATTGGCTGATAGAGATAAATTTAACATGAGGCTATATGACCTATAATTACATTAAATAGTCCTTATGATATTCAATATGTTCTTATTAATGGACTCAGTAAGGCCATTGCCTTGTGAATAGTAATTTGATGAAGTGTTGAGAAAGACACTATGTTGAACTACTCATTGGATAATTATAGAACCCATAAAGGCCATACAATTATGAAAAATAATTTTTGAAGGGACTCCAAATATAGTAAGAAAACCTTCATATAAATCTAGAACATTGGACTCATTTTCTTCTTTCAATGCCATTACTTTTGTCCATCTAGTGAAGTAATTTTTAGCAGTTAGTATCTATTTATGTCCCAAGCTTAAAGGGGGGTTAATGCGACTAATAAAGTCTAATCCCAATTGGAAAAATAGATGATCCAATGTAATTATTTGGAGAGGTAAAGCTATAATTTTCACCTTTTCAATAAACATAACATACTATTTGCATTTCCTAACCCATGCATGATAATCACCAAATATGCTTGACCAATAATACCCACTTCTCATGATCTTGTGGGATACGGTCCTTGTTAAATAATTACCTCTACCATGTTCATCATATAAATATTCAAGCAACCTTTCCTTTTGATGTTTTTCAATGGATCTTAACAACATGCCATTGATATATTTATTTAATAAAACACCATTAATAAGAAGAAATGGAATAGATTGCATTATAAAATATCTTATTTTTGGAGTTAGGTGAGAGGTAGAAATACCATCCTATGGATATCTTACCAAATCATGAGACCAACTAGAAGGTGAAGTATGATTAGCTACAACCTCTTCATCATTTGACACCAAAACCATCTCATTCACCTTTTACAAGTCTTGGGCTAGGTATTCACAAAGTAATTTAATTCTAATCAACTTTGTGACATTTATCTCCATGACATACTATATTACCTTGGTTATCCAACCAACTCTCTTTTCATTTATATCCTTGTTCAAGATAAAATCTTTGATACTTGGATGTACAACCATTAGGTGTATCTTATTGTTAGACAACAAATATCACCTTATGACTGATATTAAATGTTTTTCAACAAAAGTATACTTTGTTTCATATTCTTCCAAGCCTTGATTGAAGGATTATATTGGTTTATCTAAGGATTTATGATTTTATTGCACAAGAATTCCTGAAATGGTGTCAATGTTAGCATAGGTGTACAAAATAAAATCCTTTGTGAAATAAGGGTTTATGAGTGTAGAAGCACTTTATATGGCTTTCTTGATCTTTTAAAAGATTATTAATCCTTCCTTAGTCTCTTTTAAACTCTGATCCTTCTTTAGAATTATTGTAAGTGGCTTAGCTAAAGTGGAAAAATTTGAAATGTACCTTCTTACAAAATTGATTTTGCCTAATAAGCTTTATAGACCTTTCTTGTGCTTAGGCAAGGAAAGTGAAATAATTTAATCTATCCTATCAGGATATATACTCATACCATGTTTTGAAATTAGATGTCCAAGAAGCCTACCTTCAAAAACTAAGAAGGCACATTTTTTGGGATTTAGATACACCCCATATTACTTGCACCTTTCAAACACTTGTTTGAGGTGAATCATGTGCTCACCTGCACTCTCAAAGAATAATATTATGTCATCCAAATAAAAAAGTATAAACTTGTAAAGGAGACCTTGGAATTCCATATCCATGGATTTTTGAAATGTTACTACAACATTGGATAAACCAAAGGGCATCTTTCTATAAGAAAATGTCCCTCACTTTATGATGAAGGTTGTTTTGAGTTGGTCTTCTTCCTTGAAAAAAATATAATTATGACCACTATAGCCATCTAACAAGGAAAACCTTTTTGAACCTATAAAAAACTATAAAATTTGTTCCATAGATTGTAATGGATAATGGTCTTTAAGGGAAGCCTTGTTCAAGTCACAAAATTCAACACAAAGTCTAATTTCACCATTATTTTTCCTTAATAGAAAAAGGTTTTCCACCTAAGTTAAGTACTTTTTTGGAAATATATAACTAACTCAATGAGTTTATGAATCTCAACTCTCATGAAATGGTCAAGATTTGGATTGATATGCCTTTTTCTTTGTCTTAATGGATTAGTTTTATCCTCTAACTCAATGGTGTGTTGAGCTAGACTTAGATCAAATTATTTGAGGTTAATAAACTACCATTCAAAAACATCCACAAAACTTGAAAATAACTTAATGACATTGTTGACCAAATTTTGCCCACAGGTAAAATTTTTGGTCCCCTTCCTCCCTTGCTGTTTATGCCAATCATTTTTCAAGTTGTTCAGGTTTAACATGTTTGGTTCCTGGCCTGGTTCAATTGGTTTAGAATTTTGATTCAAGGGTTCATTTTTGAGTTCAATATCTTAGTTCAACAATAGTTAAACCAAACCATTGAACCAAATTTTGGTTCAACAGGCTTGGTTCAAAGCAAAGGTTCATCAGATTTTGGTTCAGTCCCCATCGGCATGCAATGGTTAAACCTTGAACCGTTGAACCAATTTTTGGTTCAACGGGTTCAGTTCAAGGGTCTGCCCTTAGCTGAAGGGGTTCTTCAAGACCAAAGTGCCCTTTTGGAGGGCAGACACTTCAACATTTCAAAAGAATTTAGGCGCACTTCAAAATAACAAAGGAATGGGCTAGATAGAATTTCGACGGACAAATTATCTGCGGGAATTGTCTGCAAACAATTTGTCTACAAAAATACACAGTCAAAGTGACCTAGGGAATTAACTCGGGGAAATTTTTCATGGAAAATTTGCCCATGGGAGCCTGGGAGGGTAGTCACACAAAACAACGGGACCCGCTAAAGTTCCCCAAAGGGTAGGTGCCCTTACGGGGGACTTCCGGCCAAGTCAAGAACCTTTTCAAAAGGACTTGTGCCACATAATACAAAGGTAGAGAAGTGCTTGAGGGGATGCCACATGGACCTAATGACATTTTGACAGGACCCAATGATGTCCTGGTGGACATCAAGTTTAGCAGAATGGTTTAGCCATTGGTTTTCAAACTAATGATGGCCATGCGAACGTCAACTTTCACAAAGAGAAATGGCTATTTGTCTTCAAAATAAAATGAAGTGATAGCCATGGAAAGGAGCTCAAAATGTAGTTACCCACCAAGATATTCACCCCAGGGGCTAAATGAGCCAGATAAGACAAAATGGACAAAGCGACAAGCAAGGAATGAGTGAGTAGCTGGTCCAACTGGTGCCAATTGAAGAAGTGACTCTAGTAGGTGAAATAGTGCTATAAAATTGATCATTTGGGATGCAAGTAGCTAGTGAAGCAATCAGTTTCTCCATTTGGCATTAAATGAGAAGGCAAACCATGTAAGCCACCTAAAAAGAAATGTAGATTTTGAGTAGACAAAACAAACAACTCATTAATGTTTTGAGCGACTTGTTTCTTTTCATGAAGGGACATGTATGCCACTTGTAAAAGGAGCACCAAATGGGCCTCTTTGATTCTCATATATATTGCAAACTTGGTCATTTTGTAATCATCTTTTCACAATTTTACAAGGCACAGCCCTACCAAAATTTCTACCTAAATCTATAAACATAGATTTTTACCTCTTCTTGGATAGATTTCTTGTGTATGTTCTGAGTGTTGATTTGTGTTTAGTCATTGTCTTCTGATGCTCTCACAGGTTCAGCACCAACACACCAGTTATCTACAAGGTGCCATTTTCTGCAACTAACAGGAGAAGAGCTCTATTTGGAAGTATAAAACAAAGGAAGTCATTTACAGTATGTATTTCATAGCATCTTGGTGAGTCCCTATTTCTATGTTTTCATAAGAACCTCCCTACCATTTTTAGTAGCCTGGTCTTTCTGCCAAGTCTGAGTGTATGTATGTTGTTTTGTTTGATCCTGAGTGTGGATGTGGGAAGGTCATTTCATTTTGGTGCATCACCTCATTAGAGTAGGTTTTTTTCCTATATCTTTCTCCCTTTTCATTCCCCTTTTTATTATATAGTTGTATATATATATATATATATATATATATATATATTCCTATATTTGCACTTTTGAAATAAACATGATACATCAAAGGGAGCTAGCCCTTATCTAGAGACTCTCCCTTCCAGCTTCGCCAGTCCCATAGGTGAGAGGGGAGTTTCCATGTTGTGAGGAGAAGATAGGAGTTTGAATTCCTGTCAAAGTGTGCAATTTCTTGCATCAACAAACATTTTTTTTGAAGGAGTACAAACCTTACCTAGCTTTAAGTTCTTACTAGTTGCAATCTCCATGTTGGTATTTATTGACAATGAAGACTTTTATTTTATAAACTCATCATCAGCACTAAATATGTTATCAAGGGTGACCAACCCTTTTGGAAACTTATTTGGTTTTAGGTGCATAATATGGTCACCATATTTCTACAATAACTTCTCTTGGTTCCTTGAGGAAAATTCAGCCTCTTCTTGTAAGAACGTAACAATTTGAGTTTCATATTCAAACACTTAACAATTCTCATATTTATCTAAAACATAAGGCCTTACACACAAATTGATGTGTGACTAAACCTTTTAACTTTTTATATCAGCTGGGATACTAAATTTTGATCCAATGGTAGCCAAATTGTCTACATGTTTGTTCTCACCTTTTATTATTGCCTAAATTTTAAAGGCTTGAAAATATTAAAGTAGGTCCCATAACCTATGCTTATAAGATATAAGAAATGGATTTTTTCATATTCATATAAATATTACTTGGTGAAATACTAGTTTAATATCTCCAAAGACTTGTAAGGTATTGACCTTCATCTTTCTTGCCCATTACAAACCATGAACTAGTGCCTCATATTTAGTAACATTGTTTGAAAAACCAAATTGAAACTTGAGATAAGATAAATAAATTTAATTGGATAGAGAAATAAACATCATTCTAGCATTGGTACCATGTTTATTTTTAGATCCATGAAAGTATAATTTCCATGGGCGATTGCAGGCTCATTATCCTTCATCAAGGCTGGAATCGATGTATCTTTTTCTTGAAGGTATTAAACACCAAGTACTTATTATTAAATTAGATAATAAAGATGATGATCATGAAAATTAGAGGCCCATTAATAAAATTATATATATATATAACTCCATCTAGAGGTGACTTAGTTTCCACTTTACTAGTTTTTAGCACTTCATCTAAGATGATACAATTAGTATTCATAACACTTGACATATATGGATCCAAATGGAAATATGAAATAAGTTCAGAATGTATATCTTACAGTGATTGGGTATCAAAGGAAATCTCCATGGCTCACATAAAGAAAGGAAAACCAAGGAAGCAGGAACCTAAAAACTGTGAAGAGTGGAAAGCGAAACGAGAGGTTTGGAAGATCCTGCAGAGAGGGAAGGTTGTGAACTACATGGAAAGGCTCCATGGTTCAAAACCTCATATTACAATGGCTTTTTTCAAAAACTAGATTGATGATAGGGTCACTCTGCATGGCATCACAGTGAATCTAATAGAGGAATTTATAGCAGAGGTTACGGGGCTGCCTACGGAAGGAATAAAATTCTCCAAGAAGACTAGCATTTCAAATGAGGCCTTTTACAAATTCCCTAAGACAGACGTAGAGGAGCAGAAGTTGGAAAAGAATGGGGATTTCTTTAAACTGGAATAGATTAAGGGAATTTAGAAGGATGTCTTATGTTGTATTTGGGACTACTTCATACTCGATGGAAGAAGCAAGAGAGTCCACAAATTCCACTTTGTATTCCTAAATCATTTCAGACACAAAGTAAGAATTTCCTTTCCCTTTTATCTGCATTTCTCTTTGATCCAAAGTTTATTCACTCATATGAAGAAGGAAATGCATCCTATTCTGCATGAAGGATTAATTTTGATAATTGAAGGCTATTGTAATAACAAGGCCATGGTTACAAACCCTTATCTGGGGAAAAACAAGGATTCACGAAGTAACAAGAGTGAAATTGTTAAAGGGAAAGATAAAATCAAGCCCCCTAGTGTCAAGATTCAGAATGTTGATGAAGATATAGAGTGGGAGAGAACTAATAAGTCTGGGGAGGAAAGCTTGGAGGAAGAGGGAGGAACAGAAAGCAGGAATTCTAGTTCCAGTGAGGAAGAAGAAATTCAAGAGAAGAATGAGAAAGGAGTCAACATAGAGAAGTCTGAAAACCATGAACATGACTCTGAGGAATACCAACAAGTGTTTGAGGATGATAAAGTCCTAGATGACCCTGCTGAGGAACCTGTTTTGATAAATGAGAGGGAAAATACAGTTTAGGCTGACAACCAAGAAATGGAATTGGGAGCTCAAGCTGAAACTAAGGAGCAAAATCAAAGGGGAAGAGAGGAGCATATTGAAGAAGGCGAGAATAGTCCTAATAAGAACATAGAAGAGTGGAGTGATAAAAGGCAGAATAATGGAAGGCACACACCTACGAGATGGGTTAATTACAAAGCAGAGGCTATCCTCTAACTTGATTCATGGATGTTTAAGGAGATAATGGATCTCAAAAGGAAAATAGAAATAATGGAAGACAACCAGAAGGCAGTTTGGAACAAAATTAATAACATGGAAAAATAGTTGAGAGACATTCCCATCAAACTCAAAGACTATGAGAACAACCTAAGGGAACTCATCAAGGAAAGCAAAATGAAGATGGAGGAGGTTACATCTAACATATGTGCTGCAGTTGTTAATATTGGAAAAAGAGGTAATGAGGAGATCAAATCCTTGGAAGGGCCTAGCAAGAAGACTAGACAGAGCTCATGAAAGAAAGCTATGAAAGAGGGACCCATGTCGGTGGCTACTGCCATTTAGGACACTGTTGTGAAAGGTAAGGAAGTAGTGAAAATGATTTTGGAACTGGAAGAATAGCCTGGTTCTTTTTGTTGGTCATGTTATCTGGTCCTATTTCCTAGTTTTTTGTAATCTTTTAACTATGGTGTAGCCAGGTCTTTAAAAAACTTGGGTCATGACTTGTGGTTTCTTCGATGGTTTTAGGTCCATATAAAACCTATTTATGATACTTCTTTGTAGTAGGTTTTAGGTTTTGCTTGTGGTCGTAAATGCTTCATCTTTCTATCTTTGTATCAGGGTTTCGACGTCCCTTCAAAACCTATTTTTACCTTAATCTAAAACTTAGTACCATACATGTTCCTTAATGTCATATATGTAAAATCAGTTGATAAGTATCTTGTAGACTTTGAGGTGAAGTCCCTTGAAATACACATTACAAAATAGGGAGGCAATTCCATCGCAACCACATCTTGTTAAATGGTAACATTGGGGCAGACATGTAGTGTCAACTTTAGATCTTTGATAATTCCTACTATCTTTGTTGGTGGACCATATAGTTTTAATAATCCTTTACTATTTGGTTCATACACAAGATCAAGCTTATCTACAATTTACTTGGTCATGATAGTGATACTCACCCCACTATCCACCATATAATAGTCACTAACTATAAAAAAGAGGTATAAAGGAGGAGTTTTTTTTTTATCTTACTTTTATTTCATCTACCTTTTCCATTTTATGTGCTTACTAATCTTACTGCTTGGCTAGTTAGTTTGAGCTAGCCAAGAAAACACCTTATTTCTCAATTAGTTCTAGAAACACCTTAAGAATTGAAATATCTTGGATGAGCATGTATTTTTTACATAGAATAAAAATGGAATCCCACATTCTAATGTTGACAATGGATTTATTCATCTAATCTATTATGTTGAATGAGGTTCCACTAACCTTTGGCTACACCTTTTGAACCATTGGTTATTCACAAATAAGAGGTATTTGAGAGACCTTCCTAGCTTCTACATTATTATTATTATTATATGTTATAGGAGTAACATGTTGATATTTGATACTTTTGGGAACAATATTATGATAAACAAAAGGATTTATCACATCTTGATCTTCCTCAATGACTTTTATTTTAGCTCTAGTTAGAGTTACAACTTGACTACTTATGTTATTAGTCTCACCCATTTGATTGAATGCAACATGATCATCCATTTATGAATTCACATTAATGGCATTATGCTGCCCTTAAACTTAACGAGCCTCTCCTTGGGGTACCAAATTTATCTCTTGATATTGACTTTTTTGAAGAGAAATCTATTCTTATGTCATTTGTGACATTGTAATGTTCTTTGATACCAAGGTTTGGTTTTGAGTGTCATCGAGATTAAATGTCTATGAACCTAAATCTTGCATCAAGTTATTTTAAGTAGGTGTGGGAATAATAGCTCTTGAACTCATTAGTTTATTAGGGTTCATATCTACATATGATTTAACTTGGATTATGTCTCTTTATGATTGGTAAGGTGGTATATTTTCTATAAAACCTTGATAAAGAGGACTTTTATCTCTGAAACACTGATATAAGGTCTGATTCTATTATTTATAAGGCCTACCCTAGTATTATTATCTTTTGAGTTGAACTATTTCATTCCCAAAAGATTGGAATAGAATTTTTAGATCTCCAATCTTGCTATCCTAATTAAAAGGGGATAAAACTTGGGCTTTAGGAGATGGGATAGGAGCTGAAGATGGTATTTGAGGAACTTGAGGGGGTGGGATAGATTACAACTCTAGGAATATATGCATTAATGGATTTGGAGAAAGCTTACCAGCCTGTATCAAGTTGTTCTCTACTCTTATTGCAACCTCATAGGCATTTATCAAGGTATTACCATAAATAGACTATATCATCACACTAATATTAGAACTAAGGGATTTTAGATAGTACAAGAAGGAATATTTTGAAGATGGTCTAATAAATGTATGTATCCTAGTCCATGTCTTCTATAATCTAAGGTTAAAATTAGACATGAACTCATGAGGGTATCTCTGAATGGCAGTAAGCTATTCAACTAAGAATAGGTAATCATATTTGTCTTCAAACTGTCTAACTAGGGCTTCACCTAAATAATCCTAGGTAGGAATGTATTTAAAAGGAATATTTCTATACCATTGTAATGCTTTTCCTTTGAAGGAAGCAACAAACAGTCTGACAGGCACATTATTCTAAACAACATTATGAATGAAACAAAGGTTAACACCATCCTAGATGGCCCAATAGTATTTTTTTTATCCCATTCTCTTGAGAAGAAATGGATAATATTAAGGGAAAACACATGTATGTCATCAAAATGGGCCAAATTTAGGGGACTACCTCTATTAAATGGAAAAAACACTTGATTCTTGATGGCCATTTGGGTAATGGGATGACCAGGAGATAAATATTTATTTTGGGGATAAGGTCATGTCCTATTAAATATTTATTTTAATAAGAAGTATAAGTCCACTCAATGAATTTAAAGGGAACACCTTTACTAGCTAGCCTTGTAGTAACCTTTGGCATGAGAATATTGTTTGGATGATGTTATGAAATCTTTAACTTGAATAATCATCATCTTATGATGATGGTGGATGTCTCCTCCTACTAAAAATACTTCTTATCAACTCCAAACTTTAGTTATGCCAAGGAGAACTTGTCTTACTAGGCATACCAAAACTATTGGTCTCCTAGATTATACGTTTAGTCAAGAAGGGGATTGTTCCTATCCTCTTATTAAAACCTAGTCCAGCATAAGAATGAACCTAGGATGTGGGTCACCTAAGATTGGTTAAGATCTCTAGAGGAGGTTGATTTCCTTCTAGATCTATCACCTAAACTAAACCTAAATTAACTCCTACTTGGAAAAGGGGGAGAGATTAACAACAATCTATGAAAGCATGTAAAATTAGGTGATGCACCAGTAATTTGAAAACTTATACTTGTACAAGATACACTATAAGACACATTCAAGACTAAATAAGATCACTTAACTCATTTTTTATCATCTCTCACATAAGTGTTTCATAAAAAGGCATTGATTATCTATCAACCTAGCATTGGAGGGTAGTTATCCACTTACTAACTAATCAACAAACTATATATTACACTTAAAATGACTTGTGATAACTACCAAAACACTTCATAAAGGTGAGAAAATTTAAACAAAGTTAAGGAAAACATACCTTCACGTAACCACATCAAATGAAGTCATAAGACACTTTTATTTAGCCATAAAATGGAGGAATTTAGTCCTTTATTACATCAAATAGGTGTTATAGTAAAAATTTTGGCATAGCCTGGGCAAGCCAAAGGCATAGGAGTATTTTTCTCTAAGAAAAATATTAGAGAGTTCTTTCCTAAAACTTTTTAGAGAGAACTACAATGCGGAAGAATATGGGACATATATATATATATATATATATAAAGGGAAGAAAGAGAGGGAGTTGTGTAAGAAAAAAACATTGAATGAGGTGCAACTACTCTGAATGGATTAGCATTAATTTGAGGATGCTACATCATGATATTATTAATAAAGAAAAGCTTTAAAATATCTATAAAAGAATGGAATTATCTACTATCTTTATCCAACCACCGAGTCTCCTTAGGACTCTATGCCACTTTATAGTTTATCTACTCACAAGGATAAAATCCTCATATCTTGGAACTAATAGAGCCATACTTGGTCTACCTTAGGTAGTTGTAAGTATGTATTTTTTGAGGATATGACTATGTCGAAGGATGAGACACCTCTCCATAATCACATATCTACCCTTATCCCAAACCTAAACATAGGTCTTACTATTGATTGAAAACCAATCCAGTTTATTAGTTTTCATATAATCATAATATCCATGGAAATATGCTAGATGTTTAGTCTTGCTTCAAAAAATGCTAGTCCATCTTTGATTTGTATATTAGGCCCTAAAAGACCTATTTGCCTCTACTAATATTTAATGAAAATGTTTTATTCTAAAATATCTGCTCTAGTTCAACTTGGATCATATTTTGACCTACAGTTGTAGTCTCATAACTTTGAACTTTAGTTTTAACCATCAATCTTGATCTAGGTTTTTGAGATTAAAAAACATGGAAATTATGCATTTATCCTCAGGATACATTGTTAGTTTCATATATTCATATACTTGTGCCATATGGTAGCTCTAAATTCATCCCCAAAATATGTTGAATCTTTAACCTTTCACTTAATATTAATCTAATTTGGTACGATGGATCACACATTATTGATCAGCTTGGACCAATTGGCTTTGTTAGTTGTCCACTATTAGATATTCATATGGGCATCATAGATCTTACCATTTGTTAGCCACATGTTCAATCTAAGGATACACTCACCTTTTGACTAGAATATTTCCATTGATCATAGTATTATGATTTAATGCACTCCATTATATCTTCAAGAACCATTAATGTCATCCTCATCCTCTTGTCATTGGATATTTTGATCTGATTAAATGCATATCATTGATCTCGATCTAGGGAATTTTTGACCTATTAATTTCCCATATACCACTAATCTATGATTTTATCAAGGGACATTTTGACACATGTTAGTCATACATTCATCCTTAGGACAAATGAAATTTAAACAACTATTTCATGAGGACCAAATTTGATGTCTATATGCACATCTCACTCTGTAAGTTTAACTTTAGAAGCTTATTTATTGAGATAGATAACTCATCAAGTTAAAAAAATTCAAGGGACATTCTCAACATAAAAAAATCATGTCCATGTTGGATTTTGGGCTTGACTAATTTCTTAAGTGTATTTAGCAAATGTGTAACTAGATTGGCATGTTTGTCCCTTCATGATGTGCTTGTGATGCTATGGCTATTTTGGACTCATGAAATATTTTTTTTGTATTTTTAGAAGGCTCTAATGAACTTCTAAGATTTTGTGTAACCTAATTCATGCCCCTAAATTCTTGAAACACCATGAGAACTTGTTTGTCTTTTCATTTTGTAATCCTAGACCCATTTCCAATTCTACTTTCCAAGGATCAATAAATTACACTTTAAGCTCGCTTAAAGTGTGTTAAAATATTTCTTCTCCTACATTTGGTCTACTCATTCCATCTAGAACTATGTTCATATTCTTATTCTATATTAGGGAAATTTTGGTATGTAGGTCAAATTTGGCCAATAGCTCCTTTAGTTAGTACCTTGCACTTAATATTCTTATCATGCCACAACTTCTAGTGTGCCTTTTCTATCTACTATCTCCAACTTACTTGGGAATGCACCTCATACAAGTGCTCTAAGTCCTATATCCTTATACTCAATGATTATTGGTCATCCAAATGATCAATATGAAAAATATGTAATGATGTCACCATGAACTTAATCGGTAGAGTCACCTCTAGACCAAACACAAATTGAAATAGTCTAGCCTTGTTTAAGTGCTTGTATATATGTGATATGCCCACAATACCATTAACACGCAATCATCCTAATATTTGTGACCAACATCACATATATTTATTATCCATGTTCCTAGTATCCTTTTTAATGACTTAATGGTTCCATTTTCTTGTGGATGGTAAGGCATTATCTTATGGTGTGCTACCATATATTTGATCAATAGGATCTACATAGTTTCACTTATGAATTATGTGTCTCTATCCCTATTTAAATTGAGTGGGCACCCATAACAACTTATGATGTTCTCCAATTTGAAAATCATGGTTGTGGTGGATATTTAGTCTTTTTTTATGCTTCCTTAACCTATTTGGTGAAATAATCAGTGGTCATTAGGATATACCTTGTGCTTATGTACCTTGATAGAGGAGTGATTGGCCCAAATAAATTAGTGGCACATTTTTTTAATGGCACCTAGGAAATAATGGGGATGAGAGGCATCTCATCCTAGTGTTCAAGCTTCCCTATGCACTAGAATATGTCACATGCCTTGGCATACTCTTTGCATCTTGGAATAGACTTGGCCACCACAAGCCTGATTATAATGCCTTTCACACCATTGCATATCTAATGTAATGGATTCCTATTATCCCCTCATGTGACTCACATAAAATGGATTCACTTTCATGTTCTAAGACACATTAGCATAGGAATTCAACTTAGCCTAGTTTGTATAGTTCCCCACTGATGAGGTGAAAAAGGGTGATACAAACTATGAGCTATTTCTTCTCTTTGGTTATAGTAGTCTAGGGTATAGATCTTGACACTAGAAAAGTGACTATCTCTATCAATTCTTTAAGTACATGATGGAATCTATAGATTTGTACATCTAACATGTCATCTTGAATTGATAATGTTGCATCACCAAAGTTGATGTGGGATAAATGGTCTAGGCTTGAGTTATATTTTATAGGCTTGATGACAATTGAAAACTAAAACTCTTGAAATAAAAATATCCATCTACAAATGTGCCCATGGAGAATTAGCTTGTTCATGAGGTAATTAATAACCTCATGGTCCATGATGTAGATGAATGGGGTTGATAATAATTATCACTTAAATGTTTATAGGGCATAGACCATGGCTAACACCTCACACGTAGTTGTTGTATAATTCTACTTTGCTTGGGTTAATTTTATACTTATGTAGGATATGGGATGATCCATTTTGAATTTTCTAAGTTATGCTAAAATAACACCAATTATAGAGATATATGAATCAACATAGATGTGTAAGGGGGTTATCTAGTTGGGAAATTGTAGAATAGGTGCACTAGCCAACTTGAGCTTTAAAGTTTCAAAGGCATCCTCTTGTACTTTGCCCTAATAGAATGGGCCATCCTTACATAATATCTCCTCTATTATCATCACAATCTATACATAACTTCTTATCAATTTATTTTAGTAACCATAATGGCTTAGAAAGGTGCAAACATATTTTTTTGTTGAAGGGGTATAGAGCTAAATGATTATTACAATCTTCATATGATCAATGAGTAGACCATCTTTAAAGATGAAGTGCCCAAAAAAGGTTCCAAATGGTGTTGTAAATACACACTTCATGAGGTTCAGGGATATCTATAGCTACTAACACATTTCAAACATCAAGTGTAGGTTATCATAATGGTCCTTTATGATCCCATACATAGTCTAGTCATCTTGATATAGTTGGAGGAACTTGTGAATGAGGTCCTTAAATGAAATTATTACGACTCTAGAGAACATGGTTGGTGCATTATTGAGTCCAAAGGACATCATGTTATAAGAGAAATAACCCCATTCAGTCACAAAGGTTATTTTGGGTTTGTCCTCCTCTTTAATTAGGAGTTGATGGTGTTTGGATAACTAATTAGTGAAGGTGTAGATCTCATAGCCTATGACATCATCCAAGACTTCATCAATAAATGGAGTCGGTAAGGGGTTAGTGGTATAGGTAATGTTAAAAATTATACAATAAACATAAATGTAAATGCTCCCATATTTTTTAATTCTAATCAACATGGGACTCACCAATTTAGATTCCTACATCGAGTAGATAATTCCTAAAGCTAGCATACCATTAATCTTTGTCTTAATCTTAGCATGAAGATTGGGGTTCATTCTATAAGGGTGCTTATTGATAGGTATTACACCATCCTATAGATTTATGCTCATTTTCCAAATGGATGGGTGGGTGCCCTTCATGTCCTGATAATTTTGAGGGAACACATCTTATAACTCCTTTAAGTTATTGATATTTCATGCTAGCTCCACATCAGACCAATATGAACCCAAAGTAGACATCTTTGGTTCCCCTTCTATGTTGATGTCTACCTTAGTGGTCCTAATCAGTGCATTTTAGGGCTCATTCCTCTCTTGATGAGAATCCTAAACTTGTCTACTCCCTTCAGTTGTCTCTATGTGAAGATGAGTTAGGTCTTTTTCATCAAGGTTTCTATCTTCTATTTAGTGTACTAGTTTCTTCTTGCATATCAAGTTCATCTAATTTTTTTACTTCTAGGTTTCATCATCTTCTTTACTCAAGTCACTATTGAGTTCCTACTCTATAAATAAAGTCAAGAGCACCAATCCATTTTCCTTAAACATGTCCTCTAGGTGCTCCTATAGGATTGTAGTGTCTTTAAACACTATCCTTTAAATTACTTATAGTGTCTCAATCAATTCCAAGTTTTGTGAAGAAAAGGAGAAGGTGTGCACAAACCTCTCATTTAGTGTATCCCAATTTTTTCTCTCATGGAAAGTTTTATTTACAACATACCATGCTCATACCCACATATTTAATGTTATGTAGAAGGTGTGAACCCATAAGTTCCTTGGGGTGTTTGCATCGTAGTCAATCCAAGTTTCTTCACACAAACACACATGAACTATTAGGTCTAAATCACTAGAGTATGTGGAAATGTACATATCCTTGTTACTTTTCTTGAATCTAGTGCATATTATTGATTTCACATATTGAAAAGTAAGAAACTTAGGATTTTTTTCTACCCACCAATGAGCAATAGTGTTCCTTAAAGTATACACAAATGTGACCATCCTATCTACCTCCTTTGGGATGCATGACTTGAGGACACAAACATATTATTCCATAGTATTTCTCCCTTCTTACCTTAGGAGTGTGACAAGTTTACCTTTGCTTAAGCCAAATGCTCTCTTTCCCTTATTTTTATCACAAGGGACCCATCTCTTTGAAGTATGATCAATCCTAACCCAACCAATTCTCATAAGTTTTGGTACTACGAGCTCACTAAGAATCCCATTCAACCAATCATCTCATAATATTATTTAACCCATCAGTCACAAGTAATGTCAGTGGTGTTTGAGGCTAACTATTCATTGTCCCAAGAAAGCACTCCGTAGTCATTGAGGTTGAGAGTCTCAATGACTTTCATCATGATGTTGTGGATATGGTTGATCTCATCCTATAGATCAACACTTTTTACATAGGGGTGCTTGGTCACTTGAGAGGAGGATCAATACCCTCTCCTTGCCATTTTCAAAGGTCATATAATGTTTCTTGAAGCACATATTGGCATTATTTGAATATCACCATGGCCTTCTTAGGAGTGTTAGATAATTATCTTGTTTAACTAACTTGATCAATTTGAATTCAAAATGAAACTTGGTGCCCATGATATCTAAAATTATGCTTTTTATGATTTTGATTGGTTGTGTCCTAGATTTATTGGCCATAAAAAGTACATAAGGGGAAGGCCTCAAGGCTAGCCTACCCAACTTTTCCCGTGTATAATTTTTTAATATATTATATTCCATGCTTATGTCCATGAGGAATTTGGATAAAGACCACCCATCAATGGTTGAATTTACCAAGAGTTCTTGATCATAACTCACATTCTATGTATGCCTAACTTCTCATGCATTTTTGATGTGTAACACACCAAATTAAACTAGATTATATCCTACATGTTCTAAAATCAAGTTTTTAATAGGGTAAGTATCCCTTATATCTATATGGGGTGAAATATATTTGTAATATTTTGTACCTCAACCTCTTATCTATCTTTCTTCTTGCAAGAGGCAACAACTTGCACTTTTAGGTCTCATACCAATTGGAGCTCCCCTTGTATGTTTTGAATCACACTCATAACCTATTAAAATACATATTTCTATAATTCAGGGTATATGTATGGAATAAATTTTGGTTTAGGACATGTTATGTTTTTAGTATGTAATTTTCCCTATTTTCCATGTGTAACTTAGGTACTGGTACAAGAGATGACTAAGAGGTGAATCCACTATGAGTAACTACCTATACTTCGATGGGTTCTATATGGGTTAGTTGTGCCTTTGGATTCCACTTATTCACTTCCATCTCATTTCTAATAATTCATGCACCCTTATATATTCTAGTCCAACCTCGAGTCAAATTTTTGTATAATTTGGGGCATTCTTCAACCTTGTGTGTTCCTTGATAATACCCACATGTTGGATGCATGGGGTAGTCATGCTGATAATGCTTAGTCGATCCACACTTGTAACATGATTATGGTGGGAATATTACTCCATCATATCTTGCAACTCACCCTTTGGCACCTCTTTACATTCCATAGCCTACATTTTGTTTTACATATCCCTCATTTCCTTAGGTCACCTACCCTCAAAATACTATAGTTGCCTAGCTGGTGCCTCTCTCTATGTTTTCATGTATCTTATTAATCACTCGATAGTTAACTATGGTATGGGTATAGGCATTGCAAAATTGGTAGTAAATGGATATGTTAACCTAACTAGTGCATTGCAATAAAGGGTAGTTGTGAACATCATGCACTTAGTGGAGAAACTCACATCTTAAAAGCAATGTGCACACAATCCTTCAAGGGTAGTTATTTTGATTATGGCCTTCTATATTGTAATTAGTAAAACATCATACAATATTCTTATGATGAACTAGAGGTAAATTTCTAAATTTAGTTAGCCATGGATGTAATCTACCCCTACATGAACTAGCTAATTCTAGTATCATCACTCCTGACTACCTTAGTTCTGATCACAAATTCAAGTGCTTCATGAGGATTAGTGAAGGTCTTCATGGACATAGATCTTTGAAATGATACTTTTAATCCTTCAATGAACTATTGTGCATGCTAGGAGGGATGAATTTCATAAGGAATCTTGGAAAGAAGATTTTTAAACCTTGCATCATACAAGCTCATGATTTTTAAGATCCCTTAGTTAATTTTGTTAAGTGTGACAATGCTCTGATATTTAAACTTAGGAATATCAAATTCCTTTAGGAATGTTTCCTTAAAAGTGTCATAGTCAATCATAGCCTAGTTAGGATCAAATTTCCTATACTATGTATGATCACAACCAAGTAGATTTGTCATAAAATATGTGGCTTTGCATTCTAATCAGGTTATACCTTGAACATTCCATTATAGGTCACATTTTGTCACATGTTCTACACCATTTTCCATGTCATGGTATTCTAGAAAGTGCATGGCCATCTCATAGTAATTTTTCTATGGGGAGCCACTCTTATCTAAGGAACTTGCTCCCTTGGTTCTTGTCCTAGTGGTGGTCCTCCAATGCCTCCAATAGCAGGTTAGGCATTGGACCTATTATTATTGCTAACACTAAATATGATAAAGGTGCCATAATGCTGACTTATGTTGCTAGGCCACTTCCTATAGGATATTTCCCAATTTACACAACTAGTATTGGCTTAATTAGAATGTTTATAGTTATGTTCTATATTATTGAGCTATCACCCAAATGTCTATAGGTATCCTCACATAACTCTTTGTAAGTAATAACTTGTTCAATCAAAAAAAAAAATTCTACAAAATTATCAAAGTTTATGTGGGTAATAGGGACATTTATCACTTTTCTTTCTTTATGTGATATATCTAGTGCATGAGCTAACACCATAGGTTAAAAAGGGGTAGGCACTTCTGTTATATTTTTAATGGTCAAATTTTGTAGGGAACCAGTGCATTATTCACATGTCAATAGTTGAGCTTGATTTATGGCTTCATTGTTCCTCTCTTTACACCATTGTAATTTAATATATCCTTCTTCATGCCCTTACCACTCACTATGGATTCTCTCAACACTTCTAGGTTATATATCTTCCATCAACCTAAACCTCCTTTTATTATAATTCTATCTCCTAAGCTCTCAAGTGTCAATCTATTCATCCCCTTCCATTTCACTTTACCTACACATCACCTTCTTGCTAGTTATATTTCTCATATGAAAAATGACATATCCTTCCATTCTCATGATTTCAAATACATAATCCACCATTAATTTATTAAGATTTTCACTAAAATCTTTAATAAATTTGCCTCTGGGATCACACAAAAACTAATAGTCTACTTCTTTAAGGTATGAGTATGTTGACACTGTAAACTTAAGCACATAACTATTCATTGCTCCTTACCACCATTTGTTTATAACTCTAGTACAAGTGGAATACAAATTCTAAATATTTTCTAATCAATCATTATTCCACTCAAGGTGTTTTTCATAACTTCATCTTCAATGGGTTTCATAAGTATCAAACCATCGATAGATATGCTTAGGCAGTTCACAAAATAAGACATCATACATAACATCATACAAGTTATTCTAAATCCACTTCCTCATTTTCTATCCTTCATAAGATGTATTATTTAGTGAAAATATATCTTATACCTATTTCAACTAGTGCCCAACATTCTTGTGGGAGAGTTAGAGCATTTTTTTATTACACCATTATAATAAAAAAATTCAATAGGGGTCCTGGTAAAGGAAACAATAATTTGGGTATTAATTTATTTACTCATGGGGTTAAGTGCTAATTCATTTATCCAAGTCAATTATAGAGATATTACATCTAGGTTCAAGCATAATATAACCCCTTAACACTCAACATTTATCACTCAACTGCATTGGTATCAATTCACACAAGGCACAAGCCTTAAGTGCTCACCTAAAGCATAACATAGAAAGAACTAGGACCCATATTAGACTAGTTACACCATGGTGAAACTTGTTCTTGATAATAATTGCTCATTAAAATAATGACATTGGTAGGTTCATTGGCACAAATTGTTTCTAGGCTATGATGATGGATTATAGGTGCAAAGCCTATTTTGGAAACTACTTTTGGTCATAAGGACACAAGCCTATATTAGGTTGATTATATTCTCTCAAGGGTGCAAGCCTTTGTGATACTATTTTAAAAATCATTCAGGTGACTTGATGGGTTAAGGGGATGATTTATGTAAAGGGTCCATTCTTAGGCTAGAGCTCCCAATAAAGGTATTAAAGCAGGGGTGCATGATGTTTCTTACACTTAGGCTAATTTTTAGGATAGGCCGACATCATCACTTACATAAGGATGCCATTTATTACTTATTCTAGAGCTTCACTAAACTTAACATCCATATATTGAAGTTATACCATCATAACTATCACATTCATTTTGAATTCAAAGGAAATTAACCCAAGGCATAATCAAATTGAGATAAAATATATGTAACACCATTATTCATTTATAAAATTCCAAATAAACAAATTGCATGATAAGAGAACCAGATTGAATACTTAACTAAAGATACTAATGACCCAAAGGCTCACAAGTGAGCTTGGGTACTATAATATGTGTCCTCAGAGGCATCCATGCTTACAATTCTACTAATGACATATGTAACCTGATATTTTTAGACAATTATAAAGAGATTTTATATCTCAACTCACATCCATTTCTCACTAGATAGAGCTTGGATTTATATCATCTAAGATCATCTTTGTGATTGGGTAGAGGGTGCATATTAGGTTTTGAGGTGGAGCCTTGGTTGATCATTATATCAGCTCCAGCATCTTTGCCCTTTGTACTATGGTCTATATGTGTAGCTTACTAAAGAATATGTCCTAAAAAATTGGGTTATAGTTAACCACCTTCCATCTGGTGCTATGCATATCATGATTCCTCTATGTGGTGAAAAATATATCAAAAGAACAATCATACCATGTAATTACCTTGCACTGATATATCTACTGAGTTAGTAGGGATCCATACTTAGATGAAATGTGGCCCAACATGTACATTGAATGATATTCAAGGGTCAACTATTAGGGGTAACATATTTTCATTGGCCCATTTAATTAGTCTTTCATTGCCAATTTAAACTCTCTTTATTGATAACATAGGGCAATTAGGCTTATTAGGCATAATTGCCTAAGTGATTTTATATTATCTTAAATTAAAGCTATAATAAATCTTGATATCCTATGTATTAGTGTGATTAATGCCTAAAAAAACACCTCCAACCATGATATACGCTTATATTAGCCTTATACACTTGGAAATTCACTTCTCTTAGCTGATTGGTCTACTTTCCTTAAGCATTAGTAGATTGGTAGCTTTGAATGTACTTATAGAGACCTTTACAACTTTTTTTTTTTAGCATTTTAAGACTTGAGGAGCTATACTAAGTCCCAAACCATCCATTCCAATGATTGGAGTCACTATGGACTATCAAACAACTTTATTTCTATTCAAAAACCTAACAAAATGCATATTTATAAGGATTTTGTAGCATGTCCATATAATTAGGTACCATTAGATGAATCATATCTAAGTGTACTTAACCTTCAATGAGTTTTTCAGACCATCCTAGGGTGGTAGGATATCAAAATATCAAGTTTTCTAAGATTAGGTTTGCCTTGGGTTTTATGGAGGCTTAAGAGTGCTTGTGAATCTTAAGGAAACTTCATATTGTACAAAAATCTAAGTCTAGAATAAATTTCATGAATCTCTAGGGAATTAACCTACTCATCTTCCATTAATGTATTGGGCTCCCATATAAAGGGTTCATGAATATATGAACATCACAAAGTGACCCTAGGGTAGTCTATAGGCCAATTATGAGTGCCTAACTTATTAAGGTTCATTCATAGATTTTTAACTCTCAAGGCCAATAAATCTCCCATGAAATTCAAGTGTATAGGGGTACCTAAAATCATTTACTTAGAAACCTTTTGAAGTAAAAGATATAAGCATCCAAAGTGTTGGCTCGAGTCAGCTATGTAGGCTTGTGAGATTGAATTAAACTTAAAGGATCAAAATGGTATTTCCCTTATTTCTTTCTCCATGTATTTTTAATGGCTTGAGGATAATTTATGTTTCCTTCAAGGTGATGTGAGACTCTTAGGCCTAGAATAGGCCTTTAGGCCTATTTAACCTCTATTTAGTAATATAGGTCTAAGAGACCTATGGGATAGATAGAGATCCTACACTCCTTCATAACTCTTCTTTATTATCATTTCCTATCACTTTATAACTATCCTTGAATTCCTACTCAACAATATTCTCTTTTCCTTCCATGGTTGCCTATAGGTGTCCCCACTAGTTTCTATGTTTGAATGATGAAAAAAATATGAAATACCTTTCTCCCTTTGGTGTGATAATGATATATTTTAATAACAACATTCATGATCTTAGGGTTTCTCATGTTCTCAAATTTTTTCCTTGATCAATTTGAACCCTGCATACTACACACATAGTCTGCTATGGTTCAGACATAGTCAAGAATGTGAAACCCTAAATAAATGTGTCATAGTGATTCTACCTAATTTAGGGTTTTTAAAACTATGTAATGTCTTTTTATTTTATCCACATTCCTCTTAACTTCTCATATAGTACCCTAGCATATGCAATATGACCCAACATATATGGTTCCATTAGCCTCTTTAAGGCATAAGCATGCCTTTCTCTAAGTAGTATTTAAGCACCTTGTTTATTTTAGACTTAAAAGTGTATGTAAATACACTTAAAATTACATTAAATCATCATATAATATCTTAGGAATATCCACCCCCTATTTGGCTTTAGACCTTTAACTAATTACCTAGTCTCATCAAGGTTATTAAGAGGCTAGGTTTTATTTGAGATAGAACAATGGATATATCCATTTAATATATAACCCTTAAAACATCCTTGGTACCTTGAAAAAATTATCATGGTAAAAAACACCAAATTTGAGGTCTTTATTGTACATCTATAGGCTTGAAATTCATACATCTCACCCAATTTATCTATACCTAGTTAGCTAAGCCTTTTTGGAACCCTACCTTCTCTTAATCTATGGTTGAAATAAGAAAGGGAAATTAGTTATGTATACATAATTCATGTTTTTCACTTAAAATATTAATCATATAATAGGATCCTCTAATTTCCCTTGGCCTCTGAGCCATTACAATAGATACTTGATTTCATTGTCAGATCTGCCTTGATGACTAGTTTGTAGGTGGGTTATCTTGCATTCTTGATTGAGTGGGGTGATAATCCATCCTTCATGTGGGTTATTTTGACCTATTTTATATTAAGGGTGAATTTTGAGACCTCTATGAGTTTATCCATCTCATAAATTACCCTAGGATAGTGACCTTCATCACCTAGTAACTATTTTCGAGTGATCCAAGTAGAATGGTTGTAAATGGTGGTTCAAGAGATAGCTTGGATGGTAGAGTAACACATAACTTATTTTAATTAAATCATTTTTAGTATTTATAAATCTAATCTTCATGGTGTTTATTTTTCCCTTCATTCTTTCTTATAATTCACATGGTGGTTTCAAACTCTACCTCTTGTAACTTTTCATGTTTTGCCCCCACAGGCTAACTATAGGTATGCCTCTATATTAGGCCTTTTATACTGAGATAAAGTCTAATACTTGTATTTATTAAGGATATTTTTAATCACTAATAACTTGTATTTATCAAGATATTTCATAAACTCATGAATCATGACATAATCTTAACTTGGTTGTATGTGGTTGTTTTACTTAGCATGAGATAGTAAAGTGGTTGAATGTGTTATTTTTACTTAGCATGAGATAGTAATTTGATGGATATGGAGGTAAATTAGCCAATTTTCCATCCTAAAAACCTCATTATGAACCTAGTACCTCCCACTATTCACTTTTGTATTGGGTGAAGTCCTTGATTCCTTCTTTATGCTCCAGATATAAAGACTCTCTTGGCTCTTCTCACTATACATACTGATACATACCACATGTGTCACTTGGGGTTAATGCCTTTAAGACAATTTATGTAGCTCATGTATCATTGGGTTATTTTTTAAAACTCATCACATGTTATTCCCTTTTACATGTATAGTTTTCCTTCAATATACTTTTTAATCACTCATTGGGAAGCTCTTGGAACTCTATCGTAGTGGCAAAATACTGGTTGTAGGTGCTTATGAGGTCTCCTTAGCAAGGTATATAACCAAATGAGTCCAACACTTTGAGACTTCATTCTTTTTTATGGTTTCAAGGGAGCATGGGGGTCCATTGTCATATTTCAAACTTAGGAAGGGAGATGAGAGGATAGAGAAGGTGGTAGTAGATATATGTGGAGTTAGGAACATGAAAATAGGGTGATAACATAGTATGAAGACAATGAAAGAGGTGTGAAGAGATAGGGTATGGATAATGGCATGGATGAAGCATGAGAGACCTCCCAAGACAACTTATTATGAAAATTGAGGACCTATGACATATAAATAAACAAATATAACCTTTTGAAGGAATAAAATTCACATACATAGTCAAAACATGTAACCTAGGAAACTTTGAAGACCATTAACTTTTTAAAATGACATTAAACTTTGATAATAGGGACTGTGTGGGTTTTTAGATAGAAAAATGGTTTCTATGTATGCTAAGGTTGATATTAGGTTGAATATCTAGATTTTAAAGGCACAATATTGACCCATCACCAATTAAACTCTTCTTTCCATGTTGTTGAGCTATATTTGGAATTTTTAGATGCCTTTAGATTGCACATAGTCCTTGCTACATAGTGATAGTCACTCATACATAAGATTATCATCCTTGAGACAACCTAAGGTAAAAAGGTTCCATGTAACTTTAAATTGATAAATAAGGTATTGGAATAATCAAGACATCTCTAAAACCTCTCACACGTAGCGCATAGCTCCTAATAAATATACCAAACCTCCATTAATTACATAAACTTGTTTGCAAGTTACACACATGAACTAACCATTAAGATTATATACTTTTAAAATCTCCCACATGTGATAAAAGAGTTAAAAATTTTATAATAGATGCCTTAAATACTTGAGAAAACAAAATTAGTGATTGGATTGAGAAAATAAATCAGAAATCCATGAAAACCACCAAGTTAAAATTAGCCTATGAAAACATGGAGGGCATACAAATTCATTAACTTCTTAAGGAATGTTAATAAATATGAAGAGACCAATCCATATTCAAATTCCAATTATTATAATCTTCTCTAGTGTAATTCTTATGGCTAAGATCTGGGACCTCTACTCTCTCTCTCCTTTATATGATACAAGTAGAAACTTGAGGAGATGTCTAAGCTTGCAAAAAAGGGTAGGTGTAGAGAAGGATATGTTCTAAGATTTTTTAACTTTAATTCACCATGAAATTGTCTATATACCTCAGACATGACCTCACCTTTAGCCTTTAATCTTCCTTTGTATGCTGTAGGTTGTATAGTTCTATACAACTACATAAATGCCCCAAAAAAGTATGTTTTCCACCTTTTTCTCTATGTTCAAACATTAAAATTCCATTTTTGGGTTAAATTATGGGAAATAATTAAATAATAAGCCTATCAAAGTAAGATAAAGTGTACCTATGAAGTGAATAAGCCACAAAGTGGCATGTGGGACCCATTTGGCTCATGGAAAGGCATAAAGGGGTCTCAAAAGGATTTTAAGACTTGTAAAATACATGGTGTAATAATGTGTCATGGATAAAATCTATTAATGGCCACTTTTAAATGAAATTAATCAAGTCACTTTGTCATTTATAAAGTCTTATAGATAAATGGGCTTATATGAAAGGGATTTGAGGGGTGATTAATGGTTTTGGAGGGGTAAACAATGAGTTATATGGTTTGGATAAGTATGTCATATAAAAGGGACTTGAATACATTATGATTTTCATATCACAACCTAAAATCATGTTAAAACTCCTTGACACTACTAAAATACTAATAAAATCCTCAAGTAGGGCTAAAACATTCATTTGACTTACAGGACCTTTTGACACTGATATCGTTCATCTCAAAACACTATTATTCCTAGCACATCACCACAAGGAATTCAATATAATCATGAAACCATGGATCAAAAATGGAACTATGACAAATAATGACACACTTAATAAGTATTAAAAGACTCTCCATAGGACAAAGGTGACATATTTATTCTAGGGATTAATATGAACAGGCTAAGATGGTGGTCAGGAGAAGTTTTTGATATCAGGGATTAACATTTGGTCTGTGAGTCTAAAATGTCAACAATACCTTAATCAAACTCCTTATGGATAACTTCAATTTCATCTACATCTTATATTTCTTGACTTAATAAGGATGACTTATTCTTGTCTTCACTAAGTGGAATCCCTATGACAAGCTCTTTTTCATAGTCACTTGAAACATCTTCTTGATCTACTACACATTGAGATTGTTCTTATTTATTAACCTCCCATAAGATGGTTTTTACTTCAATAGGGGATGAGGTTAATTGGTTCATGTTTTGTATAAGGAATATGAGTAGTGATGAAGGGATTATGAATGGTAATGGGGATGGAAAAAGACACTTGGAATAACTCTTGGAGAGATAGAAGGTTATACTAGGCTATGTAAATGCCATTTTTTTTGACAAGTAGCTCACATTTTTCTTTGTCTTCTTGAAACCCTTCCATAGCACCAATTTTAACTTCCATATTTTAAAAAAAAGACTTTTTTCATGATTAATATACTCTTGTATGGACTTCAAATATGGACAAGTTGTAGGTTTTTAAATAGAAGGAAATGTGGTTTGACCATACATAAAGTCTTCATTCTTATTCCTAACTTCTTGGTTCCAATTTGGAGCTTTTAGGTTACTAGGCTCTTTTGGAGATTGAATGAGCTCTTAATGATGACAAGGAATATGAGAGTACTAATATAGAACATAATAATACACTTGAGGATGGGAGAGATAGACTTGTTCTTCAAATAGATTTTCACTTTATCCATAGCCTTCTTGAGGCTCTTCAATAGTTGTAAGTTTCCTCTTAACCTCATGGTTTTCCCACCTTGAAATCCTATCAATACAACATTTTATATAACATCTCATCTCATGAAAATATTCATTGATTACATAGTTATATTTATCCTCAAAAAATATCCACTTATTCATAAGTAAATGGAGTACATTTCTCATCCTCTCTATGAAATGACTAGGAATCATAACAATCTCTTTATCCCATCTCTTTATCAATCTAGAAAGAGTGATAATAAGCACATAGATTTAGGTGGAATTTAAGGAGGAAGAGATGAGTATGGGATTTTTTATTGACTTTGAGAAGATTGTATATTAGTTTGATAGGATGGGCATGGTTTTTGGGGAAGAATACTTTCAATAATCTACCTCTTAAAAGCTATGAATTATTATTTAAGACCATGGATCTTAAGAGATTATATCTCTTATACAAGGTCCTGAAACTTATCTCATTAACAATCTTCTTCATATCATTTTTCATGAGACTCTTCAACAACTTCATGACCATATGGAGGAATGGGATGACCTAATGGTGGATAACAACTTTGATAGGGCTATGTGTGGTAAAAAATCTCAACATATCTATCCATATGAATTTCATTGTTAAAATACAACACAAAAATTGATAAAAATATTTTAAACAAGTACCTAGGCTAATTATAACTAGATGATGCATTCTAAGTCTTTATTGGTGTTTATTTGCATTCTTCCAAAATCTGATTGTATGAAGAGCACACCAACAATTGTTATACTCTTTTATACCTTGGTTCCATTCAGTGTGCCAAGAATGCTATATAAAAATATTTCACCTTAGGAGTTGGTGTTCAATCCTCTCCCATATTTGGACAACAGGGGATTACCTCTATGCCTATGGGTTTCCTATAGAAGAGGTAAAACTCTAGGTTAAAGGGATAACTCCCTTGATTTATATCTTAAGATCACACACTACAATAGACTAATCACTTGGGGATAAAAATGGAATAAGGTAAAAGAAATTAACATATTATAATGAGGCGATATATAAAATATAAGTTCACAAAACACACTTGTATCTACACTAAGAAGGAAAACTACCAAAACTAACATTAATTCTATGACCTTATAGCATAAGTGTTTCTCATAGAGCTAGATTGTTTTAGATTAAGGTAAAAGCAGGTTTTGAAGGGACCCCAAAACCCTTTTATGGAAAATAAAATGATAGAGCTAGATTGTTATGTATATATAAAGTTGGGTGAAAATAAGGTCTAATACTAGACACTAATATTACCTCTCACACTTCAATTAGACATTAAAAAATAATACACTTTATGAGACATGTTAGAAGAGATGCCACTTACATAATACATATAAGAGTATAATGGAAGTAGGGAGAAAAAATATTCATCACTTATGATCCAAATACACTACTTTAAATACATAGGAAATATTAGTATAGAATTAATAAACTTATTAATACTTATTAAAAGGAAAAACAAGGTGCCAAACCATGAGGGATTTTCCATATTAGGTGTGTACAAGAGACAATTGCCAAAATGACTTACATTTATAGAACATAGGAGAAGAGAGAGAAGAAGAGAAGTGGAAGGGTCAAAATTACATGTCTAAATATATGGAAAACAATTATAATGTGAGATAATAGGGTGGAAAATATTTCAATAAGTGGTCTTGGACAAGTTTCCATTTTAAATACATCATTCTCCCTCAATGTGGCATAGAAATCTTCTTTATCCTTCTTTGAAATTGTCATTTGGAGATGAGTCCATTTGATTTTATAAAACTATCATAGTGATCCTTGAAATATTTTAAATACCATGATAAAGTGGAAACAAGGTTATAACACCTTTCTTATGACCTTGAACTGATGGACTCATCCTTGTCACTTGTCATTAATTATATACTAACCACACATTAGCCTTTAAGCCTCACTCTACACGCTTGTCATTAGAATGACTTGTATTTGTTCAATTAAATCCATATAATAGGTTTTAGGCACATTATAAATACAATTATTTACTTTGGTATATCAAATATACCTCCAAATATTTAGTATCCCACTTCTCACTTTCAAACTTGAAAAATCACCTTGCCTTCTCACTATCTCACTTAGACTTCCTATAATGAATGGACTATTAGAGAAAATTTTATGCATAAAAAAGGTTATAAATTAGTCTTATGAGTTGGTAAAATTCTCTAAAAACCTCCCAAAATGGTTTTCATTCAACAATTCTCTTCTTATCATGTAGAACAACTCAATTTTTTCTAGAAACTTAGAATTGGACAAGTCTATATAAGAGATAGTACAAAATAATTAGTTAGTGGGGAGATTGAAATAGTCATAAACCACTTTAAAACACTTACCAATCCATTTTACCTCTTATATATTCAATTTGATTCATATTTTCTTCATCATGTTTAAACAAGGGTTTTATGAGGGTTTTTGGTAGTTTGGACTGTTAATAATTATTCATAAAAAATAGAAGATAAAAATACAAACCAATTCCACTGAGGATAATCTAAGGACCATTTTAAACTATCCCCAATTCCTTAAATCACCATTCGCCCCTCTTTATATATAGGAGTGAGTGAAACTTCTCCTCAAGCTCCTTTAATGCATTTTAAGTAGGCTTGAGAGGAAATGGGCTTGAATGACCAATTTTTGGATTATTTATAAAAACCAATGGTTCATAAAAAAAATTCAATCTCCCATTAAATATCTCAAAAAAATTTGGAGGTTAATGTAGTCATATGAGGGAATATGAAAGTCATTAGGGCTCATACTTAGTTCTAGGCCAAATAGGCCTAACTATATATTTGTGTGTATATGACCACTTATAAGTTTACAATGACTATAGAAACTTCCAAAAAAAATTCATATTTAGCTTAAATTTTCATTTAATTATTTATTCACTAAAACATTTTCATCTCATCTTCTTACCATTCATCTATCAAACCTGCAGACTTTGTTACTCAAAGAATGTTCTCTATCTGAGATAGAATAGAGAGAATCTCCTCTATCCATATGACTTAAAGGATAAATTTATGAGATATTTTAGGTCATGATAGTTATTTTTATTTAATTCCAATTTTTTATCATGCTCTAATAGCCTTCAACATCAAACTTTCTCAAGACTAGCTTCTTATGACTTGACTGTGTGCAAGGTTGACTGAGTATGAGGTTAGAGCTCTATTTGATCAACTTAATCACATAATTATTTATATATAAGAGTAAAATATAAATTTTATTATCATATTTATAATTTTTTCTTAAGTTATCCTTTCATATTATACCCATACCTATCATTCAAACATGTGATATCCTCTAATTAGGTAAGTCTATAGTATGTATAAGTATGTCACCTATAGGTGACCATTAGGGAAGGAGTTTTAAATTTTATTATAAGATTTAATATAGGTATTAAATTTTTTTTTAAATCCTCTTTATTTATTTTAGGTCATCATATATCATTTCATATCTACACACATCCAACATTGCCTTGAGACTATACACTCATTGACCACCATCAACAAATTATGTGTTTATAGTCAGACTATAGATTTTGATTAGTAGATAGCATGCATTCCTATTGGTGAATATTTTTTTAAAAATTTACTAAATATTTTTATTCTTCTTGAGGTCACTATGTAATATTTACACTTTAATGATCTTAACCCATTCTTTGGAACTGTAGACACCCAATTCTGGTCACAATTGGTTTCAATCAGACTTCACACTAATTCCTACAAAATATTTCAAATTAAGCTTAATAATCACTAAAAATCCCAAATTTTTTCATTTACCATTCATAAAATATCACAAGAATGTTGAAGCATCCTTATTTAGGGTACTATCCTATATTCAACAATAACCTCTCATGAATTCATCCCTATTCACCTTGCACTATAACAACTATCAATTAGGCTATAGAATTATTAAGTGGGGAAATTTCACACTTAATTAGATATTGAAAAACTAATAAAAATTAATTAAATTAATTAAAAATATATTAAATTCTTAATTAAATTATCCATTTTAAATTAATGAATATCTAAAAAAGGAAATTCTAAAAATTAAAATATCCTAGCCTTTCATAATTATATTTATGAGTTTTCAAAATATACCAAAATTTCCTAAAATGTATAAATTGAGAACTATTACTAGTAACTAAAAATCATAATTTCATGACAACTTTTAACTCAACTATAGTTAGTCTCAACTCAACCTTATAATTTGAGAACTATGGATAGTAATTGAAAGTCATAATTGCATGACAAGTTTTAACTCAATTGGAGTTAGTCTCAACTCAACATTATAATTTAGAAATATGAATAGTAAATAAAATTCATAATTATATGAAAATTTTTATCTCAACTGAGTTATTCTCAACTCAACATTCTAATTGAGAACTATGACTAGTAACTGAAAGTCATAGTTGCTTGATAAAATTTAACTCAACTCAACCTTAAATCACCTTGAGTGAGAGTTAATTACCAAAGTTATGAATATAAGACCATTTCCATTCATTTTTAAATTGAAATAAGATCTCATAATCCAAATATTCAATGCTAATTTGTAGAGAGACAAGCTTTGTAATAGTGTTATAATGCTAAAATCTTGAGCCAAAGCAATTACAAGCCATATACAAACCAATGGTGCCAAGGAGAGAAGCATCCAACAATATTAATTTTAAAAAAGACTTATTGATACACAAGATTATAAATCCACTCAAAAAAACATTTAGATCTCCCAAGTGAGGTAAAGAATTTGTGACTTTTATGTTTTAATTGTGCTTTCATCTTTTATTTTACCTAAGCTCTCCCTAGTGTCTAGGCTAAATGTTTTAGGATTTAGTGTGTTCATTTAAAAAAATTTATGAAACTAACATGATACTAACCTCCTCTCTATGAATTCCTTGTTCACGTAATGTCATGCTCGATGGGATAAATAAAGAGGTAGATATAATGGTTTTTAGTATGTTTTGTTAGGATCTTCTATACTAAAATGGATAATATAGAGATAATAATATTTTTTATTCAGTATTTTTATCTAAATTTTTTAATATAGGTTCACCTTAGACCTATGAACAAACTTAAAACATTTTGTGAGGAAATGGTACATAGTTTAGATGTTATGATCAAAATACTAACTGCCACTTTCATTTTCTATTTTCCTCCTAAAATAGAATGGTTGTTAAAATAGCTTTAATTTATAATCCATTTACAATAATTTTTAAATTTTTTATAGGTTTTTATTAATGGATTCATCCTAATTCTCTATAAATTTCATCTAAATATGGTATGTAGTTTAAATGTTATGACTCTTTTAGTGACTATCAATTTTTTAATAAATAAATGACTATTAAAATAATCATAATTTTTAATTCATAAAATTATTTTCGATGAATTATTTATAGGTGGTGTGAATTTGTGTTTTATAAATTATAAATAAATTTCATCAAAATATATCTTATAGTTTTTAATATATCATTATTTTACTAACTATCCATTTTATTTATTAAATTTTTTTAGTTGTTTTCTAATTTTTTTTAAGTTTGAAAGTAATTTCTTTACTAACTTGCATGTGTTTGGTATTTGGGAGCTTTCTAATATTTTAATTTTGAAGGTTCTATTTTTTAATATTTCTTAAAATAATATATATATATATATATATATATATATATATATATATATAGTAAAACCTCTAAAATTTGTAGGAACTAAGAAAAAAGAACAAATTTACAAGTGTTTAAGTCTTGAATTCTATATTTGGTGCCTGAAAAGAATTTAGATGTTTTGTGCTTAGTTGTTTTTGAAAGTTTTTTACAAGTTTTCAACTAAGGCCAAGGGTCCAAAAATTCATGAGAATTTCACTTTGGTGCATTAAAATAAACACTCACACTTAGATTACATACTCTTAAGAGTGTTTTTGTTTTATGCTTGTTATTTCAAAGTTGTTTCTTTTAACAAAATGGTTGATGCGTGTATGATATCCCCCTATCCCTCTTAGGTGATGAAAGTGACCAAAATCACTCTTTCTTTGAATTTTTTCCTTGACCAAATGCATGAAAAAAATGTTGTTAAGTATCTCCTCAATTTTTTATGATTTGGGTGATCTGAACATGACCCTAAAGTATTTTCAATTGTCTAGTAGTTTTATGAATTTTTGCTTGTGAGTAGGAGATCACTTATCCCTCATAAAAACTATAGGTCTCATTGACCTAGAGTTTCATCTCCCAATATCATACCAACCCCTCTTGATGGTGGGGTATATAAATTATGGCATGGATATTATAATTTCCAAGGGGTTGAGTGACTAGCCTCTTTAATTGTAATGAAAACATGAGTTAGGTCTAGTTAACTAGGGGATCATACGAAGCAGTACACATATGGAATCACTATGAAAAGCAATAGACCCTTACATATTAAGTTATCACGTATGAACTCAATTAATGTGATTACATATATAATAATAACCACACTTGGGACCATCTAGAAACATACAAAACCTATAGTTTTAAAACAAACCCACTTACCACAGACATACTATTGATGTAGTGTGAGTAGCTTGAAGTTACATATCACCATACAAACTATTGAGAAAAGAGGGGACCTAAAATATATACTTTTCATGTGCTTTTACTTTTTGGATTAATAATTAAAATTTTCTCAAGAGCAAGTATATAAATAGAATATCACATTATGATGCAATCTTGTTAGTTTTAGGATTTAGGATGTTACAGTTAAGTGATTGTGTCATTTTATCCTTTCTTTCATGGTTTTGAGTCTACCACTATTTTTTTTGTCTTCCCCCAACAAAAAATTCTATTTTATACATCACTCCTTTGTTTGAGGAGGCATTGCATTGTCTAATTAACACCATACCTTTTTCTTAGTCTTTGGAAAAACTTTTTCATGTGTGTGTCACCTATTTGACAAGGGTAATGTTACACTACCAAATTATTTCCAATTTTTGTGCCTTTGAGTCTTAAAACAAACCTTTGATCTCATATTTAGAGCATTATGATGCTATTACATTGCTCAAATAATTTCAAAGACTTATTTTCCTTGTGCCAAATTACCATTTTTGAAACCCAAGCCATGTGTGCCTTTTGATATATTTTCCTATGGTTGTTATATTATCCATTATTGTATAGCTTTTTATTTGTTCAAATAAGACTAGTTTTACTAAGTTTAATTTGAAATTAGCCTTGACAATTTCAAATCCAAACATTGGCTGATTTTTTCCTATGCCTTGTGTTATTTTGTCCTAGACATCAATCTTTCTCTTTTGGGTTGTGTAACTTAGGTTAATTATTTATTAAATTTAAAAACTATTGTTTGTGTCTACATATAGAGGAAATATCTTATATTCTATGTTCCTAGAGTTTTATGCCTTATACAAATTGACCAAGTTCATGTTTAAATCCAAGTGCCCAGTTTATGCTAAAGTGTTTCTAATTTGTTAGCTTAAATCCAATAACTTATCTTGTTTAAAGTATAGATTTTGTGCCTTTTCCAAAACACCTATCACATGCCTATTTTGATCTTATATTTTATGATTTATCTTGAAGATGTAACAACTTTTGTTTTCTAGATTAGATTTGTTTGGAACACTTTGTATCTAAAATTTGGCATTTCAATTTTATTCATCCAGTTGTCCTTTTTATGTAAGATAGTTTACATTAGATTATTTTTGGCCAAGTTTATCATAGACAATTTTGTATATTTAGCTCCACCCCTAGACCAAGATATATTATGTTTTGACCATTTGTCCTTTGGACATATTTTTTAAGAGTTTATAAAACTCTAAGCCTTCTTTCATAACACATTCATCATGGATTTGAATGCCTCACTATACTCATAACAGAGACATGCATAATCCAAGTTATGATAAGGTGGTCACACAAATTGACTTTGATCAAGACCCCTATGGTGATGAATTTTTTTTTGAGATGGATACTTATCCTCCTTATAATACCTAATATGGGGAACAAATTCAAGATCCTCAAGAGTAGTACATGGTGATACCTTATTCAATTTAGTTAACATAAGATGTTAACCCTTTCACCACTCATGGTACATAATCCCCCACCTATACCATTAGCCCTCTTTTAGATTGTGTGAGCCACCAATATCCACAACATCCATGGATTACCATTCTAGGACCTCATCCTTTAGCTTGTGTGATCAACCAAGCTTCATAATGCCCTATCATTACCATCTTTTGGCTCATGATAACCACCAAGATTTTTCACTCCCTACCATTTTCATTCTAGGACCTCATCATTTGGATTATAAAATAGACCAAGCTTCGCATCTCCTTGTCATTGCCACTCTAAGCCCTTCTAAGTATGGTAGCTCATTATCTCAACAAGGTGGCACAAGTGTGACTTGATGGGTCATAATTATTATCCTAGGTTAGGAACAAACATTTTTTAAGCCTATAATTATCCAAACACTAACCATTATTCACCCATTTCCAACCATCCCCTACTTTATAAAACCCATACCGATCATTGATCCTCAACCAAACCAATCAGTACCTCTTTAACTAAGCCAATCATTATAAGACCAAGATATATTAGAAACTAGTATTTTATAATTACTTGTAAATAAATGCCAAGATAACCAACCAATCCATGATGATTTTTTTTGAAATAACTATTTTTGATGAGTCAACCTATGATGAATCATCTTTTGATACTATTTTAGTTATCAAGGAGTCTCAATCTGATAAGCCATTTTTTCTCGAGTCACTTGTTGATGATTATAACCACCTTTGTGAAAATCATTATCTTGGCCATTATCCTATTTTTAAAAGGCATCCCCTTAACAATATAGTCTCTATGGACTTGTCTCTTGACCTTTACCCCTCATTAAGGAGTCTCACTTTGACAAACTAGTCTCTATGGAGCCCATTATGCCATCAGAAGTTGTTACTTATCCAATACTTGAACATTCAGTAAGGAATAATTTTAGAAACATCTATAATTGAATAAGAATCAACATTGGACTTAGGTTCTATTTTTGAACCAATATCATATTTAGCATTAAAAGCAAATTCAACATCAATCACAACATCAAATTCAGAGTCCCTTGAGTTATACTTAGCTTTAGAATCAAAACATGTTTATGTTTGTTACAATATTAGTTACATATGCCTTTTAGATCAATTTTAATACATTTGTGATCCTTACACAATTTTTTTGGATGATTAATTAAGCTTCAACACATGTTTCCTAGTATATTCTATGAGGATTGTGTTATCTCTTCCCATTCCATTACTGTTCCACATGCCATATACCACCCAACATAGCCATTATTTTTATATTACACCTCACACAAGTGTCAATTGGGACTAATATAATCACACCCTGATGAATTGAATCCATGTCAAAATATCAATTAAAGAGGGGGACCAAGACCATAATCATATAAAAGAAGAATAATCTCCTAGTGAAACATTTTTAAAGGTGCTAGGAGACAATCAAAGTCTAAATTCAACATCTTCTAGTGAAACATTATTTGAAGTGCTATATTATAATCAAATTCAAAATTTAATGTTCCTTATTGAAACCTTCTCATAGGTGCTATAGAAAATCTAGACAACTTCATTGGTGAAAACATCATCGAGGTGCCAATAGCTGAGCACAAAAGTTATTCACTACTTGATAAAGACATTATTAAAGATAACATAAATACAACTTACAATCTATAAAATAGTAAAAAATTAGCTACTCTCAAGCCTAAATAATAGAAAAATTTGGAGGTCCTATCAAGATAATATTCAAAATTCTTTAACCCCACCACATCTAAAGTCATGTCAAATTTAGAAACAACAAGATTGTGTGATCTTAAAAATCCTGATCTTCATTTGTTTCCCAATCATTATACATTCCATTAAAATCCATTTATCCATTATCATCCACCTTTACATTTATAAATCAAATCTATCAACTAATATTTATCTGTATTTACCATCCTTGGTTATACTTTCCTTTGTAGAGGCTAAGAATATATCTTATCTCAAAGTTTGGAGGAAATAGATTCAATGACCGACGAAGATCACAAAAAAATTCCCAGATTCCAAATATGAAATATATTTTTGATATAAAAACTATTTAAAATAGGTTTGGGATATAATTTTACATGATTGACTATTCTAGTTGTGTCATATGATGACCAGGACATGTATCTCCACATAAAAAATAAAAATGAAAATATTTACCTTGCCATAACCATACCTTTTACAAAAACATTTACCTTGCCTTTTCATTTTCCATTCCTCTTACCATTATTTCATACCCTACCATTTTACTTGACTTATCACTTGGGGGAAATCTTCTTACCATTATATCCAATTACCATCTTATCATATTATTTATGTTATACCCTATACCATTAGACCATACCTTTACTACTAATCAAAGTCTATTTTTATCCACCCTACCCAACCCTTTTGATCTTGGTTCATTTGGTTATTCCTATATCTTCCATGAGGGGATATTGATCTAATAACAGTTATTTTAAAAATTATATGTTTAAATGACAATCTATTAATGTAATGTGATAATGGATCTAGCAAGTTATCATTCATTTATATTTGACTAGTGCCATTGATTATAATTGCCTATGGTCAAATCAATATCCCACCTTGTGTTACTAGTTATAATCACCTATGGGTAAATTAGTAGCATAAATTTATGCCATTTTCCTAATTATAACCACCTATGGAAAAATTAGGAACAAAACCTTTTACCCTTCATTATCACATCACCTTGCCAATATTATTATCATTTGCCTTAATTTTAGAAATTGTTGTGACCTAGTCAGTTCTCACCATCTTTTGTGTGGACATAACTACTATGACTTGAGGTCTTGATGGGACTATATAGGCCATGACTGATTCATGTTGAGGTTAGTTCAATCCCTATTTTACATACGCTCTCACCATTTTTAAAATAACCTAAGCTGTGCTCTCACAATTTTTTGAATGTTATCTTGTCAATATCTAATTATTTAAGATACCCCAAAAAGTACAAAAACATTCAAAACATTTCATAAACATTCAAAAAATTTAAAATCTAAAAACATTTGTCTTATTTAAACCTAGTCATTCATTCTCGATCTTCCCTAATGGGGCAAATCCATTATTTATTTTAAACCATTTCATTGTCATTAGGGGTTTGACCTTCCCTTTACATGTATCTTTTCTTAGGGGTACCACTTGTTTATCCTTCCATTGAGCCTTCACATTTAGATATTTACTTGGTTGATAACAACATGCTTTTTATCTCAAGCTTTATGCATGTTTGTTTACTTAGTTATTTATTGTCTATTTATTTTCTTTCATTATTGTGCCTTGACTCAGTCTATATGTGTTCATTGGGTGATTCTTTGTGTATTATTATTGAGTCCATACATATTCATACATTAACATTATCATCATGGTTTTTATCATTGGTGCATTATTTTTAATTATTTTTTGGATTGGGAATTAGTAATTATACATATTTCAGCTAATTTATCATGGTGTTTTATATCATGATGCATATGATCATGTGCTACAATAAATATTATCTCAATAAATATTACAAGCAATAGATATATAGAAAATTCTCTTTAACAACCTTGGTAAATTCTCTCATCTTCCTTGATCAAATCAACCCATTGACCATTCTTGTTGTATAAATGATAATAAGGATGAACATCTCTGAATTGGTAGGTAAAACTAAATTATTAACATTTATCAATTAATTATTATTCTAGTCATCTCTTTCATCACTTTATGCATCCTTGTGTGCCTAGTTATTTTTGGCTTTTCTAGTCATTAGACCATCACATCTATGTTTGTGCCTACTCATCTTTAATCTGTGCAATAGATTATATCCCTGACTTATGCTTGTCAATATACCCTATTGGGGCATATGAAATATCATTATTTAGGCCAAGAAATATTAATTATTATAAATTCTTATGGTAAAATCATTATTTTGACTCATCAACCCTAACTAAGGCATATGCCATTGCCACTAATTATAACTGAGTTTGGGAAAATTAGTGTCTCAACCTTTGTTATTGATTATAACCATCTATGGGAACATTAGTACTTATATTTAAATCAATGCAAGAAATAATTATCTCAATTAGATTAATCTTACACATGGGTTAATTTCATTCATATTCTTACTTCTTTTCAAGGGACCATCCATCAATTGTATGTGTTAGCTACTCCCTTGAGGGGGCATCATTATGTGATTCCCAAACATCATTTGAATATTATTTTTTAATCATTATCTTATTTCATTATCAATTCCCTATTTTATTCTTTGAGAATATGTGACTATTACTATAGCTTGCAACACCTTTCCAAATAGGGGCAAATTGTAGACACCTAATTCTAGCCATTACTAGCTTCAATCAGACTTCATACTAATTCCTACTAAATATTGAAAATTAATCATAAGAATAACTAAACATCCCAAACTTGTTCATGCATCATTCATCAAAGCTTGGAATCATGTTGAGGCATTCCTATGTAGGGTACTATCTCATATATAATAATAACCTCTCATAGATTTATCCCTAATCATATTGTGACATTACAAGTATCAACTTGGCCTATGGACCTATTAAGTGGGGCACTTGCACACTTAATTAAATATTGAAAGAGATAAAAGGCTAATCAAAATAAATTAAATAAATTAAACAAGATTAAATGCCTTGTTGTATTATCCATTTGAAATTAATGAATATCTAAAAAATAAATTCAAAATATCAAAATATTCTAGCCTTTCATCATTATCTTTATGAGTTGTCAAAGAAACCCAAAATGTCCTAAAATGTCTAAATTGAGAATTATGACTAGAAACTAAAAATCATAATTGCATGATAAATTTTAACTCAACTAGAGTTAGTCTCAACTCAACCTTCTAATTTGACAACTATGACTAATAACTGAAATTCATAATTATATGATAACTTTTAACTCAATTGGAGTTATTCTCAACTCAACCTTCTAAATGAAAACTATGACTAGTAACTAAAAGTCATAATTGTATGAGAATTTTTAACTCAACTGGAGTTAGTCTCAACTCAATGTTCTAGTTGAGAACTATGAATAATAAATGAAAGTCATAATTGCTTGACAAATTTAAACTAAACTCAACCTTAACTCATCTTAGGTGAGAGTTAATTCCTAAATATATAAATATAAGTCTATTCCCATTCATTTTTAAAGGGAAATAATATCTCTCAAGCAAAATATTTAATGCTAATTTGAAGAGAGACAAAATTTATAATAGTGTTATAACTAAAATCTTGAGAAAAAGCAATTACAAGCCATATCAAAACTAATGGTGCTGAAGAGAGAAGTATCTAAAAATATTTATTTTCCAAAGACTTCTTTATTTAAAATCTGAGAAATCCACTAAAAAAATTATTTGGAGCTCCCAAGGGAGGTAAAGATTTGTGTCTTTTATGTTTTAGTTGTGCTTTCATCTAGTTTTTATTACCTAAGCTCTCCCTAGTGCCTAGTCTAGAGGTGTTAGGATTCAATGTGTTTATTTCATTTGTTTTATGATATTGAAATGATACTAACCTCCCCTCTAGGGATTCCTTATTCACATAATGGCACACTTTATGGGACAAATAATGAGGTAGTTATGATGGCTTTTAGTGTGTTTTGTTAGGATTTTCTATTTTTCTACTAAAGATGGCTGATATAGAGATAATAAATTATGTAATCACTATTTTGATATAATTTTTTTAATATATATGTTCCTTTCACATATTAACAACCTCCAAAATTTTTGTGAATAAATGGTGCATATTTTAGAGTTTATGATCGAAACATTGACTGCCACTTTCATTTTCTATTTTCCTACTAAAACAAAATGGCTATAAAAATAGCTCTAATTTTTAATTGGTTTATTATTTTTTCTAAATTTTTGACAAGTTATTTTTGGATTCATCTTAATTCTCTAAAAATTTAATTTAAATATGATATTTAGTTTAGATGTTATGACTCTTTTAGCAACTTTCTATTTTCTATAAATTAACAGTCATTAAAATAATCATATTTTTTAATCCATAAACTATTTTTTGTTAAATTTTTTATATATGGTACACATTTGCATTATCTAAATTCTATATAAATTTATAATTATGACTAGTAACTGAAATCCATCATTTCTTGACAAATTTTAATTTAATTGGAGTTAGTCTCAACTCAACCTTCTAATTTGAAAACTATGACTAGTAACTGAAAGTCATAATTGCATGACAACTTTTAACTCAAATGGAGTTAGTCTCAACTCAACCTTATAATTGATAAATATTAATTGAAATTCCTAATTATGTTACAATTTTAAACTCAACTATAGTTAGTCTCAACTCAACCTTCTAATTGAGAACTATAACTAGTAACTGAAAGTCATAATTTCTTGACAAATTTTAACTCAACTCAACCTTAACTCACCTTGGGTGAGAGTTAATTCATAAATATATAAATATAATTCCATGCCCATTAATTTTTATTATAATTTGGTGAGAGGAAATCATATCTCATAATCTAAAGATTTAATGCTAATTTGGAGAGACACAAGCTTTTAAATAGTGTTATAACGTCAAAATATTGAGCCAAAGCAATTACAAGCCACATCAAATCCAATGGTGCCAAGGAGAGAAGGAGCCAAAAATATTCATTTAATAAATAATTATTGATGCATAATATAAGAAATACACTCAATAAATCATTTAGATCTCCCAAGGAATGTAAATTATTTGTGTCTTTTATGTTTTAGTTGTGTTTTCATCCATTTTTACTACCTAAGCTCTCCCTAGCTTATAGGATAGAGGTGTTAGTACTAAATCTATTTATTTAATTTATTTTATAAGATTGACATGATACTAACCTCACCTTTAAGGATTCCTTGTTCATAAAAAATATGTCCTAACTCACTACTATAAATATACCATAGGTCAACTATAAGCTAAAAGTTCATTTGGGTTCAAGATAATTGTGTTTTACTAAGCATTACAAGTGGGAACTTACCTAGATGAAACTACAATATACCATCACCTTCTCCTAACCTATAAACCTCATTTCAAGTTAAGAGGTGACTTATATACTTAGGATACCAAAATAGAGCATTAAGGATTACAAAAAATTCATTAGTTCCTAGAAACATAAGATATTATATTAGGTAGAAACCTTATTTAAAGAAAATAAGGTAATCAGCCTCATTTAGCAACTTTTCAATCTTTCACTTGTGTATGTTGCTTTAATTGTTTTAAGATCAACACTATGGCCATATATGACTTAGGAAACTTATTCAAGTCATGTAATATAATGAAACCATATCTTATTGGGTTTTTAATGATCTTATTTTCTTTATACATGTCTACAAGTAACTGCTAATGACTAACATAATAGGAATCCTGACCAGTCTTTACTCACTATCTTGAGAAACTCATCTCCATCAACCTTAAAGTATTCCATTGAAAACATTTCCATGTATAAACTAATTTATATGGTTTTAGAGGTGAAAAATAGACACATTATCCTCTATTTGAAATAATTGATAGAAGAATAAACCCTGCAACTAATAAAACAATGTCCTATAGAGTAACAATATTCACTTCTAACATAATGAGGGTGATCCTTATTACATATTAATATCCACATGTGAAAAATAGTTTTAAATAATCAAGAAAGGAATGAACATTCTCTGTTAGATCACATACACCAACTAGAAACAACAAACAACTGCAAATAAAGATTAAGATTGAGGTGTTGGGGATGTGTACATAGTTTGAAGGCATGAATTATCTTAAAGATTGTTCATATAGCATAGAAAACATATATATATATATATATATATATATATATATATATATATATATATATATGTATATATGTATATATATATATCTGTATATATATATATATATATATATATGTATATATATATATATATATCTGTATATATATATATGTATATATATATATATATTTACATATATATATATATACATATATATATATATACAGATATATATATATATATATATATATATATATATATATATATATATATATATATATTACCATGAAAATGAAGTAAAAAATGAGTATTAACATCCACCAAATGCATTCCCCTCAACTCTGCCTGACCTAGCTATACTAGAGGAAAATTAATGGACTAGTCTTGAGTTCCACAAGAGAGCAATGGGATAAGTGAACCTGTCAAATCAATCTAAACATGGAGATGAAATATGGTGAATTGAGGTAACCCTCTTTAATATTTCACATGTGTTAATATTATTTTATATTCTATACAACAACTAAAACTCCATTTTAATTGATCTTCTTATTTTAAACATTTAAACCTACGTAATTTAGTTATAAAATTGACCACTAACACTCACCTAACACATGGGATGTTGGATAATACTTTTAGATAGTTTTACCCTTTAATAAACTATAAAATTCATTCAAAGTGTCCAAAAGGACATAAAATGACATAATATGGACTTAGGTAAATGTGACTAGGATTAAGAAATATTTTATGGCCTTAGTTATGACCATGGTGGACATTTATGACCTAGGAGACCTTATGTATGTTTTGAACATACATGGGGGTTTAATTATTTGAATAGGGGTCAAATTAGTAATTAATTACTTTAAAATTATATTATTTTCAAATATATTATATATCAATCATTGAATCATACATGTATGCCTTGTGATATAGATCATTATTATTATTTTATCTTTCATAAATACTTTTGAAGGATATTGAATATTTTATATATTTTTGAAATGATTATTTTATTAAAAAAACATAATTGATCATAATCTTTATTTGTTTATACAAGTTCAAATTAAGAGTAGAACAATAAAAATGGGTTTCAAGGATAGTGGTCTAGGGCTAAATAATTGTAACCTTACATTCTTATGGACAATGGGTGCTAACATAACTTATCTTCCAAATAACTATAAAATTTTAAATTATTTGATTATATACTTCACTAAGCATTTGGTTGGCACTTTAGATATCAAATTAGAGCCTAAAATATTATCTACCTAATTTCAAATAATGGCTAATTATTTACACTGCAACATACTATTTTTAAGCCATGGATACATGGAATGGAATATGTACCTTATAATTTACTTATGTGTGTCAAATTTATACATGATAGATATTTATATACATGACCTACCGGTAATAAATCATTTAGATATTATAAAATTACATAGTTTACCAGTAAGAATCTAACATAGTTACGACACCTTAATCTATTATAGTGTCACCACCATAGATCATACCTATATAAAAAATATGCATATATGAGATTGATGAATCTAGTAAAAATGACCAAATTTTATAATAAATCTCAATGTGAAGAAGTGAAAATTTATGTACCAATTGACTAGAAAGTGGGGAAAATTAATGAATCTTTAAATGTATTTATAGGTGAATATTTCATCAATTCCTTTATTTGATTATTTAATTTTAGATAAACCTTATGAAACATGTGGGAAGAACCAAAATATTGAATTCAAATTTGTAAACTAGACATTATTTATAATGGAATGTGACCAGTCTAAGTGGATAATAATGTATTGTGCCCTTATTTTTCCATGGTGGACTTGTTTAGGAGGAATATCATAAAATTTTCTTTTAGAGAATATTTTGAATGTGTTTTTAGATATCTTGATATTTTTTCATTTATTTTTTTTGTATATTGATAATGATAAACAAAGGGGAGAACCCACACATATATGGATGGTTTAGAGGAATGGAAAATAAAAATCCTATAGTTGGGTACTAGTTATATGGTTAGGCATATGTCAATAATTAGCATTATCAATTACCTATGACCAAATTTATGTTACCATATTTAACCCCACTTTATATAATAAATGAAATTTATAGATTAAATAAAAAATATTTGAATTTGAATGTATACAACACGATTTTTTTTGAGAAAATACTTAAATTATGTAGGTCACTTTACTTTACAAAACCCTAGAACATCTCATGAAGTATTCATTTTTTTAATTTAAATTTTTTTTAAATAATAAATTTTATTTTTGTAAAAATTAAAATAATCAAGGTAGGATTACACTTATTTATAGGTGAAACCAAATTTCTTTGTAATCTAGAATTTAAAATTGAGAACCGTGCCTCATTACTAAAGCTTTTTTGTAATGTTGAAGTTATTTTTCAAAATAATTAATAGTGATCAAGTATAAAATTTTATATATAGATAATAAATCCCATGAGTTATAAAAATTCATTATTACAACTCTTAATAATGATGAATATTACCCAATACACTAACCCTAAAAATATGGAACCCTGTTACGTTCACTAGAAATGATGTTAAGGTTGTTGAGTGTCACTAGACTTAAATGTAAACCAATCACATAAATTTTAATCACAACTTTATAGAAAAATATATATTTTATAGTTTTATTATCAAAAGGAAATGAATTTTATTTATTACCCCATTATGATGGTTATAGTTTGTAGGATCAACCAGTTATGATCCAAATAATTCCATAAGGAAAGAAAATCAAATTTTCACAACATAAAAAATGATATTTAACATGGGAAAACCTAATAAGGTTTGAAAAACCACAAATCATATATCCATTAATTGAGAAAAAAATTAAACCCTTTAAATTTATTTTCACCTCACTTCTTATCTTTAGTAAATTAGTTCATAAAATGTTCTCAGACATTTACATTTGAAAATATTTTGTCATGTCATTATGTTGTTTTATACAAAAGTTATATATATATATATATATATATATATATATATATATATATATATATATATATATATATATATATATATATATTGAATGGTTATAATAAATTGGTTCTACCATTTCAGTTTCACAACTAGTTTGATTTAGTTATTTACATACATTTAATATGTATAATATTATATTTGTACAACATAAATTTTAAATATTTTATTATAATTAAATAATAAATATAACCTTTATTATTTACACTATGAAATAATGTGGGACACTAAAGTAAACCCCATATATTAATATTCCAACAAACCCCCCCTCCCCCCCAACCTACCGCACTTTAATTTTTAGTTGGGATACATGTCGTAGTCACATTTTCATACAACATGAATTATAATACATAAATCATCCACGATGATTTTAGGTTAGCATGTTAGTGGAACTACATCCCATAGTTTCTCATGAATAAGATTACAAGAATTTGGATACTTTTATTACAAAATTACATTCATTAAAAAAATAATTTATTATTGGATACATTGTAAACTCACATAGGGTGAAGTTCACACAAAAATCACACAGGGTGACTTTACACAATGCTTTTATATAGGAATAAGAACGCAAGGCCATGTAGGATGTGACATTGTAATGCATACTCCCCATCAATGGAAATTGTGAGAGGCTCAACATTTTTCTAAACTTATAAAATATTTCAATACATAATTATCTTTATAATATAATACACCCATCATCAGGTCTTATTCACATTTTATTATTACATCTCTTATAATCATAATTGCCCACATAATTGGGTATTTGTATCTAACATTATTTATCTTATTTAAATTGAAATCACTTTTTAGCATAATTATCTAACTTTCATTAATATTTTATTTTACATTACCAACCATAATTATTTATGGGTATTTAGTCACATAATATTCTCCTCGTGTAAATTAACCATGTAGATATTCAACTCTTTCTCATAATCAAATAATTATTGATTTTTATGAAATATCAAAAATACCATAATAACAATAATTCAATGTATTTTTTAAGGAACTCATACTTATTTTATAACCTTTTATTTACATTCTTATAAACACATAATATTTCAATTTAATCTTAGTAATTCAATTATTTAAATGGTTAAAAAATTACTTTATATCATAAGTGATTTTTATTGACCAAATGATAACTATAGATAGTATTAGCATGACATCCTCTCCATAGGTAAATTCAAATAAATTACAAAAAAATAGGCCAATTTAATAATTCCTTGATGCCTTGGTACAATTATTTTTAAATCATATGAAGTTATTCATGGCAATCTTTTTTTTTATTCGATAATTTATTTTTATAAATTTAATAAATCAAAACAAATAAATGACATTATATTATTATTATATAATATATAATATATAAAAACCTAATATTATTGGGTCTCAACATTTCATTTAATGTAAACCCACTTTTTTAAAAAATGGTTAATCAAAGGTGTCAAGCTTTAATATCCTAGAAATTTTGTAAGTTTATAAAATCCAGTGAATTAGTTTAATCATTTGTTTATTTTTAACTAGGTAAATTCATTTTCACCTCACTTATTCTATTTACAAAAATACTTCACAAAATATTTGAATACATTTACATTCAAATAATTTTCCTTGTCATGATGTTATTTCATAAAAAAATAACATATATCTAGTGAATTGTTATACCTTTTCACTTTTACAACTAGTTTGATTTAGCTTTTTACATATAAGTTTATATGTATAATATTATATTTACAAAACATAGGTTTTAAATTATTCAATTTAATGAAATTATATATATATATATATATATATATATATATAATTATTTTCACTATGAAACAATGTGGGCCATTAAATCAACCCAATAAATATTAATGCTCCAACATTGACTACTTTGTTCATAAAATTTGCTTATAAATAAATGCCTTTTTTTAAATTTTCATATATTAATGTTCGAACATTGAACCTTTTAAAATTTAATTTTTTCATATTTTAATTATTTTGAACATGAATAAGTATCATGACCTCTCTAAATATGCGCCATAGTGATATAGAGTGTTATGCACCTATATGCTCAATTGCATTTGTAACCTATAACTTAGATTATGTTTAACTACTTTTCACATGCCCATGAATATTATCTTAAGTGTATATAATTAAATGCTTTGATTATTTAAAAATTTAGTGCATATGGATGTCATATCTCCAAAAAAATGTGTATGAATGTGCCAATATATGTCATATTTCAAATTACTAAATCACTTTGAATCTTTCAAAATCTATATTATATTTATATTAAATTCTAATGTTGCCTTAGTTAAATTTTTTTAAAACTTCTACTAATTTTTTTTAATTGTATTTTTTCTCACATATACTCATGGATATGTGAATCTTTAAGACATTATCATTGTGATGCCCCACTTTTGAGATGAGGTATGTAGCTTTCAAGTTACCATTTCAAAATAAGAGTTAACTATTTAATAGTAAACATATGTTTATATGGTATTATATCATCATATTAGATAATATGTCATAATATAAATACCATTTGTCATTTGAAGCATGTATTCAATCAATTCAATTTGATACATAATTTTTTTGTCTATATAAATTTACCATTGAATAATCAAGTATCATAGCTATTTTAAGTATAATATACCTTAGAAATACATTATAAACATAATGTCACCACTAATCAATAAAATAAAACATGCATGTACAACACAATGTCATGCAATGTCATATAATAAGGAAAATGGACAAATATAAGGGACATGTTCAAGTGTCACACAATCAAATTTTTCACACACATAAGGTAATGGGCCAAAAGTAATAGAGATGTTCAAATTCCACACATACCACACAAAAAATATCATAGAGATGCTCAAAACAAATTATACACAAGGCTAAGGGGCACATAATATAAACAATCCTATTATGCAAGAAATAAAACATCATTTAAGGGGCATAGAATAAGTGAGAATAGTATATTTCATGTGCATGTATGAATTTCATATTTGTTAGAAAATCAGCATATCTAATAGAAAAATGTAAAATATTAGTTAATTAATATGTTATTTATATCAAAATTATTTTTAAATTTATGGATAGATATAACATATTATAGTGCAAGTAGTAAAAATTAAATGCCCTCATCATAGGCATGGTCACTGAGTAGAAAGGAAGTCCATAAAAAAATTCATATGTAATGTATGTCTTACATAACAATCAAATACCTAATTCATGTTTATATAAAATAATATTTTATCTACTAATATATATGATAAATAACATACAAAAATAAGAAAACTAGCATCTTCATGCTTAGATCATGTTTTTTAATTTTTTCAAAATATTTTGAATGTTTTCATAATTTTACAATACTTTTATTTTTATATTTTTTGAAATATTTATGTATAATATTAACATAGGTGTATATTCATAGGTTTTCCTTTTAGAGTGTTCAAATGATATGCTCATGTACCTATCCTTTTATTAACCATGAATGGGATGACCTAATTGGGATTTAATTGCCTTTATTTTCTTTATCTACATTAGTATTATTCTAGTTTTCCTTTAATATAGTATACCTAATCTAAAATTCATGATTATGAACCTTATTTCCATATTCATGTTTGATAAAATCCTAGTATAATTTGAGATTTTAAATATCATGGATATGTTTATCATAAATTTTTTAAAATACGTGTTATCATTTATCTTAATACTCATCATATTGTTTATCTTAATACTAATTTTAAAAATAGGGGAACAAGCAATGTTGGCTTCAAAACTTAGCTAGGCCTTGAGAAACTACCTATATTTTTATTACTAAGAGTTACTAATGAAAAAAATATCTCTAATAACTCTTAGTATCCTTGTGATTTCCATCTTGGTTACGAGGGAAATAAAGTTTTTGATTATAAATTGGGGAATAAGGCCCTCTGCTTCCAGAGCATATAGGGAGAAGTTTATAGAAAAGGAAAAGAAACATGTTGAAGTGTATAATTGATTCCATAGACATTCCGCTAATTTCTTGAAATGGGTCTAGAGAGGTGGAAAGAAAGGTAACTTAGACTTCTACACCAATATAAGAAACACCATGGGATTACCCAATGAATCAAACCTAAGTTTATGTAAGAGGTCAAGACAAAAAATAGAGTTTGTAATTCTCTTGAGGTGGGGGATTCATGAGCTTCATGGAAAATATTGAAGGATTTCAGAGACACCTATCTATCTAGTTTTCCAATACCTAGGAAGAGAGAGTAGTCACCATTAGTGGGGTCACACTTGATATTATAGAGGAGCTAACTGATCATGTGATTAGATTGACCATTGAAGAAACCAAAACATATTATACCCCTATAGATTTAAAACAAGATAAAGAGGCATTTTTGGAGGATGGTGAGTAGTTGGATCAGCTTCATAATGGATTTGATAAGGAGTCCCTCCCCAAACCATATGTTGAGGTATCCTTCTACCTTATCTCATATGTTACTTTAGAGGGTTGGTATACTATGGTAAGATGGTCTATGTTTAGAATGTTAAATTACTTTAGACATGGGAAATATTTCAATTTACCTTTTTTCATTCTTAAATCCATGAAAACCTCCATTCAGAAATTTAAAAATGGTAATTACTCTACCCCAAGACATGAGGGGGTTATTTTCCTCATATTTAAGTATTTTAAGGGAATGAATCAAATCATGTTGGATTTAACCAATGAAAAGTAAGAGAAACCCAAATAAGTACTGGTGGACATAAGAAAGATAATGAAGATATGGATTAAATACTTGAGAAGTCTAAGTATGGCTACTAGTAGTAAAAATGAAAAGGATAGTAAGGATAATGTCAAGAAAGGAGATGATACTATCAAGAAGAAATGCAGTACAAAAAAGTGCCTCGAAGGTGCTTCCAAACACATTGGATTTGAAAAACATAACCCTAAAAGGCAGGGGTAAAAAAGACTAAATGCTTCACATTATAAAAGAGGGGAGAAGAATATAGTTGATGTGGAGAGTGATAATGAGGAGTTGAAAGACTAAAATTTTGAGAAGGAAAATATTGGAAAGTAGGGAAAAGCTTAGATAGGGTCTAAACATTAGAAGGAGAAGAAGCAAATTGAAACTATAGAGAAAGGGGAGATTGCCCCAGCCCAAAAGGATAAGAATGAAGATTTTAATAAAATTTATAATTCCCTCAAAGTAATGGATAATGTTGATAAAATAAATGAAGAACTTGATCTCCATAAAGCTCTTATGAGGTGGTTCATGTGGGAAATGTCTAGCTTAAAAATTAAGATGAATGTCCTTCAACAAGAAAACAAAAATATGTCTAAATCCTTGGCTAAAAGAGAGGAGGACTTAAAAATCCAAAGACTAAGTTTTAGAGTGGAATTAATTGAGCACACTAATGAAAATCTTCAAAACAAACTTAGTTTCCTAGTTAATTATAGCAAGGCTACATGAATGAAGGTATACAAAATATGGAAAACCTTAGGGCTCACCTCAAAGAATTATTTGAACCCAACCATATAGGTAAAGGAATGTACATTAAGGGCCAAAACAATATTTCCAAACAAAACATTGATTATGAAAGTATTTTGACAAAAATAGATATGAATCTAAACAACATGAAGGCATACTAGTAAGATTTTTCTAGGATTCTAGAGTAATCTAGTCCTTAGGATGTTTTGGGGCTATTTTAAGCTAATTGTAGTTGTTTCTATTATTATTTCTCTTTTGGGATGTACTTGCCTTTTTTTCCTCTTTTTGATTTACTTCTAGGGTTTGGAAACCCTAGCTCAAAAAAATCCCCCATTTAACCTCAATAAAAAATACTCATGATATTTGATTATGTCTATAAGAGATATCCATAAATAATTTATTTCCAATTTTAGAGATAGTACTAATTTTGTGTCATAAATAAGAGAATATGGTGTAACCATTTTCTATGTGTGTACACTTGTATGGTATGCCTAGAGAGTGTAAATAATTTGATTATTCTAGTTAACACCATGTTTTTCAATTATTTTGTTTAATATTTTGATGATTATATTATTTTTATATTTTTATTTCCCATTTCCTTATGGGTAATATGAAGTAGATAACATATCATGAATTTGTAATTTATCATATAAATTCCTAACTATTTATTTTGAAGGATAATCTGTTATCTGTAATAATAGTTGATGGTAGTCCAAACATTGAAATAATGTGTCACTAATAATTGATAGATATCATCACCTATAGTAGGATGTAAAGGTATGGCCTCAACCCATTTTTTAAAATATTATATAGTAGTAATAATGAACTTTTGACCATCTAATGATTTTATATTTATATTTACAATCAAATTTATGCCCTAGAGAGAAAATATTAGAGGTGAAACAATGGGTTTCAAGTATTATGATGGATCATGATTGAGGTTACTATTATTTTGACATTGTGAATTAAATTTTTATTGTATCCTTTCACTAATAATTTGTGATATATTTATTTACCACTAAAGTGACCACCACATTCACTATCATGTACCTTCGATATGGTTATTATATATTCTTTAAGATTAAAGAATTGAATTAGTTACTCATAAAATTAAATTTTAAATATGGATCCCCTAATTATAACATGACACATGTATTTATGATAAAATTTACATTTATTATTGTGTTTAACATTATTTGAGATAACATCTTGATATAATATATTATACCCATCACTATACCATTTGGAATTTACTACATTGTGAGTGACTAGCATGATTTTTAGAGAATCTAAGGCTATTTTAATAATTAGAAGATACTTAAGCTAGTGAATAGTAAAAAATACATGCTCATAATTAATGTAAATTGAAATCATTAAATTTATATTGGACATTACATCAATATGCCTATTTTACAAATATGTTGAGTTCACCAATATGTTTTAAACTATTTTCCATAGAAAAATAAATATGTGAATTGATTAAGATATTGTTTTAAGTATATTATATAGGTGTAAAATTAGAAATATCAGATGCTAAAGAGACATAATATTCAACTATTTTCATTTTGAAAAATATGTTAAATATAAGAATTGTTATTTTCCAAAAATACTAAGAAAAAATAATACATAGCTCACACACTGATCTCTGTTAACTATTATTACTATTTGAATTTGAAAATAAGAAGATATGACTATGCAAGATTACTATGATAATTAAAATTAGAAATGGAAATTAGATAGGTCCACTATAAGTAGATGGTGGTGCATTTTAATTGAATCTATTGACCACATACTTGTTTGAGTATACTTTGATAGACAAAAAACATAAAAATATAGATAAATCAAGAATCCAAAAATGAAAAAAAAAAATATAAATTAAAATATAAATTTGGACAAGAACATAATAGGTAGATAGAAACATAATTCACCTAAGTTCATTAACTATAGACTGGTCACTACACCTATTGTGTATATGGATGAGGATAAATCTAAGATATCTCATATAGGGGTTGGTTATGATAAAATTATTGTACATATTATCTTATATTTGAAACCTTTAGGGAGTTTTGATAGCTTGAAAACATAAAATTAAAATATAGGAATGTAATGGATTGAGTTGAACTCAATCACCCCCTTGATGATTGATCACTACCTACATATCCAGTACTTGAAAGATGAAAATGAAGCCTACATATACCTAAAAACTAGATTGAATGTGAAATTATGATCCTTTGACAATATATATGAAACTAGAATATGGATTTGATACTTGATAATGATAGTTCTTGACTTTATTTAGACAAATCTTAACTTGCATATGACTGCTCCTTATGACTATTACAAAATTTGGGTAGAAAATGGAAGACATTTTAAATGTGTATAAGTGTAAATTCTTGTACTAATTGAATATAAAGTGGGGTAAATGAATGACTCTTAAAATTTATTTATAATCAAATATTTTGATAATCTCCTTTAGCCAATATTATGGAACATGTAGGAAGACCCCAAATAATGGATTCAAATTTAGAATCTAGATGTTATATGGTGCAGAATGTGACCAATGTAAGTGGACAATGGCACATTATGACCCTATCTTCCTAGCGTATAATTATCCATGAAGAAAAAATATAACTATGACTTTTAGTGAACAATATTAAGTTGTTTTTAGATATATCTATCATTTTATATTGAAAGTTCTATATATTAATAATGACAAAAAAATAACCAAACATTCACATAGGTGAAGGTATTATAAGAATGGATAATAAGAGTCATGTAATTGGGGTACAAGTTATGTTTCTAGGTATACGTCAATAATTTACATTTTCAAGCACTTATGGTCAAAGTTATGTGTCTACAAACTAGATAAGGTGTAGGACTTGATGAAGTATATTTTGTAACTAACTTTGTTATTTGTGGGAATTATTGACTTCTCTTAGGAAATTATTTTAAATGAATTGTAAGTGATTGATATTTCATTTATCTTTTTTGAATTTTTTGGTATAAATATTTATACTTGGGAAGATATATGTTTTCCCTTATAATGATTGTATGGAGATATTTCTTGTAGGTGTCATAATTGAATTTTCATTATGCAATAAAATGTGTGAAGTGATTATATTTGTAATACACCCTAGATTATGTGCCTTAATTATCCTTGTATGGTGATTTTAAATAAGTTACATATCCAATTTTAGTGATGTTGGGTGAGGAGGATGAGTTACCACTCAAATAAAGGGTACTCATTTGGGATACCCTGAACTTTGACTACTTGATTGTATGTATGTACTTGAAGCATCTATGCATTGAGGAAGATAATTATTTAATATTTTATATCTAAGGGTGTGAAAATAAAATATTAAATACTCATGTGCTTATTTATACTAAAATTATAGTAGTCATTGTTACTAAACAACCTTAGAGAGGTAGCATTATGTGAGCTAGAGTTTCTTATGTATGCCCATCAAATTATTTGACTACCCTTGTTGTAACATTGAGATATTTATCTATGATTATGTAAATTGGTATCAATGTGCATGAATTTTATCTTTATTCATATTCAATCATGAAACTATGAATAATTTGTTTGTCGATATATGCCCAAATAAAAACAACATTCATATTTGAATGCTCATCATTATTTTCACTATCATCAAATGTGTTAATTAAACATTATGATAATGTTTCTATAAATATTTCAATTATTAAATTTATTGGATGACCATATGTATTATTAGGATAATGTTCATTGTACACATGACATACATCTAAATTATCTATATTATATCTTAACCATGGTTAGGAAAAGGATTAATACATTTTTTTTGCTTTTCATTGTCATTTTTTTATTGTCTAACATACCATATTATTGTGATTACCTTGATGGTATTATAATCATTGAGATATTTTATTTTATGCCTTAGTATATAAATTTTTTTCATGGAGTGCCCAATTCATCTAAGGTAGTCACAATATGCATTACTCTCAAATCCCTTAGGTTGAGGATTCATCAAATCAAGATCAAATGGAAGAGGTAGAGATATAATAATATCATTAATTAATTTTTGTCAAAATATCTGAGGAGGTTGTGGTAACCTTGTAAATTAGTTCCTAGGTGGATTTTTCAATTTAAGCTTTTTTATTGGTTGTGCTATTACTTTTACTATTAATTTTTCTTCATTGTTTCTCTCACTAGATTTGAATTTTTAGTTTAGATTTCTTAGAACTTGATAGTTGATGTAGATGGATCACTTGGTGAATACTTTATTTTTTTTAAAGCTAAATTTTTTAATTCCATTTCTTTGAATGTGTGTCAAAACTCATTGAAATATCTAAATTTATCAAACATATTAATTCACGAAATGATGCTAACAATATTTGAGTAAATATATCTTGCAATTAATTATCTACCATAGAGTTTTTGATATTTTTAAGAATAATATTGTATAGAATAACATATTAAACAATAATTGTATCTAACCCTTTTTTGAGTTTATAAATTTGTGTAAAAGATAACTTTTTACCAATCTCGATCAAGAAATGTGATATAAATTGATCTACCAAGGGGTTAAATGCTCTACCTGATTGAAGTGGGATATCATAGAACCATCTAAAAGTAAATCCTTGGAGACAACTTAGTAATATCTTAGTGACTAATTTAAAATTGGAGGTATAACCCAAACATGTTGCATGGATTGAATGCAAAAACTATTAAAGATCACATTTAAACCTCATAATGTGGTAGCTTAGGGGATAAAAATATAGATGGTAGTGGGCATGAGGCTACTTCATGTGCCAAAGGATTATGAATTAGGGTATGAGAATAAATTTAATAAGTATCTTTAGAAACAGCTTTTTATAATTTCAATATTTTATCATGTAAGGCTATAATAGTTTTTCTCAAGGGAAGAAACATTAGGTGATGTTGGAAGTGTACCTTGTGTAATGATCAAGGGAGGTGTGTATGATGCAATTTTAGAAATAGGCATGTCAATATGTTGTAAACCAATTTATGCCCCTATACCTAGGGATGTTGGCATATATGTAACCATTGATAGAATAATATAAATAATGATATTAACTAGATTATCTGAAGTAGAACAGATCTATTTTTTTTATCTCATGCAATGTATAAGAAGGAATCAATGTTATGTAGATTTTCATTAAGATATTTAATGAATTATTTTTTATTATTCTCATACAATTTATCTGTATTGGTATACTCAGCCTCAATAATAATGATACATCCATCAATAGAGTGTGTAATATGCTTTATAACATTCTGAATGTATACATATTCTTGTTCCCAAGTCATGCCTAATTTTAGAAAAAAAAGCCTTATGTGTGCTTATACATAACATTGGATAGTTGTCTTATCCTAATCACCAAAAATATTCATATCATCCATTATGTGTGTAGTATGATTTATAGTATTTTGAATGTATAACTATTTTTTTTATCAAGTCATGCTTGATTTTAGAAAAAAAAATCCTTATGTGTGCTTCTACATAACATTGGATATTTGTCTTATCATAATCATTAGAAATATTTATATATTCCATTCTATAATAGGTTTAAGGTCCCTAAATATGCTTTATAGGGAATTCACTTAATTTACCACTATGTTTTAGGGGAATAGAGGAGTTAAACTTTTCAGTGGCATATCCATTATAATTAATACATAAGGTTAAAACTAAATAACCAACCAATCCAAGATATTTTATAAGTATTTTTAAAATACAAGAGAGGTTTTTGATAAAATAAATCCAAAAAATAATTTGAAATTAGGCATATTGTACATCTTCTAAGCTAAATTTGAAATTAGGTTTTTGATAGAATAAATCCAAAAAATAATTTGAAATTAGGCATATTGTACATCTTCTAAGCTAAATTTACTTTAAATAGTTAATTAATTTTTTTGAAAAATATGTATAGTATTTTGAGGAACAAAAATATGTTTTTCATCCACCTATTATGATTAGAAAAAACCTTTGAGTGTTTGAAAAATATAATTGTTTTTATAAAATAAAATAATCCACTCAAATAGTAACCTTAAAAGAGGTAATCCTAATAGGATAATGAATGTAACTACGTAGGCCATATTATCTTTTTAGGCTCTCAGATATATTGATCCTAGTTGTAAATAGTGAATATGATGATGAAGGAACTGACTATTAAGTATTATACCATTACTACAGCCAAAATATCTCATGTCTAGAGTACATTAAGAGTAAATTCGTAGGCCTAACTACTTACTAGTGCACTATAAGAATAATTTATTGAAGGCTTCCTATGGCTAACAATAAAACCTTTACTTTTTGATATACCATGAGATACATGGAAACTAAAATACATATATATTTTATGATTCCACATTTTCATAATTTATTCTATTGTTATGGCATTGATATTATGTTATTAAACTGGTTATTAGCTCTTATTTTAGCTAGATTATTTGTCATAATGGTTGTAGTAGTGTTGGGATAGATGTTCAATTATGTACTTAATTATTTTATGGACTTGTTACTACTATTAAAAATATTATAAATTTATATTAAATTATCAATTATTTATATGATGTGATTGATGTCATTTTTGGTGGTTGTAGGATTTATCTATGAGCTAGGCAGATGTTAGAGGTTGTACTCCTGAAACTAAATGAATTTTAAACAAGTTAGGATGTTCAATAGGTGTACTTGTTGACTTAATTTTATCCTTTATACACTTTAATTGTTCATTATTAATTTTGGCTATGGTCATTGTACTTGTGTTGTTGTTTTACCTTGTCTAATGTCATTATTTATCATTTATTATCATTAGTTTCCATTATATGTCTAGCAGCTATAGTTTTTATTTCTTACATACTACTTCATTAAATTTTATTATATGTAATATTATGAGTCATTTATTCATCCCCTCATTGATTTTATTAACCTATTTAGACACACTAACTAGACCTACATAGACCTACCCTTAACACCCCCTTTGGAACCAAGGTTAATTTTAAGAGGCCCTACTAGAAAATCTATTAGAAATACTTGATGAATATAGGAAAATTTGATTAATAAGTGTGGAAAATCATGTATGGGTGATGGTGAATATATGATTATTTTAAAGGAGAGAAGACAAATAATTGCCTATTTTATATATAACCACTTGGTTATACCATAAAATAGATGTCAAATGATTGTACCAAAAGGATATGCTAAAAACTGAATGCCTATGTTAGATGAATATGATAAATGATTGTGCCAAACATATGTACCAAATTAATGTGTTGAATGACTATGTTATACAACTATGTCAAATTCCTAGATCAAATGATTATGCTAAATAACTATACCAAATAACTATGTTTAATGGATGTGTTGAGTGACTATGCCATCTGAAAGTGATGAATGGTTGTATCATCTAATGGAGCCAAATGACTTATTTTAATGGTGCATGATGGCCATTTTGCATTAGATGTCCATCATTGTATGGTTGTATGGTGTTAGTCCCCCTTTTCATATCAAACATATATATTGAGCATGAATTTCAATTTTAATTTTATGATGTTGTATGGTGTTAGGCATCCTTTTGATATTTGTGATGCACTTGTGAAACTCACATCTAAATATAAATATATTAAGAAAACCATGTATGATAGTAAGATAAGATACACTTAATAAATTCATGAAAAATTAAATCATAACAATACCAATATCAATTATATAATAAAAAACATAGCTAACACTTCAAACACTAGAGTCAAGCACATAAGAGAGTGTAATTAGACCACATAAAACACATTACAGACACATAAATTATGAGAAAATTCATGTCAAATAAATTTAATGAAATAAATTAATCATTGTATAAAGGAATATATTATGTACTATGAAGGCATAATAAATACATCACATATGTAGAAAAATATATCTTTAAAAAAATATGTATCAAAGACATAGAAAACCATATTAAGGAGTTGAAATCAATGAATTAAGTCCTCTATTTGGTGTGATATTAACCTATAGTATTCCCCCTAACAAAATCACAATATATAAATCTTTACATTCAACACTTAGTAAGAAACAAGAATATGAATTTCAAAAAATGTATAATAATTATTACATCTTATGATAAACATGTGAAAAGTACTTACAAACAACTAGATAAAGTAAAACATGAGTAAAATGAATAGTAGTAACTGGAAAAAGATTAAAATATTATATGAAATTAGAATTCATAGAATACAAACTAATAGCCTGGTAGTTGAAACAATCATACACAACCTTGACCATCACCAATGACATTTGCATCTACTGTGTTGATTCCATATTCAGTGTCATTATTTACATCCTATTTATTTTTCACTTTATTACTGATGCCTCTTATTTTAGTTAGATAACTCCATTTTTTCAAACCTATTTCATAAGGAAAAATTTCCACAACATAATGTGAAACATATAATCTCAAATAGGTTTATAAATTTTTATCCAATCCATTTCAAAGTTTTGACTTTATGAATGATAATGCATTAAATATTATTTCATATTACATTGATCCCAAAATAATTATTTTAAAAATCTCACATAATTGTAAATATTCAATTAGAATTTCCTATAGTATACTACTAATATAATTTTTTTTCCATTGCCATGTAATTGCCCCATTTTATGTTAGTTCACTTAGAAGATGATATTGTTAAAACACTATAATTCCAAAATGAATTGAATAGGATATCATTAAATCCTTTCCCAAAATATGCTTTATTTCTACTCCATTCACCACTATAAATTTACCAAATTGCTTTACAAGACAACCCATGTATTTATGAAATAAATTGTTAATAGTCTTTTGATTGTTATTACTATTCCAAAAAATGGGATTCATAACTATCATTCCCTCCAATAAATCATCTCTTTGAATATGATCTATGATATTCATAGATAAGTTTTGGAAAACTATACTTAGTTTCATATGGGTTTTAGATAGAATAATGTCATATAGAATATCAGAGATCATTGGTTTGTGTGTAAGCAAGATTCATCCTATGAGCCATGCAATGAATTGGAATCATATATGGGGCATAGAAATGGACATTTTTCCATTTCCCAAGCACTACTATCTGACCAATGTGATTATGGAATATCCAAAAATCCATTATGTTGAAACAAAATATTATAATCTAAAAAATCAAAAATAGGTCTGCCTTTTTTTAGAATGTGGTATACAATAAAGAACTATATATATTTCACCTTTAGATGGAACTATATGAATTTTCCAAAATTTTATTCAATTTTTCCCCCTTTCTAAACAAGATGTTTTTGTTGTTTCTTATCATTTTCATATTTGAACATATATTACATGCATGCATTCTTTTGCATTTTTCCATCTGTGTGTTCTTGTTATTAGTCCATCTAGGTGCTTCACTGTCACATATACTTTTCCACAATGTTTCTCAATTGTGTCAAATTTTAGTTGAATTCTATGTTACTTTCCTACTTTCTAGTTACATATTGTACATCTACATTTTTTTGGAGTATCATCAACATTTTGAAGCTCTACAGGTTCTATTAAGGGAAATTTTGTTTCCTAATATGTTGTACCCAACATCCTCCTTTTTATTTTTAAATAAATGGGGACCCACCTTTTTTAAGATTCCAATCTTAAATTTTATCCCCTTTATATGTTTATGCAAAATATGGAAAATCTAAGATGTTTCACTTTTGGGAAGATGATATTGGCATTGAGTTTTGAGAGACTAACTTTTGTATTATAGAGACTATTCTTTGAGTTTATATTTTTTGGGTTAACTATTTCAGCCCTTGTTTATGTTTTTGGTGTTCTTGGGCCTATTTTATTTTGGGTTTATTATTTTAAAATCCTTAATTTTTTTAGAAATTAAGGCAGACATTCTTTTATAAAACAATTCTTCTAAAGGAATTCGGCCTATGGACTCTTTCACTTATGGAATTTTGGACTGTGGAAACTTTACCCAAAAAAAAGTAATGATCAATTATCATTTTGACCCTAAAAAACTTACCCTTTAGGAAATGCTTTTACCTAAAGTAGACCCTTCAAGTCCTCTGCATGTACTATTTGGGACCATTTTAACTATCTCTTTGGCCTTTTCAAAAATTTCCTTTGTCCTTTGAACCAACCCTTCAACTTTTCCTGCATTGACCACTTTACCCCTTTTTGAATAGCTCTTTTATGGCATATACCCTTTGAGTTTTGTGAAAATGACCATTCAATTTTTTTTCCAAACCCGTTACCCTACATGACTTATCCTTCTAATATCCTTTTTGACCTCTTTTTCTCATAAAAACTGCCCTTAGACCTTTGTGCTTTGGACCCCTTCTTATCATGGATATACCCTTAGGGATTTCTATCCTAAGCCTTTGACCCTTTTTGAAGTGGCCACTTACCCTTCAGATATATTTAAAAATATATTTTAACACTTTCAAAGTTTCCATATACCCTTTCCCTTCTTAGACATACCCTTCAGGACTTTTGTTCTGGGCCTTTTTCTTTTAGACAATTCCTTTAGACATTTATTTTGAGAGATTATAGACCATTCAGCCCTCCAAAAACATACCCTTTAGGACTTTTGAAATGACCCTTAGTCAAAAAAAATTACCCTTCAATAAAATCAAAAGTACCCTTTGACCTTTATGAAGTAGATCATTTAGGGATTTTATCATGGACAAAATGCCCTATGAATTAGACCCTTTAGATCAAAAATACACTTTAGGGAAATTTAAAGTACCCTCTAGACCTTAAAAATAACCCTTCAAGATAATTTCTTTAGGAATTTTGCCCATATTAATTATTTATGGAAATTATTGTGGACACTTTGCCCAAAATAAATCCCCCAAAAGAATTAGTCTATGGGTGTTGACCCAAAAGCATTTTTTTGATGTACACCATAAGTAATTTATTACTAAGAATACTACTAGTCTCACCATACTTATCCAAATAAAGACAAAATATTTCTTATCAATACTTTAAAGACCCCTACCAACTTGATCTAACAAGTTTTATTTATACATTAAATAAAATCCAAGTGAATATTGTATATTTATATCTCATGAACTAATATTATATTCAGTGTTTTATATAGGTGATACACCATGATTGAAAGATGTCATTACATTTAAGATAACATGCATTCAAAGTATTTTGCTATCTCACAACAATGAATATCCTTAGTTTCCACTTCAATAGTATACTTTGAACAATAACTGAGATAGATATAAGCTATTTACACCAACATATAGGCATACACAACACATAGGTGAAGCATAGAACATGTAGCAATGTCATCTACATCTAGAACATTTTGAGTTAGTAATCCACCATCCCATATTCAATTAAATACTCTATATAATTCATGGATATAGTCTTCAACCATAGTTTTTGGAGATAAATACAAGAATTACTTATTATTATGAGATGTCATTGATTTAGTAGACATGTTTTCACTAGAAGATGATATAATACTAGCAGAAAAATTATTTGTGAAGGAATTGCTAGCATTCAAATGTTAAAGACTACATTTTGCTATAGCCAAGATGGAAGTGATACCCTACATTGACCTCTTGAGGTATTTGTTCTTCTTTGGCAAGATATCATAGGATGCTTTCCTACATCACTCTAGCAACAAAATGATGGTCTCTTGTATTTTAAAGGTAGATATTCAAAGATATTTGTCATTAAGCATCCATGATGTCTACTTTGACAATCACACATTGGTGTAATTTAACATAGAAACTTTGATAGAGAAGGTGATAAATTCATTCTTCATCCCTAACCAGACCATCACATAAAAAGGGAAGAAGCTGAAGGGAGCCATCCTAATTAATAGGTTTAGTATGAGAATTTGCATAACCATGGCTCTTCTTAATAGATTATATGGTATGCCTAGCATTCATTTTACTATTTTGGATTATGTGTCATTAATATATATGATGCTTACACATGATGTTAATTATGCCTGGGTAAGATCATAAGCCTATGGTTGAGGGAACATATCATCTACAAAGATAGCCACCCCATACCTATAAGATATTTCTTCATGATGTCACACTTATTAGATGTAATCATGGGAACATGCTATATAGACCTTGCTGTATTGTGGGCTTTGACCATGACTATGAGAATAATAGGATTTTTTATCACTACCAGTTCATGTACATTTATTGATACACCAAACATATGGTAATAATATTTGAATATGTCTATCCTCAAATCTGGAAAGCTATTCATGGCTCACCCATACCTCAAATTAGGCATAATATTTTGGGATCTTGGTTGGGAAAGAGGATTAATTCCTCTACCCAAATTTTATTGTCATCATGGTATGGGGAAATAAGGTTGGCCCTTTGTGAATGCTAAGGTTTAATATAGATAAGTTAGTTGAACATGAGATTACCTTCTAATTATGGAAGAACATTAAGGAAGATTTGTCTAGGATGAAGAAAGCCTTATATTTTAATCACCTCATAACCATTGGTAGGATGGAATACATGATGAGAAAGCACATAAATGAAGTTGGTGGTAAATTCAAGATTTATTCTTTTCTTGCACATCCAAATAGAGACTGGGATCCACACGGGATAATATAGAAGCATATCCATGAATTCAACATCCCATATAGTCATGAACCTTATGACTATGACTTCTTATTTTTGAATTCCAAATGTGATGAAGAAGTTTTGGAATGTATTGATATTATTGGATTGTAGGAGGATAATTTGAGAATGATCCAAGATGACCCTTCATTTTTTACTAGGGAGTTGGATAGAAAAAAAGAACTCTTCAAGGGGTGGAAACATTCAAATTTGTAGAGAGGCTAGTCTGTAGAGAAATCCAAAGAACATGATACCTCCTCTCAAGGACACCCTCTAAACTTGAAGTTAAAATTAGTGAATAAAGATCCTAAGCTACCTAATCCTAGTGCAACCATGGGAGGACAAGTAGGGTACCCCATCAGCCTTGACTCTAATGAGGAAGAAAGAATGAATAAAGTGCCTGCTACAATTTCTATCCAAGTGCCAATTGATATTCCCCAAATTCTTATTGTTACATACATTAGGATAAAAAATCCAAGAGTAACAACATCATTACCACATGATTCCCCCACTCAAGTAAGGAGCCCCTTAGTTGATAAAATGAATCATAGGACTCTTATAGGTAGTCCTATAGTAGAGGCATCATAGAGTCTACCTAATCAACCTTCACATTCAGAGCTAGCTAAGGGAAACATGGTAATTATAAAATATATTGAAGATGATTTAGATGAGGAAGTTGAGCTAGAGATAATAAAGGCTATGAGCCTCCAAGTAGAGCTAGTGGATCTTGCTCATCCAGGTACCCAAGATTTATTTAGTTTTCATTTGTATTCTATGCTCATCTTTGAGAAGGATACCTCTATGGAAATTACCACATCCATTACATCCACTTCCACTACCACCACTACCCCCTTCATCTCCACTTCCATCTTATTCACCATAGAGACCCCTTATATTACTAATAAGACCTATACTATTAGAAACCTTAATAAAATGGTGTCTAAGAAGGTGCAAATAGATTTGGCCACCTCATATATCCACATATAATCCACTCAAATCACCCTTCCACTACCAATTACCACCTATAAAAAGGATACCATAGTGAGAATCACTAGTAGGAGGAGGAAGGCCAAGCCCTAAATAGTCATGGTCCATCTACTTCCTCAGTTGGAAGGAGTGGATTGGTCCAAAATCATATGGCCTTCCCTTCTAGATGTTTTGACTAAATCTCATAATAAATAGCAAAAATATCAAGAGGAGGCAAAGGAAGAGGTTTTTATCACAACCTATGATGCATGCCAACTAAATATTCATCCACAGGTAGTTTATTTGAGGATTAAGGCTTCTCAATTGTCAAACTTCAAGATCACCAAGCTTCCATCTATTTATAACTTATTTGGTCCTACAACTTAAAAAATATAAAGGTTGAAAAATATAAAATTATAATATTACAAGGGCACTTAGATCATCCTTGAAGAAAGTCAAAAGGTGTTCTCCCTTACCAAAAGGTATAACAAATAGCTAGGGAAATTTTTGTATGAAGAAAATATAGTAGACATGGCTCAATTGCATAAGGATGCCTTATTTTTTATCCACAAAGGCATAAAAATAGATTGATAGGAGATATAGGTATAGGTACAAGTATTAAAGAAGGAAGTGGAGGAACTTAAGGAAAAGGCCAAGACAGTTCACATTTTGACTAGCATTGAAGTTGAAGTCCAAGAGGTAGTTTGAAGATGTTATAACTCCCTACAATATATGGAGTTTATGAAGGCTGATATGGCCCCTCATGTGAGGTAACCCAATCAATGATTCAACTTTCTAAGAGATGACATTGTGAAACTAAATATGCTAGTTGTCTATATGGGTAACTCACTATATAGTCATCTCAACCTAATGACTATGCTAGAGGCATCCAATGCCTTAAATTTAGTATTAATTCAGTATGAAGAGGTAAATATTTGGTTGTAAAATATTAAGTCTTAATTCACCAAATATTAGGCACATGAGGCTCACGTTATCTATATTTTACATGAGCTAAAGTTATCTAAGGTTAAAGACTCTACTGGTAAGTTAATTAGCAGAATCAAATTTTTCAAGCTTATCCAAGAATCAATAGATGAGTTTAAATAGAGATTTAAATGTTTAAAAATTGATTAAATTTATTTTAAATAAAGCAAATCTCAAAATAAGGTCACCAAAGCTGAGATCTTCAAGAATAAATTTTAAATAACTAAGGATGTGAATACGAAGCTCCTTAGATAGAGAGAATTCATTAGCCATCATTGCTAAATTTATATATCATATGAAAGTAACATGGAGTGTCACATAAGGTTTATAGAGATAAAAAATCAAAGAAGAAGAAATCTTTAGGTGGTGCAACTACATCTTTGACTTCCACATCAAGTTCTACACTGACTAAAGTGCATGCAACACTTGAAATGAGTAAGCCTTGATAGGCTAAATCATATGCATGTACAATTTTGTAAAACCCAATGTAATTATATTTTAAGTTGATAATTATAAATAAATAATTATTTATTTTGTGTACATGCACGAGTTTCATAATTTTAAAAAAAGTCAATTTATTTATTTTTAGCTTTTAGTTATATTTTAGATGGTATTAGACCGTAGTTAGAACTACATGTTCTAATTGACACTTGTAACCACTTGCATGAACATGGAAGATGAGAAAACCCCTTCCAATATATATATATTTATAATTGTAACCCCACCTATTTTTTTATGTTAGAATATTTTAGAATATAGAGTAGTGAAAAATATTGATCATCGTCAAAGTGTCTTGAGTATTTTATTTCCAATTCTATGTAATTAGTTGTTATTTATTTGGGTTTATGATTCAATGATCTTTAGTTTTCTATATATGCGAATATATTCTTGATTTCTTGATTTATATACTAATCCTATATGTTCAATAGCTATTGAAATACTAGTGAAGACATTGATTAAGCTAGTTAAGTTAAACGAATCATATTTTTGAATATGTATTTATGTTTTCTTTGGTGTATTTTTATGTGTGTGTGCAATATATACCTTAGATAATTCATTTCCCCAAGCCATAATCTAATGATCAAGGGCATGAAAAAGTTTCCTTAAAAGAAAAAACATTTGTCTTGGGCATACAAATTTCTTACATCTTTAGACTTTCTAGACATGTTTGACAACATGTGTGTTGTTGTTGCTAGCAATAGTCATAGGTTTTAAAAAGCATAGGTATATTAAAAAAAACTAGGGAAGTAATCCTTAAAAACCATGGAGCCTCCTTTTTTGACCTACCTTAACCCCTTTTTTGATTTTGTTATAAAGACCTACCCACTTTAGATTAGAAACCAACCACATATCCAACTCATGTAAAAGTTCACTCCATTAAAAGGCTACAAATCCATCCAAAAAACCTTTTCAACAAAGTACATGTCATTCCCCTATTACATCAATAGGTTGAAATATATTGCATACCTATAACTCATGCCCTAGAGTGGAGTTCACCTCTATTGAGATCCTATAGCATTATAAGATACCTCATTTAACTATAGTGTGCATAAAACCCACATCAATAGTACTCCAATAATTATAGAAAGAGGTTATTGAACCCGTTAATAATAAAGGTTATTATTTTCATATATTTTCATTGCAGTCACCTAGGAGAGTGACCAGATTGAATTCTTAGGCTAGTTTATTAGCATCACCCTTGACAAGTCACAAGAGACCTAGAACTATGCCAATAGCTCTAGTTTAAAATAATCCACCACCTCTAGTAGGGCATCCCTTACCCATAAGGAACCATTTACCTATTTATTAAATAATGGATTAATAACAACCCTAGTTGGTTAGATCTACCATCCCCATCCTAGTATATGTGCATGATCTGCCTCATAATCCCACAAAAATATTTGCCATCTTTTTCTATTTTAGGACCAAGAACTATAAAAGAGCATATCAAAAATTTTAAATCTACTTTAAGAATAATTAATGTAATGTATGAAGATTTTTTATGTCAATTATTCCCTTTTAGTTTAATGGATAAAAATTATGATTAGCATTTAAATCTATCAAAAAACTCCATCACCAATTGGGAGGAATGTCAAATGGCTTTTATTGCATAGTTTGTATAGGTCACCAATCCTAGGTTGGTATATTAGCACTTCACCAATATTAAGAGGGAACCTAATGATCCCATCCATGCTTTCAACATAAGGTTATAAAATATGTACAACTAGTTGACCTTGAGGTATAGACCAAAACTTGCATTAGCATTGGAGTGTATAAAAACACCTTGGACCCCATCACCACCATGTTCTTGAGAATAAAAATTGTTGCTAATATGTGGTGTTGACATTAAAAGAGGTTATTATCATTGATAGATAGCTCAAATAATAAACACCTAGGGACCTAACATCAAAAATGGATTTATAGTGCTCAATATGATACCACATGTGAAGTAGAACATCCCAACATAATTAGAATCAATTATACACACTACCTCCACTAAAACAAATGACAAAGGTGAATTTAGGCTACTTGAATAATCATGCGATAGGCAATAATTACCAATAAAACCAACATGTAAATAAAATCCCCATGGCTGTTATAAAAGGTGAAAATTCCATAATAGCTTAATTGGATTCTATTAAAATGATGATATAAAAGTTGAACAATGATTTTCTCAATATGTAATGAAAGATGGGAATTGATAACACCCCAATTATAAACAAGAACACTAGGTTTAAAAGATATAACAACCATTTAATAGGCCTAAAGAGAAAATGGATTAGCCTAGCAAGCTCCCAAAAATCAACATAGCTAAAATGCTTCTCCCCAATTGGTTTAGGATACATAATACACCCTAACATGGAAAGCTCAATTACATTGAATTATATACAACACTTAAGATATTTCATAGGGAAGTAACTAAACAAGATCAGATGAATAATATAATAGAATCTCATTAAGATCTTGGATCTTTTATCATAGCCATATTCTTCAAAACTCATGAGTTTCCATTCTTTAGTGAGTATGATAATGAACTAGAAGATAATACATATGAATTTCATGATTTTTGTAAGTTTTAGAGAATTTAATACAACTTATGGAACACAAAAGAACTTACCACCTCAACTCTTCCAAATTCCACAACAATTTCTCCAAATCCCAAAGCAGACAATAATCCACCCCCTCTAAAGGGTAATGATCAACTACCAAACAAGGAAAAATAAAGTAAAGGAGGATATAACATCATATAAGATATGAATAAGATTAAGGCAAATATAACTCTCCATGAGTTAGACTATATCATAGAACAAAAGGAATTGTTATGGGAATCCATTACTGGAAAGGCTCCTATATAAAAAACTAGAATGAATATAGATAAAGAAAATGTTGTTGATGCCAACATAATTTATAAAATCAAGCCTAAAGTACCACCATTTATACTTACTATCAAAGCATTCAATAAGAACATTCAAAACTATTTGGTTGATTCTAGAGTATCTCAAACTATTATGCCTACCTCCATATGTAAAAATGTTGGTCTCACTTCAAGCCCTTCAAAGAGATCAATCTCTCAACTAGATAAAATGGTAGTACCAATAGTTGGAAAATTGAATAATTTACACATTCAAGTCATATTAGAACTAAGAGTCTGAATGACTATTTATATTTTGGTAGTGGACATACCAAAAGGATATGGATTATTGTTGAGCAAAGATTAGTCCAACAATGCTTAATGGATGTCTTTTCATAGACTTCTCACATATTTGGCTGCCATGGAAAGGAGTTGTAAACTAGATGAGGATTGATAGAGAGCCAAGAATGAAGTATCCCATCATGAAATACAATGTCAAAAATGAAGAGGTGAAGTACTCTTGGCATTTACACTTTTACCACCCACCATCCAACACGAAGCCCATAACCTAAAGGTTTGAATCAACAATGGACCATGCATTTTGATGGATCCAGGTCTAAGTAAGGATCAAGTGTTAGAATTTAACTTATTTATACTTAAGGTAACAAGTTCTTAGCATCTTATAGATTATATTTATAATGTACTAATAATAGGGATGAGTACAAAATTCTAATTCTGGGATTATAGTTTCCACTAAAGAAAAATGTAAAATAGATAAAAGTATTTGGGGACTCAGAGTTGGTGGTTCACCAAGTAAGAAACAAATATCATTGAAAATTATCCTATCTAAAGAGATATAAGCACAAAAAATGGGATTTAATTATTAAATTTTAAGCTTTTAACATAGTGGCACTCCTGAGAGAGAAATATCAAGCCACCAATTTACTAGTTACTATTGCTACCAATCTCAAGACATTATAGGAGTTTAGGGTAAAGATATTTTATATTAAAATTGTTTCTTATGCCTCTATTCTAGATAGTGTATAAAATTTATAGGTCTTCAATGATGATTAATAGACTATTAGGTTCTTAACTAATTCAAGGAAGTTCAAGTCCCAAATCATTGATGACAAGGAAATTAACCTCTTATATAAAAAATAAATAGATAAATAAGGCATTCTCTAATTTAAAAAAAAATGAATTCCACCTGGTTTAGTCTCCATGGAAAGACCATTCGACTTAGACCCTTAGGCGTAGTAGCTCAGACAACCCAAGGTTGATGAATCAAACTTAAAGAGGTGAAATGTAGGAGATGACCATAACCAATGTTATGTGAATATTGGCCTTAGAAACATTTTGGAGGAAAGATAATGAGTCAAGATTTTGATTGGTTAATATAAGGAAATTATCACTTGGACCTATGAAGGCCTAAAAGTGTATGAACCACAAGTCATAACTATATGATTTCCCTAAATCAAGAGCATAAACCATTTAGATAGAGGTAGAGGCTAGTGAATCCTATTTTGGAGCCTCTTATTTATGAAAAAATGGAGAAGTTATTAAGTTCCATAATCATCTTCCCAATTAGACATTCTACCTAGGTGGCCAATTTGGTCTCGATTAGAAAATAGATTGGTGAGATTAAAATATGTGTAGATTTAAGAAACCTGAATAGGGATTCTAAGAAAGACAATTATCCTATGCCTTATCTATATGAGGTAATATATATAGTGAGTGGTTCTAAAATGATGTCCTTTTCTGATGGATTTTTAGGCTATAATCAAGTACTAGTGTAGTTTAAGGATATAATGAAGATGACATTTACCATGAAATGTGGTACTTATGCATATAAAAGGATGTAATTTAGCCTAATAAACACATGAGATAACTTTCAACATGCCATGGATCATGCATTCAAGGGACTAATAGGAAAATGTATAATCATCTATATGGGTGATCTTATAATGTTTCTAAATAATATAGAAGATCACATAAGTTATATACGGTCCATAATTGAAAGGTGAAAAAGGTTTGGGATTTCATTAAAATTGAATAAAAGCATATTTGGAGTCATTGATGGGAGACTCTTGGGACATATTATCACAAAGGATGGAATCACCATTGATCCAAAGAGAATCTAGGTGATTTCAATAATTCAACAACCAAAAAACAATAAAGAGATCAAGTTGTTATTTGGTAAAATGAACTTTGTGAGGAAGTTTATTGTAGGGTTTATAAACATTATCAAGCCTATACATTCCATGATCAATCAAGATGATAAAATTAAATGGATAACTGAAGACATAAATTCTTTCCAAGACATAAAAGATGCCATATCATAGGCTCTAGTGTTAATTATTCCAAACTTCATGAAATATTTTTATCTATATTCATTCACTTTAAAACACACTATTAATATGTTACTACATAGAAGAAGGATGAAACTAAGCATCTAATTTCATTCATGATCACAAATATAAAGGATGCAGAGCTCAAGTATTCTATGATCAACAAAAAGATTTTCTCTCTTATCAAAGTAATGAAGAAATTTTGACATTATACCCTAAGGAACAGAACCATTATTGTTTTACTTGACCTTGCTATCAGTCTCACCTTATCAGATAATGAGCTAGGAGACTATTGAGACAAATGGATGGCCAAGCTTCAATATTTCAATCAAGCCTGCAAAGATCATCAGAGGTCAAGGCATTGTTTATCTCATGATTGAGCTTGATCCTTTAATCACCATTAAAGAGGTATATGTAGCATAAGTTTCTAAATGAGAATGGTATATTGATAGAGTCTAGTATTTAATTATAGGAACTTTCCCCCTGGAGATTAGTAGGGAAAGAAGGAGAGATTTTAGGCTCAAAGTTGCGTATTTCATGATCAAGAAAGGAGTCCTCTATAGAAGGAACTATGAAGTAATTATCTATAGATGTGTATCTATAGAAGAGGCTAAAGAGATTTAGGATAACTTGCATCAAAATATAGGTAGTGGATATCCTACTAGGAATACCACAACCCATAAAATCTTGAGGTTAGGTTATTATTTTTTAACCATCTTTAAGGATGCACATATGCACATTGAGACCTACCATGAATGCTAAGCATTAGCCAAGAGAGAAGTACATGCAATAATGCCTCTACATCTAGTTGTTTAAGGAAGCCCATTTGCACAATGGGTTTTAGACTTCATTAGTGTAATCAACCCAAATTCTTTAGCAAGACATAAATTTTTGCTTACAGCTACAAACTATTATACTAGATGGATGGAAGTAATAGATACAAAGAATAGTAGATCACAAGATGTGAGTTGCTTTCTATAAGAACACATAATAATTAGAATTTTCATTCCCATCTCTTTTTTGTGTGATAATGGGCCATCTTTTATATTAACTAAATTTGCTAAATAGGCACATGAAAAATAGATCATAATTAGGTTAGCTTCTAACCACTACCCTAAGGAAAATGGATTAGCAGAGTCAACAAATAAAAATATGATTGATGCAATCAATAAATCAATAGGGGATAAGCCTAGGGACTAGCATAATTTACTAAAATATGCTTTTTGGGTAGACCAAACAAGATACAAGTAAGCACTAAAAGCTTCACCCTACTTGCTAGTATATTGATGCAAACAATTTTTCCCCATCACTTTGAACTATGTACCTATCAGTTCATGTAAGACTATATGGAACCAAATGAAAAAATGGAATCAAGAAAAATTGATATAATAAAAATGGAGGATTCAAGGACTGATGCCTTGTAAATATTTAGCAAACACTAAAAGATGTAGTCAAAAGGTGGTATGATAAAAGAGAAAAAGTTAAAGCTTTTAGACTTTCAGATTTGGTGCTACTATGGAACATGGCCCATGAAAAGAAAGGACGACATGATAATATTTATCCATTATGGATTGGACCATATAAAATTTTAGAAATCATGGGCTATAATGTATTTCATCTAAAAGACCTCCAAGCCAATGAGATTACATATCTAGTCAATGGACAATTCTTGAAGCATTACTTTAAAGGTTGTCCCATCTATGGATATTACTCATTGAGGAGATTTATATAAGTTTAGATGTAATACTAGAGTAGATTTTCATGATTTCTAGTTTACTTTCTTGCTTTCTAGTTTAATTTTTTTGATTTTTAGTATTTGGTTTTATTAGATTAGATCTCAATAATTTCTAGATTAGTTTCCTATTTTATAAATTAGTTGTCCTTTATTTTCTTTGGAATTTAATGTTGTGTGTTCTCTAGTTATTTCCAAGCTAAAATCCAAAACAACTAATTTTAGGACTTGTAGGAAAGGGTAAAAATAATCTTGACATAATGGGGGCTAGTTTAAAGACTAGGTGCATTTTTGTGTTTTTGAGACTTTAAGATGAAGGGATTTGATCACAAGATGATTTTGAATTATGTCACAATTGAATAAATTTACCAGGAATATGAAAGTTTTTCTTGAGTTAATTCATACAAATTTAGAAAATTTTCTTATTTTATTGGATCAAATACACTCATCATGTTAAATACTTGTTGGAAGTGCTAATTCTGGGTGTAGCTTTGGTTGGTAGGGATGTTCTAGTAATAATGTATCATATAAATATACCATCTCACTAAGTTTTCATATCCTCTCTTTCCCATTGATCTATACACAATAAGAACAAAACAAAAGAGAGAGAAAATAACTAGTGATTTCAAAAGAGAAAAAGAAAATGTAAAAAATGGCTCACATGATGAAATAAGCTCAATGCACCATGCATCATGGTTATAAGAAGCCAATGGAAGGAGTATAAAATAAACCTAAGGTATCTCTATCAGGGATATAGACACCTAGTTGGTACAAGAGTAATACCTAAGCTTCCCTTTGATTTAATAAGATTCAATAGATACTATAATGAAACCAATAATTTCATCAAGACCTTATGAAAACTCATCACATAAATAAAATACATGTTTTACACACATAGATCCAAGGGATTAGAAGGAAAGTATATTGTGTGAATTAACCTATGATTTTGTTTCATGCTTCTAATTCAAGTATTTTTTTGTGACACACTTCAATATTGGTCTACAGATTATTAGACCAAAGTTTTGGGTTCTTCAATACTCAAGAGTATTCCATTTGTAAGTCACCATTTGTTGTACCCAACATCCCCTTTTTGTTTTTAAATAAATGGGGACCCACCTTTTTTTAGATTATAATCTTAAATTTGATCCCCTTATTGATATGCTTATGTAAAATCTAGAAAATCTAAGATGTTTCACTTAATGTAGGATGATATGGGCATTGTGTTTTTAGAGACTAACTTTTGTATTACATAGAATATTCTTTGGGTTTATATTTTTTGGGCTAAATCTTTCATCCCTTGTGCAAATTATATTTTTATATGTTATGTTTTAGGTGTTCTTGGGCCTATTTTTTTTCTATATTATTGTTTGAAAAGCCTTATTTTTCAGGAAATTATTGCAGACGTTTTGTTCAAAACAATTCTCCCAAAGGAATTTGGCTTGTAGATTCTTTTCCTTGAAAAATTTTGGACTATGGATTATTTACCTAAAACAAATATATGATGGATTATCCCTTTTACCCTACTGAATTTACCCTTTAAGAATTTTTAAATAACCCTTAGCTATATGAAAGAACCCTTTAGGAAATTAAAAGTGCCCTTTGCCCCTAGGAAGTAGATCTTTAGATCAATTTTTTGGACCTAAAGTAGACACTTAGAATCCTTTCCACATACCCTTTGGAACCATTTAAACTATCCCTTTAGGATTTTTGAAAATATCCTTTGTCCTTTGGACCAACCCTTTGGCCTTTCCCGCATTGACCACTTTACCACTTTTTTGACCAGCTCTTTTAGGGCATATACCCTTCGAGTTTTGTTAAAATGACCCTTGAAAACTTTTATTTTTAACCCCTTACCCTATGGGACTTATCCTTTTGATATCCTTTTCAACCTCTTTTTCCCACAAAAAATTGCCCTTCAGCCTTTATATTTTGGACCCCTTTTTTCCATAGACATACCCTTCAAGATTTTTGTCCAAAGCTTTTGACCCTTTTTGAAGTGGCCACTTACCCTTAAAATATTTTAAAATAAACCATTCAACCCTTTCAAAGTGTCTATACATCCTTTCCCTTCTTAGACATACCCTTTGGGACTTTTATTCTGAGCCTATTTCCTTTAACCAATTCCTTTAGACATTTTCTCCAAGAGAATATATACCCTTTGACCATCTAAAATCTTACCCTTCAAGACTTTTGAAATGACCCTTAGCTATACGAAATTACCCTTCATGAAAATCAAAAGTACCCTTTGGCCTTTATGAAGTAGACCTTTTATAACTTTTGTCATGAACAAAATTCCCTATGAAGTAGACCCTTTGAATCAAAAGCACCCTTCAGGGAAATTGACAGAGCCCTCTACACCTTTGAAATAGCCCTTTGGGATAATTACTTCAAGAATTTTGCTTAGATGAATTATTCAGGGTTATTATTATGAACACTTTTTTCTAAATAAATCCCTTAAAAGAATTAGTTTGTTGGTGTTGACCCAAAAGCATTTTTCTGATGTACACCATAGGTAATTTATTACTAAGAATACTACTAGTCTCACCATACTTATCCAAATAAATTAAACATATTTCCTATGAATAATTTAAATACCCCTGCCAACCTGAGCTAAAAAGTTTGAATTACACATGAAACAAAATCTATGTGAATGTTGCACATTTACATAACACAAATTTAATATTCAATTTAGGATTCTATATAGGTGATACACCATGATTGAAAGTCATCATTTTATTTGAGATAACTTGCATTCAAAGTATTTTTCTATCTTACAATGATGAATAGCCCTAGTTTCCACTTCAAGAGTATACTATGAACAATAACTGAGCTAGATAGAACTAGGTTATTTGTACCATCATATAAGCATACATAGCATATAGGAGAAGAATAGAGAACATAGTAATGGTGTCTACATCCAAAAAATTTTGAGGTAGTTATCTACCATCCTCATATTTGATTAAGGACTATATAATTAATGTATATAGTCTTTGACACAATGGTTTTTGGAGATAAATACAATAATTGCTTGACATGATGGGATGTCATTGATTCAATGGATGTGTTTTCACTAGAAAATGATATCACACTAAAATATACATTGTTTTCTAGGGAATTATTAGTGTTTTAATGCTAGAGACTACATTTCACTACACCCAAGCTAGAAGTGATGCCCTGCATTGACCTCCCAAGGAACATATTCTTCTCTGGCAAGATATCGTAAGATGCTTACTTACATCAGTCTAGTAACAACATAGTGGTCACTTGCATTTTGGGGGTGGATTTTCAAATATATTTGTCATTGGGTATCCACGATGTCTACTTTGACATATACACATTGGTGAAATACAAAAAATAAACTTTGATAGAGAAGGTGTTGTCTTTGTGGCTCTTCCCTGACCAAACCTTCACATGAAAAGGGAAGAAGTTGAAGGGGGCCATCCTAATTGATAGACATAGGATGGGAATTTGCATCAACATGGATCTTCTTAATAGATTATAAAATATGTCTAGCATTCATTTTTTCAATTTGCATTAGGTGCCATTGTTATATATGATGCTTATGCGTGCCCCTCTACTTACACCCATGGCAAGATCATAAGCATATATTTTAGGGAGCATATCATCCATAAAGATAGGTACCCCACACCTATAAGATATATCTTCATGATGTCATACTTATTGGATGTGGTCATAGGAACATGTTATAAAGACCTTGATGTATTATGGGATCCAGTCAGAGACTATGAGAATAATAGGATTTTTTATCACTACTAGTTCATGAACATT